>MU228150.1:2711648-2737122 GCA_018584345.1 Thuja plicata | reverse complement strand
GATTTTTCTGATCAAAGTCTCTCTCTTGAAGTCTTGTGAGAATTGCATGGTTTCCTCTAGAATACTTATCTTGTTTTCATAGTCTGATGTTAAAGTGGTTAGCAACTTGTCCATTATGTCTTCTTCTTATATTTCTCCACCATTGTTTCTAATTCCAGAGACTGCTTCATTTATCCTTTGATTGTAAGATCTAATGTTCTCTTTAGATAACATCTCAAGACTATTGTATTTCTTTTTCCATGTCTTCCTACATGCATTCTTTGCTTGAATATATCCTTCAAACATATCTTCTAAATACTTCCATATGGTATATGCTCTGTCAATTTTCTTGATCTCAGAAAATTCACTGTCAGATAAGGCGCTGATTAGGGCTTCTTTACCAATAACATTATTGGTAAATGTTTCCTTTTTTCTATTAGTAGCATCATCCTTTGTAAGGTCTTTCAGAGATGGAATTACAACTTCTTGTGTAGCAATTTCAAAGATCTCAAAGCCAACACACTGTAGATGTGTTGTCATTTTGTTTTTCCAATCCAGATAATTTTCTCCATCGAACTTAGGGCTTTCTTTTCTGAAGTAAGACATCTGATCTACCTTAAGTTGTTAGGCTTCTTCTCCAAGGCACTTGGCTCTGATACCAATTGTTAGAATATTCCCAAAGGATAACTAAGAGGGGGGGTGAATCAATTATCCATAACTTTAATTATTTTTCTTCTTTAACTTCAGAACACAACAAAGTAAATGCTTAATCATATAACACAGTACACAACACACAATTTGATTACGGGGAAACCAAATGTTAAAAACCCTGATGGGAATTAGCACCCACAATGAACTATACTTGTTTATAGTAATCCCTGTTAGAAGATATTTCAACCCTGTTAGGAGTTGTACTTTACAATGCAATAAGTATAGTGACCTAGTTAAGGGTCGGACACTGTTAGGAGTCTTTTAAAAATAGCCCTGTTAGGGGTGGTGGACTCACTGTCCAAAAGCTCACTGCTTAATGGTGAAGGCTACAACCTTCTGTATAACAGATATGCACTATATCTGATGGTGAACTGTAGAATAGACCTGCTGTCTTGATCAGTTCTAGTGTATTACAATCTTTCACTTCTTCTTCACATAGACTCTTGATGAATGAACCACATCTGATATTCTTCTATGTACATCTTCTATCACTTTTCGTATCATTCACACTTAACATATCATAATTGACTTGCTATAAGTATCTTTCTCAAAGTATGAGATCATGGGACCTGTAAGACAACTCTTCATAACATCCTTGTTGGCTATACTAAGCACGCAAGCATAATTACAACCACGCAAGTATAAACTGAATAGAAGCGACACTTCACTAAGTTGGCTTCACCAAATCAACTTAAACAACACGATCTTGATGTAATATGATAGGCGCATTTAACCAAATATATTTAACTCATAACTAACCATGAATATATTTACGCATATCCTGAAGATAGGCGCAACTCAAGAAACACGTCAAATATGTCAGCTTTGTACAGATACACTTCCAGAACTGTAACTGCCAATAACAGAATTACACAACTTGACTAAAACATCATATCTAGATTTGTGTGTATGAACATAACATAATAAACATGTCAACAACATGTATCTAACCACACAAGTATTCACGTCAGCATTCTGATAAGTACATACAGAATTACTACTGTGTATTATATGTTGTCATCAATGACAAACATACAATCAATCAACTGAACAGAATCAAATCTCCAACAAGTCTTTGATTTTTCTTTCCTTTGTGATGTTTTAGAATGCATTTCTTCAATGAGGGATTTAGGAACCCACATTTTCTTGGTGGAGCTTTGTGGCCTTTTGGATATTTCTTTTTGCTTGGTGGACCTTTGCGGCCTTTTGGATATTTCTTTTTGCTTGGTATTCATATGTCGATTAGATTGGACATGAGAATTTTTGAATGCCCATGGATTCTTGGATTTTTTATTTTGATGTTTGACATCCAAATTGCTTCCAAAGGTTTTGGATTTCATGGATGGATAAGAATGATATGGAAGGTTCATATGGATAATTTATTGGAAACTTCTCAAGTATGTGTGCCTTAGTTGATCTTGATACATGATAGGGTAAATGGATGATGAGCTAGGAATTGTAGGCATCGTAGATGGACAAATATAAGGCCCCAGTATGGATGGAAGGGATGAAGATTGTAGCTTTGGGAAATAGGGACCCATAATGGATTGGGAGAATGGGGAAAGTGTATGGTTATGTTTGAATGGAGGGAGATAAGGTGTGAAAGGGATATCAATATCTTTAGAGTGAGCTATATTGCCATGGTCATCATCTTTTAGATTTATCTTTATCTCGATGGGCTCAATGGTAGATTTGATAGGAGCAATTGAAGCTTGAGGGAATTTATTATAATGCAAGGGATTTGGAAGAATGATGGTTTCTTGAGGTGAATATAGAGGAGTATGACAAGGGGTTGATGGAGTATCTCGATCTTGAAAAGGATCTTTGGATGGTGTAGAGAGGTTATTTTCTTCTTGATTTTCAATAGGCTCATTGGAAATGGTGGTAGGGATATCCTAATCTTTCTTAGGGGTGAATAAGATGTAGGACTTGAAGGGATACTTTGTTCTTGACATGGAGGGATATCATCTTGAAACAAGTCTAAGGGTATGATAGAATCATCATGAGACTCTAGGGATATGGGGTCTTGATCAAATATTGGACTGGATTGGATAGTATGTTGATCTTGATCTTTACTAAGACTTGTTTCTTCGCACTTTGACTTACCTTCTTGACATGGATCCACTACTAAGGACAAGGTATGAGTTTGGATATGCATGCGGGATTCATGAAGGCATGATGAAGCATCATTTTGAATAGGCATGATAGGCATTGAAGTACATGATGGCTCGGCGTCTAAAATATTGGATTCATGGAAGAAACTTGCAGAGTGATGCAGGTTATCTTGGATCTCTTTTAGAGGAATCCCTTGAGGGTATACATATTCAAAATGGGAAGTATCATCCTTAGGTTCATTGTTTGATGGAGATGATGTAGCAGGGTGTGAAGCTTTAGCGGATGAAGGAATGGTGGAAAATTCATAGGTTGCATGAGAACCATTGCTAGACATAGGTTCATGGTTTAGATGTTGCTTGAGAGTAGTATCTTGTTCTCCATTAGATGACTCATTAGGATTTTGCACTTCAATTATGTCATCATCAAATAGATCTTGTATTTTATGTCTCAACTCCATGCAATTTGAAGTTTTATGTCTATTATGTCGATGGTATGCACAATAGCTGCCCAAAAATGTAAATCCACACGAAGTCGTTTGAGGCAACATGATGAGATTGTTTTCAAGGAGTTCTTCCAAACATTATTCATAAGATTGTCCCAAAGGATTAAATGATCTATCCAATGGACATTTAAATTCACCTGTATTTTCCAAAGAGGTATTGGATTCAAGATCATGATGATCTATTTCATTTTTTCATATGATTGATAAACAAGACTCTCAATAGAATCTGATGTAACTTCCTCTTCATTCTCTTGATCAAATATAGGATGGTCATGAAGTTGTTCTTGATCATAGATTGGTTTTTCATGCTTAGATGTCTCTTTGTTCGAAGAAAATGGAGACATATTTAGATCACGATTAAAGAGAAAAGGAAACATTGATCTTAATGAGTCTTTTTTGAATGGTGTATCCTTTTCTTCCTTTAGGTCTTGGATTTGTGATTGCAAAGATTGAATTTTCTCTGCGGCAGTTTCAATAAGATTCTCCTCTTCATTATTATCATGATTAGGGTATCTAGACCATTTATTTTCAACCATGATGGGATTGACCTGATGTTCTTGTCTAGGTGATTGAGGAGGTATTGTCTCTTCCCTATGTAAAGTTTTGTCTTCTAGTAAAGACAATTTAATATGATGGGATTTTGTCCAAACCGACATGAAAGGGAATTGTGAAGCTTTGTTGAAGAAGTATCCTTTTGAGAAAATGATGATTTTTATGAACTTTGGATCTTTCAAATGTATGTTTTATTTTTTTCAAGATCATGTATCATCAAGCATAGCAACCACAAATACACATGTTTTCTAACTTCTAAAAAAAGCTATAAAAGTGTATATTCTTGGATGTTTTTAACAAAGTTTCCACAAGAAAACAATTCAGTCAAGCTACCTATGGTCAATTTGGTTTAACAAGGTTTAAAAAGGTAAGCTTTCTACTTAACCATGTTCTAATCAAGATTCTATTCAAAAAGACTTGATTCTATCTCCCATTACAGAGGCTTCCCACATGCACAAAAGTACGATTTTGCACAATCCCGAAGGACTACTAGAGGAGGTATGATTCTCAAATATTTTTGTAACTCACCCCATTAAGGATGAATGCATTTTATTTTATAGTGGGTTGGATTACCATGGTGAAAATGGTTGTATCCCACTTGGGTCATTCCCTCTCACCATCCTCGATAAGGCGAATCTCAGGAGGCGGGCCCACTAAAGATCTAACAAGTATATGAAAAGCAATAAATGAAATGAAAAAGTAGGTTTAGGAGTTTGATCCACCCAAATGGTGAAGAGCATATCCCTACTACTTCCTCACTTCCAAACACGATTAACAAAATTCATTCCAAGCCTCTTTAATCCACAAACAATAAGGCTTAATTAGGTGTTTGGTTCATTACTCAGCTCTTTGTTATCCCAAATTTAGCATGTCAAGGAGTTTGATTCACCAAAGGTGAAGAGCATATCCCTAATGCTTCACTTAAGATTTCAATTTGCTCTTTTACCTTAAGTTAGATGTGTAAATGGAATTGCCATAATTTAAACGAAATGCATAAGGATTTAGGAATACCTTGTTTTGATGCTAGCAAAGGCTAGGCACATTTATGATTTTATTTATTTTTCTTTTTGTATACTCACCTAGTGGTGATTGTTCCCGCTCCTTAGCATCCAATTTTTCTCCCCAAAATATTAGTTTCAACAACCAAGGAAAAAAAAGTGAAAGAAAATTGAAACCAAATCCACCTCAAATGAATGAACAAATTCTTAAGCCAAATATGGAAACTTAGTTTTATAGAGTTTGAGAATTTTGATGTAATGTTCGTATGCTTTCTCTTCTTCTTCTAATTTTTCCACTATGTTTTCATTATGGATTTGTTTAGCATATTTGTTCAGTCTTTTAGATTCCTTCTCTTTCCAATAATCTGGTACTCTACACTTTGCTTTTTGAGCCTTAAGATGTATCATATTCAAATGGGAGAAGTATCTAAAGGACTATAAGGCATGTTATAAAATGCTTGGTAAAGGTTAGTGATTTTCCAATACCTATTTCGTACTTGAATCCTTTCCTCCAACGTTTCGGCTTCAATTTCTAATTGTATCCGTTTGGCTTCTTTTTGTAGCTTCCTTGCCTCCTTCCTTTGATGATAATCGTGTGATTTGTGTATTTCCTTGCGAGTCTTTCTTGACTTGATCCTTTTAATCATCTATAATTCATATAAAAAAAATTAATTAATTGTCAAATTTATCAATTATACAACTTAACTTTGATGTTCTTATCATTAACCAAATGTAATACAGAACAGACCAAATGCAACTCAAAACAGACCAGATGCAACTCAGAACACACCAAATGCATCTCAGAATAGACCAGATGCAATTCAGAATAAACCAGATACAATTCAGAATAGACTGAATGCAACTCGGAACAGACCAGATGCAACTCAGACAGACTGAATACAACTCAAAACAGACCAAATGCAACTCAAGAAAAATCGAATACAACTCAAAATAGACCAGATGCAACTCAAAACAGACCGAATGCAACTCAAAATAGACCAAATGCAACTCAAAACATACCAGATGCAACTCAAGACAGACCAAATGCAACTCAAGTTTTTACCACATGTTTATGCAGAATTTCCTAAATGAAATGCAATCTTTCTAAATGAAATGCAACTTTTCTAAATGATATGCAAAGATTTTCTAAATGACATGCAAATATTTTCTAAATGATATGCAAAGATTTAAATGATATGCAAAGATTTAAAGGATATGCAAAGATTCACTAAGTGAGATTCAAACTTTCCTAAATGCAATTTAAACTTTCCTAAATGTTATGCAATCTAAACTAAATGATAAAATTCATGACAATACACGATATAACCCTCAAATAAAGCCTATTTAACATCCAAAACCAAATGTGAGATGATTAGGACCAAGTGCGAGTTGATTGGGACTAGGTGCGAGCTTCTTTGGACCAGGTGCGAGCTAACATAGACCAGGTGCTATCTTTCACAGACTGGATGCTATCTTTCACAGACCAGATGCTATCTTTCACAGACCAGGTGTGAGTTTCTGATGATTTCAAAGAATCTGCAAAGTAAATCCTTCAAATTTGATGTTAGAAAGTGAGGCTTGAGCCCCACGGTGGGTGCCACCGAATTCTACACCGTCTTTACTTCCTCTCATCCCCACATATTCAACAAAGTTATAAACCTAGAAATTAGAGGACCCTTTCTGCTCAACAAACTCCCATTTTTTCTTGTAACTCCCTCTAATTTGCTTCACACACTCCCTATAAGCTTCGATTAAATCTCTTATAACCCTAAACTAGGTGTGTAAATAATTGTATACATTCTCATATGGCTAGTTGAAATTTTTATGTCAAGTTGACTAACTCTGATTTGCTGATTTTCATTGCCACTTAAGGGCATAGTTTGGCCCCTCATGATCTTTCACATCTCTCTCTCTCTCTCTCTCTCTCTCTCTCTCTCTCTCTCTCTCTCTGAGAGAGAGAGAGAGAGCATACTCATTTTCCTATACATTGCATGTATGGGCAATAATGAGTACATATTTTATACCTTACTTGATTCAAATGGATGGAAAAAAAATGTTGATGACTAAAGATGATTTTAGGTTAATCATGTGTTAGATCATCTCAAGATCTTTCCTACGCTTTTTGAATAGAGTCAATCAGACTCTGTATGTGGAAGTTATGGCTTCCGGAAGAAAAGCCTATTTTAGTTTCCCCATAACCCGCTTGGGTTATGGAGAATAAAATGAATAGTTTTTACTTCTTCAAAACCCGATTGGGTTTTGAAGTACTTTTTTCTTTTCAAAACCCAATCAATTTATTTGAAATTTAGAAACCCCATTCGGTTATGGCTCGGGAAGAGGCTTGAAAAATGACCCAAAGGCTTGGAGGCTCATTTTCCCTCCATTTTTGTTCTTTTAGACATTTTTTCATCTTGTAAGATGAATTCTCGACTTTATCTTCACCAGGTTTACAATTTGTCAACTGAGTAGCTTTATAATTTTTACCATAATCTCATACGTCTTCTTCGCTTTCTAACCATATAAATTTTTCTATTTTTGGACAACATTAGCATAGTAAACTTTAATTTTCTTTACCAGTGTCTTGATTGTCCTCACAGACATATGTCTACCATTTTTTTAATAACTTTTGATATACTTAATCAAATTAAAAATAAATTAAATATTATTGTTTTACACTTGATTCTATACACTTTTTTAAAAAAAAATCATTTTTTATTATTTTGATGCAAGTTATGCCCAACGCACGAACATGTACCAAATTTTCAGGATGCGACCAATTCAAAAAATCACAGAAAAAAAAACACTCGTCAAAAAATTACAAAAAAACACACAACTTCTAGATCTCACTCTTACCTATCATCCTACCAAAGGTATTTAAAAAATACTTAATATAACTATATCTTTTGTACTGCACACGGAAACAACTATGTTATGTTTTTTCCCAAAAAATCAGGAACATGTTTTCGTGCACACAAGGTTTGACCCTCTTAATCTTATCATTTTTTTAAAAAAAATTAGTGTTGTAGAAACTAGATTCAGAGTACTACAATTTTTATTTTTTACACATCTTCTTATTTTGAGTGCATGACCCTCAAACACCTGTTCCAAGTTTAGGTTTACCCGATTTCAGAAAAATGTGTCCACTTATACCCCCCCTTTTTGGTCCACAACTTGGTGCACATACCCCAATATGAACACCTTTCTTCAGATTCATTATATTTGAATACTCCAATATTATCGCATTTAAATCAAAATGATCACAACTTGGAAAGAGAAATAATTTATAGACAAAGAGGACATCTGGGAACGACTGATACTTTGACAAAGCTATCACCTAATGATGAGATGACCCAACAAATTGGAGAATTCAAAAAATAAATAGAGGCATTAAAATTCAAAGGAAAGAAGACAACATATATTGAACAAGATTTATTCCCAAATCCGTTTGATGAAAGTTTGTATATGCTTCCTAATCCAAATGAACTTTGAAGTACCAAAATTCAAAAATACAGAGGGAAAGCCAATCCTAAATATCACATTAGAGATTTTTATATTGCTTTCCTAGAAGTAGAACATAATGACACATCCCATGTGTGTCTTCGCTCGAAGTCTCGGTGGACAAGTAATAGAGTGGTACTCCAAATTACTAGGGAACATAAAATCATGGAGGGAACTAGCTGAAAAGTTTTTTTTCTTATTTTTCCTTCAACATAGAAAATATGATTTGACTGACTTATGCACAAGAAGACAAAAGATAGATAAACCATTCATGACATTCTTACTATGACGGATAAATCTTGTTAGCCAATGTCCGTTTCACAATCCAGAAGAACAAAAAGTGAAATTGTTCATTGAAAATATTGCACTAGAAATGATGTATGAGCTAAAGATCAAAAGTCCAAGTATAATTGTAAAGCTCATAAAAAAAGGAACAAGCATTAAAGAGGATCATTTTTGAAAAGGAATACTCATAATTAGTAAAGAGAACAACAACAAAAGCACTTCAAATGAGAAAGAGAGATTTTGGTATCAAAACAAGAATGTTATGAACGTCTGTGTCATTGATGTGTGAATGATTAACAATACACAAGCAAAAACCAGTCTCAAAGGACCAATTGCTTCGAATACACAAATGGTGACTCAACCACCACTACAAGTTCAGGTGATGGACACTACCCAAAAAACTAAACAATGTCAACCTACAAGATCTAAAGATGCACCTCCTAGACAGTTCACACCATTAGGGGAATCTATTGAATCTATCTTGCAATATTTGCTCCAATCTAACTTCATTCAATTACCAAATATCAAAGAAGGTCCAAAGGTCAAACCACCATGGAGGGTCGATTATAACAAATACTATGACTATCACTGAGCAAAAGGTCACAAGACCGTGTCATGTTATCAATTAAAATATTTGGTACAAGACTTAATCGATCAAGGCATAGTATAAGTGGAACTTCCTGCGGGCTTATCAAATGCTAGTGATTGAGATATTTTCTTTAGGAAGGTATCTTCAATTAGTTGACATGGAATCTTAGTAAGCTTTAGGCTTTTGTTGTTTTTTATGTGTCCTTGCATATGGGTGTGTAAATTAAGGTCCTTAGTTTGGGGGCTTATGTCCTTAAACTTAGTAGTATCTTATCTCCTTGTAGTTTTCCCAACTCTCTCTCTCTCTCTCTCTCTCTCTCTCTCTCTCCTATGAGCATGAGGTGGACTCGTATTCCAGCTAAAGTGGGGGCTAAATGTATCATCCTAAAAAGTAAGCACCCTTGATTAGGTGCTCATTTTAGCCCCATTTTAGTATGTATGGGTTCCCACATCAATTCCACATTCTCCTAATGCTTATTAGACCTTCAAATTAGCATTATAGGTCCTATATTGATTCAATTTATTCAAAACTTGAGGATCACCCTTATTTCTAAGTGTGCTCCTCTATTTTTCCTCCAATCAAATAATTCACTTCATCTCCACTTCATCTCCACTTCATCTCCTAGGACCTATCATACTATTTATGACTTTTACATCCTCTCTTGACCTCAGATTGAGTTGTACCTAGAAAACTAGTGCATGTTTACTGTTAGGGGCCAATAATTTTAATGTTGGCTCATTTTGCAAGGTACATGTTGTCATTGGTGACCTGTTCCCTTGGATTTTGAGCCACATTTGGCCCAAGGCCCAATATTTAGGTGTTAGCAGGGTCTCTTGATCTGTGGTCGACCTGGGTCAAATTTGAATCCCAAAATGAGGGGATAAAGTATAAAAGGACCTCTTCTCCCCTCATTTGTAATCCATATCATATGCAAGTATTCACCATCAATTTTTCAAGTATTCATGATCAAGCGAGCAAATTAGAGTTCGAGACACCTTCTACAATTGTGCATCCAAGTCTTCAATCTTCCAAGGCATTCTTATTTCTTCTTCATCAAGCATTGTTGACAAGCTACAACATCTATCATTCAAGGAATTTCTTCTATGATTTCCTTTTAGATCAAGCTATTGCAACAACATTTGTGATCACATCCAAAGAGGCATTGTATCATCAAGGTGCAAGGTGATTTATGTTTCAGATCTAACTTCTATTTCTTCTTTCATTATGCAATTTTAATTCAATTTCAAGGTTGATTCCTAAATAGGGATTTGACCAAGGCAAACCCATTTTCCCAACCTTTCTTCCCATTTTTCTGTGTGCAAGAAAAGGTTACAGGCCTACAATTTCAGATCTAGACAGTAAATAAACAATTGTAGATTTCATGAAAATTTCATCCAAAAGTGTTGGGTACATATCAAGTTTCACCCTGTCCCCTGGGTACAGATCAAATTTCGCCTTGTACTTGCCATTTTTACTAAAATTTGGCAGGGAGTTAGTTTACAACCTTCAAATCTCAGATCTATGATTACAACTCATTCTGAGACTCTGACAATCAGAAATTTGGCTTTGAAAGTTTACTTTTTCTATTCCATTTATATGTGCATTCAAATCCTCCTCCATCCTCTTTCACATCAATTTTCTCAATTGATTTAGATCATATCTATATTTATTTAGTCTTTTGCATACCAATATCATTCTTCTCTTTAATTTCAAGCCACTAAAGGAATCAAAACCCTTCAAGGCATTGATATTGCATTGACATCTTCCTTATCAAATTGTGTCAATCATACTTGTCTTGAAGAGGTTTTGCATTCCAATGTGTAATATGAATTGGGGAAAATAGCTCATTTTACATGATCCTTATTTTATATTATACAATTTGATCAATTCCCTAAGTCATTAGGCTAATTGGCATACCTGAAATAGCTTCATCAAATTGTTCCAAATCATCTAAAGCATCAAATCTATTAATCACTTCATTAGTCTGCCTATCCTTGAGAGTTCTCTTTTGATCTCTTCCCTCGTTTCGAGGTTTGACCATAATAAACCCTTCTTTGTCCTCTACTGTAGGAAATTTTCCTTTATCTTTCTTTGGTAATGGGTGGGAGGACCTATTACTAGTTGCTCCTGCATGGTTAAATTTTAGACACATTCATTGCAAGTGACCATATTCATGACAAATTTGGCAAAGGAAAGGTAAAATTTTGTAATCTAATTGTTGAATCCAAGAGTTAGACCGAAGGTGACTTTCCATGGAGTTAAGAAAGGGTTTATAGAGATCAATTTCAACACAAATTTGAGAATAAGTGATAACTGTTTTATCTTTAGTTTGACGTGAAGAGTCCACTGGTTTGCCAAGTTGTGCCACAACTAGGTTGAAGATATCATTTCTCCAAAATCTCTAGAGGAAACTATAAAAGCCTCACCCACACTGGAACCCTCGAAGGAAGTCCTTTTGAAGGATTAAATCCAACATGCCATGACATAATGACAAGACCAACTTGATTGTAGAAGTAGGCACCCCTTCAAAAACCTTGTTTTGTCCACCATACATGAAAAAATCACCATAAAATAATTGTTGGTAGCCAACAACACTTCCATTTACCCCTTTGAATTCCATGTGCCACGTGCCCATAATTCTAAGAAGGGTAAAGACACTCAAATCCCCATGAATTTACAGATCAAAGCATGATTAGCTAGATAATTAATGTTGTCTTCAATAGAATTAGGTTGGATTGCTAGAACAAGCCTAATGTCACTCCTAGCCAGGTAACCATTTACCTTCACATGCCTAAAGCCCTCAACTTGAGAAGAATCTTCTCCCATACCTACACTATTTGAACCAAAAATATGATTCTCATGCATGAATGAGTCAAAGCCCCCCTACAACAACATCTCTAAAAGAGAAATTCTTCTTTCTTGAAACGCCTCTATGCATTGCCATTCAAAGAAAAATCCACATAAACATTACCCAAACCCTTCTCCAAAATAAATTACACGTAAGAAATGACACCAAAGAGCATAAAAACAAGGAGCATAACACTCCAAAATCTTGTCACTAGTCAAAGCTCTCCACCCACCAGAAGGGAAAGTGAAACCATCCAAACACTAGCTGTCTAGGGCTACATAACAAAGCCCCACCACCTACATAGAAAGCTTGGAATGGTTTCAAATCACTATCTCCCCCATGCACTGCATCAAAAACCCTAATGCCCTCCCTCCAAGCAGAAACTCAGCTAAGACCAGAGTCATAGCATGAGTCAAACATACACCCAACGATAGTGTCGTCTTCCATCACTCAACTCCGTCGTTCCTCAAGATTATCACCTCTCCTATTTACTCCTTGAGTCTTTAGACAAATTATCAATTTTTACACAAACCCGTTATTTAGGACAAGCTTGATAAAAATGATTTGGTTCACTGCAAATAAAATTCCCTACAGAAGCATTAAATTCATGCAAAAAAATCCATCAAGACAAAGGAATACTAGGAAATTTAAGCCACACATGTACACAAAGCATTTTGTCATCTGACATAGAAAAGTCTTGAGTTCATGTTTCAAAAATCAACAAAGATCCCAAACACAGGGCCATGCTAAAGTATGACCTAAGAATAGCTATCTTTAGTAAAATGAAAAAGAAAAACAATCCCCATAGTGGAATTTTGCACGACATCTAAATTGACCCCATATAAGACCTAAAATCGGGCAATCCATTCCCTTGGCATGTTGTCAAGGGGAATTCTCCTGACAAAATAACCACTAAGAGTATGTTTCTCTAACCATTGACATGCACTATCAACTTCAAGGATGAGTAAAATCACATCCGCTGGAGTTTCGATAAACATGCCTCATAAAATACCACAAGTTTCCTAGTATGATTGCTTGAAGGAGCCTGTTAGTGTTAACTCCAATAAAAATTGTTGGATTGGAACTAGTTGAGGCCATATAAAAGAAGACTTGAAATCCTATCATACAGGTAGAATTACAATTTAAGAAGACCATAAAGGAAGGTCAAATTACTCAAACAAACAACAAAACCTTAGCATAATTCACATCCATCCTTCTATATCAATCTCACATATTTTCTCTATTGCACATTTTCAAATAAATTAAAATTCACTTAAATATGATAAAATAAATAAATTACATTCATTTATTCATACTTTTTTTTTTCTATTAAATATAAGAGGATCAAAAAATATAAACGAAGAGTTTCAGAGTATCAACAAGGAGGCCAAGCCTCCAACTGACAGCAAAGTATCAAAAATACAACAGCATCAAATGCACAACAGCGGAGAAACAACAGTATAACAACATCAAAAAAAGTGGAACATCCAACTAATGAAGAACATCATAATGAACATCCATCCAAGCAGTCCAGCCAAGCGGACCCTCCATCCAGACTATGTTTTTGCGCTCTTGAATTTGATTCAACATGAACAGCTCATCTTTTCTGGCATTACCATTATTCCTGATCTCCCTGTGCAGTCTTTTACACGCCTGCTCAAAGGCATGCAAGTCGTCCAATGTTCTTCTCCAAAGGTAACCATGTTTCATACTTTTTGAATAAAAATAATGTCATTTATCAAATTAAGCAATTCAATTAATGAATAATAAATAAATAAATTTTGATATTTAAAAATAAAAATAAAAATAAAAAATATTATCAAACTATTTTAATTTCTAACTTCTCATTCAAAAAATTGACAACAAATTGAGTATTTCACCTTTACAAATATTACATATGCTTTACTGGAAAGAGAAAAAATAAACGATCATTTTTAGCAGAAGTTTAAGTTCGAATGAAAGAGACAGCCGCCTGGTATTACCAGATTCGGCAATTCCGTTATGAAAAGGACACTTGGGTACACTTGTCTTCCATTCACATTTTCTTTTAAAATTATTAAAAAAACACTTGGATTTATCCATAACGAATGTTGAGAATTTTATGATAGCTTTTCCTTGGAAAATTCTATTGCTTTTTACCAAAAATATCAAATAGCTAAATGAAGCTTGCCGATGGATATCGCGCAATAATGGGCAATGATCAATACACGTATTCTTTCCACAATCAGGTAAAGCTGGATGTCGATTTTAGTTGATAATTTGACATTGAATGCATTCTGTTGATTCTGACGATTGTTCTTTTTCCTGGGTTTTAGCAGTTCAGTTTAGTAAGACAATATTAGTGTTATTCCATAGTGCACATGTAACACAAATCTTCATATCTCATGCATTTTACAAGAACTTAAATTAATATTTATTGCACATATTCAGATCAAGTATTTATCCTGTTCTTGTTTGGATTTCAATTTACATGTTAACAAAGAAGGGAAGCCCTGTAGAGTTGATGAAGGTGCTGCCAATAAATAAGGAAAATAGCGATGCCCTGAATTGAAGACATTTTACAATTTTGTGCTGGTGTTGGCTAAATATGAGCTAAATGCCTTTCACAATTCTAAGTCTAGAACTTGCTTGCCCTTCTGCCAATCGGTTAAATATAAATTTCACTGTGAAAGTGCACCCTACAGCCTTTTGTGGGGAAATCCTTGTGACTCATTGACACTTGCAAACGCATCCAGTTTAATCGGAGTCAATGAGCCAGTGCTAATAATGCACCTAAGTGTAGGGTTAAACACATGGAAAAGAGAGTGCAACTCTCGAAGGAAGTGCAGTGATATATCTTACAGAGAGATTTCTTCATTTTTTGCAAACGTTTGATGTCGTTCAATTTAGTACCCCAATTCACCTTGAGATGTAGGCTATGGGGATAAGGACGTTATTTCAATTCAGGATCCCATTTTGCCTTGAGATATGTGAGATGACAGAGCCGTTTCAATTCGGTATGCATGAGTAGGCAAATAGAGTGTTTCAATGTTATGCATAAATATGGCCACTAGAGATGTAACGTACTGGGATGGAGATGCCATTTCAATTCAGTAAATGTGATTTAGTGAATAAGGGCTCGGCAATATTACTGCAAAGGAAATCAATATATCATTAGGTTTAATCTAGGCTAATCCAATAGAATGCAAAAATATAAGCATAAATTGACAAACTGCGGATAAATGTAATTCTGAATTAAAATTATAGTTACTTAGTTCTACGACCAAAGAATGAATAATTTTCCTGTGCCAAATTGTAAACTGTCTCTAACCTGGAAATACTACCTCTTTGTCTGTGTGCTGGATTTGTGTCCTGTCTGGGATTGAGTTTGTGCCTTGGTCTTTTCTGTATCTGTGGGTTTGTCCTTCTGCTGCGTAAGTCTGACCCGTGTTTCTGTACTCCCGTTTTCTGCTTTGCCAAGTTCACTCTTCTCCAGTGTTCCACTGTGTTTCGGGACAGGGGATGGGGGGACGGGTTTTGGGGACAAGGGAATAAAGGGCCTAAGTTCGCAGATGGTGGGGCATGGCGGCGATGCGGTGCTGATATACATATAGTATTTGAAAAGCTAGTTATGAAAAGATGTATAAGAATTGCATTTCAAATGAAACTTTGGCAAATTAGTAAAATAGCAAAATGGCAAATACTGAATACTAAGATTTAAGATTTCCTTTTTAATTTTAAATACTTAAAAGTTGAATATTAAAAAAAATTTCAATTTGACAAATGAAATTGTTGAATCGGAGATTTCTATTATATCGAAAATATCATAAAGATGATTACAATGAGTAGCATGATATAAAAATAAGTACAAAATGTCAAAATGGAGTGAAGGGAGGCCTCTAGTCATCCCCAAACTCCTCACCACTGGAACTACTAGACTCCTCGTGGCTAAGATCCTCCAAATTAACACCAACCAGCCTTGCATCTAAAGTCCTAGCATCCTCATCAATCTGTGATGGTTCCTCTGTCTCTACATCCCACCGGGCTACTAGGCTCTTTTTGTATACACGTGTCTTGCAGTCAAAGAGATGCAAAACACCATGTACAACCACAAGCTTCTTTGCTCTTCTAGAGGTATGTGTGTTCCTCTTAAGAGAGTGGATGAAGTTATAAGTAGATCAGGTCCTCTTAGCAACTGAAGAACTAGAAACTTAAGATAGCAAATGAATGGCTAGAGTGGTAGTCTTCGATTTTTGCTCATGATAGTTCCACCACAAAATTGTGTCATCTTGTGCCATAGTTCCTATATCCATCCCCCTAAGAGTGGCAAATTCGGTCCACTCTGTGCTGGTAGTATTAGGATTATACATCTTATTAATGCACCTAAAGAACCTTACCTTCACATCATCATCTTGAATCAATGTAACTCTACCAGGTCTAGCCATGTACCACTTAGGATTCAACGCATAGGCAGCCATATGCGAGGGAGTGTGAGCTTGTCCCATCTGTGCTAAATGATTGGTTGAATGTGCTCATTGTAGGATACAAAAGTGGGGTTCTTCACTCACACAACAACCCTCATCTAGTCAAGCATAGAATCGATGCACTCATACATCTCTCCAAGGGTAGGTGCATCCCTATCGCCATATCTGATGATTTGGAAAGCCGGAGCAATGACGAAGACTATGTATTTTGCATCACTCCAAAACACATCACTCTTCACTATATCCTTCACCCTCCCACCCCGCCCTGTCTTGGCCTCGGCCCACTAATTCCAATCTGTTGTCATAACCATGAGTTGCAGTTCCTCTTGCAACTCAATCATTCTCTCCAAGAGGATGAAATAGGATGCTGGTCTCAACAGGTTTCAAGAACTCCTTCACGAAGCTCTTGAAGAGTGCATGTGAAGTGTGCTGGTTGCAAATAAACATCTGCACATCTCTTGCATCACTGACCACTCCTCTGATCCAAGCAATCTTCCCCATGTCCTTGAGTGCATTGTTCATGGCATACACACAACATGGAGTTCACCAAATATGTTTGTAGGCTGCCTCAATAATTTTTCCTATAGCTCTACACACATGTGCTGCATCTATCACTACTTGGAACATATTTTGTGGTCCAACCTCCTCAATAGCCTCCATGAGGACCTCAAATTAAAAATCAACATCTTTGCGATGCCCTATACAATCAATTGCCCTGAGAAAATATGGGCCCTTTGCACATGTAACCATGATGTCAATGAGTAAACGATGCATAATGTTTGTGCACCTATCCATAACTATGTTGCATCTAGAGTCTAGACTCTACCCAACATGCCTTTGTCTTCTCCATCAAAACATTGATCTAAGAATAGTTCTTATCCAAAAACGTGGTCCTCAATTTGTTCTCACCTAGAGGCACATATGATGGTCCTCCCCTAACCACCATCAATATCATCTCCTTATAATAGGGAGATTGAGCTACAAGAAATGGGATGCCATTGGCAAAGAAGAACTTGCCAATGGCATCATCTACGTCATCCTTTAGCTACACATTGAACAATTCAGCTATGGGGTTACTTTGCAACTTGTGTTTCCCCTTACCCTCTCGAGATTGGGCCACAACACTATGAGTGGATGAAGGTCCTAACATCCCCTTACCCTTTCGAGATTGGGCCACAACACTATGAGTGAACGAAGGTCCTAACATCACTCATGCTCTCTCATGCAATATATGACTAGAAGCATGTGCTTGGCTCTACTAAACCTGTATCCTGCGAGATAAAGTAGTAGGATACACCATAAAGCTTGTTGATCTCAATTCTATATTTGACATCTGCAGCTTGTTCCAAAATCCACACCTTTTCCTCGAATAAAGAGGAAGCGTGCATTAGTTCTAGTAATGCTACCAAACCATTCTACACCACACATGTTGCATCTCCATTTCCTTGTGCCACCACCTCTCCCCGATGTGCCTATTATTTTTGTTGCAAACTGTTTGAGATGAGCTTAGGATCAAAAGGACCCTTAGCAAACTTTGCTAGTATTTCAGAAGGGCAATCTATAGCAGCTGATGCACTTTCCATGGAACTAGTTTGGAGTCAAACCACAATAGTCCTGGAATGAGTATGCAACTTTATATTTGTCTTAAAGCACCAAATTGTTTTTCTAATGCTTCAGATCCTTTTAATACTTCTAGGATGAGTGGATGTGAGATAGATGAGAGATGATGAAATGGATGCAATTGAATGCATATAAATACAAGCACATAGCACTAAATTGTGCAAATATGTGTTTAGTCAGCTCAAAATGGCAAGTAGAATGGGCAAGAGTTGGCTAAAATTGAGTTTGAGTTTTGAAATTTCAATTTTAAAAACATGTGTTTAGTTGGCTCACAATGGCTAGTTGAGTGGGAAAGAGTCAGCTAAAATTGAATTTGAATTTTGAAATTTTAGGGGCCAAGTTTGTAATAAAACAACTTGCACAGTAAAAGAATATAATAAGAATCACACTTAAACTTATTGATAATAAAATACCACTTCAAGTGGGCAACCACTTTGAGAGAGATACCTCCAATAATCTTGAATATGAACACAATACTCAACATGATGATAATAACAAGCCACTAACATGTATATATACTTAATTATGCTTTGGCTGTCACCCAGGCTGAGTTAGATACTTAACTATAACCTCTAGGATGACCTAAATACCTTTATATGAGTATAATAAAAAATATGTAACTTAATTTAAGAATTAAGGTAACCAAAAGCTGAGTACACATAACCCAATACACACCATATGGTTAGGAACACAACAAAGTCCATGACAACAAGGTGAACCTCACATTTGTGGAAATGACCTTGAACAAGAAAATGGTTAGATCAAGATAGGTAATGTATGCATTGGTATAGGTGTAGGTTTGGGGATAATTAGTGCATGGCCTCAATGAATGTATTGGAACATTTTCATTTATAGATAGGGTGAAGAAAAATGTATGAAAATGTGTGTGGGTATAGGTAAAGGCTAGGAGAATGAGCCAAACTGTATACAAGAATAGACCATTGGTCAATGTGTTCATGTATTAAGACATTCTCCCAAATTTGGCACAAAACTAAATGGAAAATGGCTTGTATACAAAAAATTTCAGCATGAAAATAATATATAAATATAGTCTCAAAATGTTGTGGTTTTCAGGATAGGGTCTACACAATACCGAACTTTCTTAGTGACCATATGTTCATGGGTATTTTATGACACTTCTCAACACGGAATAAAATACCAAGTATTCTATCCTCTCTAGAACAAGGAAGCCTCAAATGCTAAACAATATGACAATGTGTGATCAAATAAGATAACCCTAAGGTCTACACTATGAACTAGTGACTTCGTGTTGGATATAACTCATTTTAATTTTTATGTGATATTGCTGGTAATCACAAAGGGACTTATGTTAATGTTAGTAGTTGCGAGAGCTTATATTACCTGTGTTGATTCTTCTCTTCGAAAGTATGTAGTATTGATTTCATCATTGCTGAGTATCACCTTTAATGGTTGCCATCTTGAAGTTCAAGTGTTGTTGCTGCTGTTCTTCTGAATATCGTCTTCTCTTCATGTCATCTCAAATGGTCTCTCGATTTGCATTTGGAGTTAATTATTATTAATATGCCTCTTCTTGCGTGGCGGTTTATCTTGTGCCTTTGTGTTTCATATTCCTCTTTGTGGAAGATCATGTGACTTCCACATGAGCATGTGGAAGGGTTCTTGATTGTCATTCAAGACTCTTCAGACTCATTTACCTTCGATGGACTCTTGTTATCGTAATTGAGCAGTCTGAAGGTCGTAATTCTCGCTGCCTATATATTGGAGACTTTTTTATGCCCATTGGTTCGACATTTTTTATTCTACAGCATACATGTTATATTTTGTATTGTATCGGGTCGTTAGCATTTTTCTGAGAATTCTGAGTATTTAAGATAGCTGAGACGTGTGTGTGTGTGTGTTTTGATGCTCTGTTATGAACCTTTTAAAAGGACAGTTTGGTTGTGCTATGATTAAGTGTGATTATCTCAGTCTTGTGAAGAAATCGAAATAATCTCTAAGTACTCATTTTGCATGAGTTAAGAGTCTCAGATTGGGAGATTTTGTATTCATAATAAAGACTATCATTTGGCAGGCTGGGTTTTTCACCCTCTGTGAGGAGGGTTTTCCCAAGATAATACTGAGCTTTGTCTTGTTCTTGTGTTTTCTTCTTTATAGTCATTTCATATTTCTGGTTCATTAAATTCAGCATGGTATCAGAGCCAAGTTAAGGATCGGTCCAAAACCAGAAGTGTTTGTTATTTCTATTGCTCTTTTCTGTGATTTTGATTTAGCTAGCATCAATGGTGAACGGTCTGAAAGTGGAAGATAGATTGGATGGTTCATCAAATTTTTCTTCATGGAAATTTAGAATTATGATTACGCTTGAAGAAAATGATCTTGACCATGTAAATCCTAATGTACCAAATCCTTCTGTAGAAGCTAGGAAAGCTACATGGAAAAAGAACAAGATCATGGCCAAAAAGATTTTGATTGATTCAGCTAAAGATCATCTTGTCCTATTATCTCTAAGTTGAATTCAGCTAAAGACATGTTTCAGACATTGAAGGACCTGTGTGAATTCAACAAAACTAGTAGAGCTCTAGCCCTTCGTCGTCAACTTCTACATGTTAAAATGGCTAGAGGAGAATCAGTGGTTTCATATTTTATGAAGATTACTGAATTAAAAGATCAACTGAGTGCTATTGGCAAATCATTTGCAGATAAGGATTTGGTAATGCTTTCTATGAATGGTCTTCCCCACTCTTGGGAATCATTCATTCAAGGTGTTAGTGGAAGAGATGATCTTCTTAAATTTGACAGATTGAGGGCTGATTGCATTCAAGAAGAATGCAGGTTAGAGGCTAGAGGCAATGGTCGCAAAAATCATCATGAAGATGATCATGTTCTTGCTGCCCATACTTTCAAAGGCAAAGAAAGAAAATGAAATTTCAAAAGGTATAGAGAGAAGTATTCTGATTCAGCTTCTGATGCTAAGAAAAGGAAGAAGGATCTTTCTAGGATTCAATGTTTTAGATGTGACAAATTTGGTCACTTTGCTCATGATAGAAGGTTATGTAACACAATCCAGGTGCTCCAAAGGCAATTTTTCACTTGAATGTTGCTTCCATATCAAAAGTTTTTCTCTAGATTAGCAAATCATAAGCAGGCAGAAGGGGGAATCATTTTTAAAGAGGACCGGTTTACATTGCAAGACAATAGAATATTAGAAATCCTAAAAATCAGCAAACAAGGGTATTGAAAGCATAAGAAAGTAGCTTAAGATAATAAAATCCCACAAGAATCCTTAATTCCAACTTTCTTGATATTCTTCACTATTCACCTATCTCAAGGTTGTTACATCTTTATTGTTTGCTAGAATTGTGAGAATGGTATTCAATATGAAACTATGGAGATATTGTTATTGCTTATTACCTTTTTGCCACCATCAGAAAAGTGAATTTCTATGGGCCAAAACATATTTTTTGTCTGCTCAAGTAAACACTTGCATCAACACAACTTCACAATGAAGCTGGAAGAGTCCATCAATAAGTGACTTCACAATTTGTTTGGGCTGTACTAATTTTAGAAAGTGTTAGTTTGGACACTAATTGGCCAGTTGGGCCTTTTGGATAACTTACTAATTTTAGCACTTGCTATTTTAGCAATTACTATTTATAATAACCATTTTCGGCAACATGTCATAGTTTCAGTCTCCTCTCAGCTTTAGTGTGCAGCATCTTTGATTTTAGGACTTTGGGGGAACATTCATATTTTTTAGCAAATGGCTATTTCTAGTAAGTGTTATTGTCAGCACTTGTTCTTGGCTTCTATTTTCTCACTGTTTAGTGCAATACTTTCCAATTGTGGCCTTGGTGAGTTCTAACTTTTTGAGCATAGGTACAAGACTCGAACTCGCCTCGGACTCGACAAATTGAAAAACCCAAAATATCCATAGATTTTTAAGGATTTAAAACTTTATTTCAGGCATCATTTAGTCAATTAACATCAAAGATGCAATAATTGAGATAAATAGAAGCTACTTTGCACACATACACAAGTTTACATTGATCATATAAGTATAAATGCAAATTTGTGAAGGAAATAAGTTAAACTAAATAACACATTAGAAATATAAATAGTGTCACCGTCAAATGTCTACAATATTCATGGAATATGAAATCCATGGAATCAAAAGTTCAAAACATATATCAAAATAAAAGCTAGAGCCTAGAAGACTAAGGCTCAGAGTAGCCTATATCTTCCTATGTGTATGCCTAAGATAGGTCATGGAAGATTCTACAACCATCTTCTCTCCCTGTGTCTGAAGCTCAACCTCAGTGGCATCCTCATCATCCTCAGATCCCTCACTCTTAGCCTCAAGGTCCTCCACTGGGTCTCCTCGTGCTCAAGCCTCCTCTACCATCGCTATTGCCTCTGCCTCTCGATCCACCTAATCAACCCATTCCAAGTCTTCATCACTGAAGATGGGATCATCAATCTCAATGTTCCCCTTTGCTTGTGGATCAACCTCCTCTAAAACGATAGATGTGTCAGTGCCCAAGATCTGTCTATGACGGAGGCGAAGGTTGTAATGAACAAATACAAGATCATTCATCCTTTTCACCGCCAACTTGTTGTGTTTCTTCAAGTGTATATGCTTGAACATACTCCAGTTGTGTTCGCATCCTGAAGCACTACATGGTTGGCTCAAGATACGAACTGCAATCTTCAGTAGATTTGGCACCGAAGTACCAAACATCTCCCACCATGCATCTGAAACAAGAAAATTCAAAAATCAATTCTATAACTTTGATTTTATCAATGTAAAATGGTAATAGAATTAGAAATTAGAAATTAGAATCATAGATTTTTACCTGGCATCAGTAGTGTACGTTTTTTCTTGCATAAGTCTCGTGAGAAAAAGTCTCCTTGTGAATTCCTATACATTCTATCTCACGGACTACATTTGTTTCAACTGTTGAATTAACTGACATTCTTTCTACAACATCATAGACCCCACTCCACACCTCATGGTTGACCTTGAAACCTGGGCTAAATTGGAATGTCGGATTAAGATAGTGGGCAGCTGCATGTATAGGCCTGCGAAGCATCTTGTGTCATCGTCTATCAATGACATCCCATAGGGGACCATATGTAGCCTGATTCCCTGCATAAAAAGATCTAATGACCTCCTTCACCTTGTCCATGCCCTCGTAAATGTATCCCATTGCGGGCTTCTCTCCATCAACAATCCGTAGGAGAACAATAAGAGGCTCTATGAACTGCAATCATTGTGAAAGTTGAAACATTAAGCTTTAAGTTTTAAGTTTTACTTTTAAAAATGAACAATGAACATAAACAAGTGTAAAAAAAAATGATGAAATGAAATAGAATTGGAAATTAGGACAAAAAGGAAAATTACTTGCACAATCTCCTTGGCCGGTTGCCAAAAGCCACTCTCATCAAAAACTCGATCAGCCGTCTCAATCCCTGCATTGCTCTTTGCATATGATGATGAGGTCCACTCCTCACTTACAAACATGCGTTTCAAACCAGCCTTGGACTAAAGCAAGGATTGCGACGTGAGAAAATTTGTCGCAAATCGGGTGACCCCTAGATGAGCCAACTCTTTTTATTTGTGAAATCCCTCTTAAGGTTGAGGACCCGAGTATGATTATATATGAATTAACAAATACCCCTTCCGTGATCTACACATGTTTTTATCCAGGGGAGTTTGCCAAGATCCTCCAACATGAGGTCAATGCACTGAGCAACACAAGGAGTCCAAAACAAGGTGGGGTGCCTCTCTATAAGAAGTTTACCTGCAGCAACATAATTTTCTGCATTATCCGTGACTACCTATACCTCATTCAACACTTCCTCTAATACCTCACAAAAATACTCAGCATTTTTTGTTTTCCTTGAAGCACCAATTGATTTCAAAAACACGGTGGCACCTAAGGAAAAAAAAGCAATTTAGTACAATCATAATTTAAAAATTTAATCGCTAAATCAATGGTTTACTACTAATAAGTACAAGTTCTACAATTACCTAATGAGGAGACAAGAAAATTCAGCAGTGTTCTACTTCTTCTGTCGGTACGACCATCAGTCATGATGGTGCAACCCTTCCTCCATACCTCACACTGCTCATCAATTGCGACTTTTACATCAGCCACCTTTCAGGTCAAAATAGGAACTTTTAGCTCCTCATCATTAGGGGCTTTGAACCCCATACCACAAATAGTAACATCTATTGCAATTTGCCAATCAGGAGACCTAAAACAAATTAAATAAACAAAATAAGTATACTATTAAGTTTTACTTTCAACTTTAAAAATTAATGCAATCAATGTGACATATTCTTGAGTCTTGAAACCAAGAAATTCAAGACATGGAAATTAAAATAATAATAAGTACCTTGCTGCACTAAATGGAAGGTTGTTGTAGAACCAAAAATCTCCAAGTGCCATTTTCGCAGCCTCATGCTTCTTATTCCAACCCATGCTCTCAAGCGATGTTCGGGCACCCAGAGTTGTCCGTTGAACCAAAGTGGAATCTAGTGTGGATTTCTTCTTACAAATCTGAGGCCCAATGGTCACACTCGCAGTACCACTAGTAGATGGAGGTAATGGAGAACGAAGACTTGAAGAGGTCTCTCTGCTAAAGTTTTCCATTTCTTCTTGTTGCTTCTTTTTCAATTTTTTGGTCTCTTCGTATTCCTCTAAATGAGCTTGCATTTCACGTATAACATCCTGGGCTACTCCTTTGCATGCTTTAGCATCATGCCCTGGTATATGTGCAAGGTGGTATTTCAATTGGTTAATACCTTCCCCACTATATTTAACACCACAATGCCAACATATAACTACTCCTTTTTTGGGTTCGGGGATGGCATGTTTCCAAGCCTTATCCCTTCCTACCATAACAGGGTCTGCATCTGGGTTAAATGGAGGCCTAGATGAACTACCCTCAAGCTGAGACACTATGCTGCTGCTGCAATATATCATAAATTAAAAAAATAAGCATCTACAATAAAGAAAATCAAACACTAGGGCTTCTTACTTTTCAAGTTTTTCATCAACATAAAATAGAACAAAACTAAAACAAATGTAAACAAAATGGAAATATGAATGTAAAAAATTCAGAAAACAATACAAAAAATGTAACTCAGCTCTTCAAATTTGCTCCAAAAATGAATAAATGCACCTCAAATTTGTAGAGACTGTTAGGAATAAGGTGTCTCAACCTTGGATAATTTCTATTCTTATTATTTGTTTTGTAAAATGTATTTTCTTGCAAATAATGTAATTAAGTGTGAGTGTACATGTCTAGTTGGCATGTTGATGTGTC
>MU228150.1:2681040-2706507 GCA_018584345.1 Thuja plicata | reverse complement strand
AAAAGAGTGTATTGTTGGTATAATCTGGTGCTACTGGATTTGTCTGTGTGTGTCGATTGTCTCTTGAAAGAACTTGCATTGCAAGTGTGTTGTAACCGTTGTGTTGAAGATAATACATTGTGCAGGTTTTGGAGTGTTGGGGTTTTTTACCGAAAGGTTTTCCCCAGGGTAAATCATTGTGTCATTCTCTATTTTCTGTATGCATGGTATGTGGCTGCAATATCATTGTTAAAGTAGTTAACGAATCTGAAATTGTAAGGATTTAAAAGAATTTGCACAATACTTTCCTATAGAGATTAGTGTAGGAAGTTGTTTCCGCACCTGAGTTTCCTTACAGAGACCTCCTCCAAATGCTTCTTTTAGATCCTCTCAATATGTGAATGCAAGCTACAAAGTTGCACAAACAATCAACAATCAATATATGAGAGTCAATCTAACTGCTGATCTATTTTCTAAAACTCCAATATTCTTCTCTCAAGCCTTTTTTCTCTCCTTTGTGTTTGCAAATGAAGGAATGACCTTTTTAGGTCTTAGAGAAAGAAAATAAGAAAAAAAATCAATAAAAACAATCAAAATTTGTTATTTTTTACTTTTTGCCTTGGTCAGCCGCGACAGAGTCCTGCCCACGGGAATCGGTGAGTCAGCAGAGTCCGGCTGACTCGGCAAGTCAGGAAAACTCTGGAGGCCTAGCTTGGCTCGAGACTCGCAAAGTCCTGTAAGACTGGTTTTGAGAGTGATATTTAATTTTGTCGCTAAGTCTTTTATAAGTTACTTTATGACTTAAGTGAGGCTAATGGGTTCATGAAATGTCCCCTTGTTCTTTGCCTTGTAAAATGGTAAGTTAAAATTGATTTTAAAAGCAAGAATAGACTTTATAAAGGGGATCTCAAGGATGGAGGAGCTTTATAATTTTTTAAAAAGGTTTATTTATGCCTCCCTTAAGTGGATGCCAAGGCTTGAAAAGAAATAAAGTTCTTTTATGTGAACTCAAAAGGGTTTGAACCTATTGGGGATAATTTCATGTTATTTCATATAGTGAAATGAGAGGAAAACTAATTCAAATTCAAATGTGGGTTGCCCTTACTTTTCCCTTGCTTTATAAATATGATTTTGAGCTCTCATTTGGAGATAGATGAATTGGCAACTTAATGTTATGCTGCTAGAATGAGCTTTCTTCTTTTTCTAGTTGAGGACGAAAACCTCTTCATGTCTTACTGGTTTCGGTGGTGAGAGACCCACCCTAGCTGTTTGGTGCTCATGGTTCAAGACCTACAGTGATTTTGACTTTGTGGGTGATTTTGGACTTTAAGAAGATGAAGATATACACAATTTTTTTATATGGGTTTTGGTATTTTTCTGTGTGATGAGTTTTTGGGAGTACTATTCACATTTTAAGGTGATTTGGTGAATTTTATGAGTACTGATGTGTATTTTCAGAGATACTGGACTTGACTTTTTGTCACATATCTCAGTGGGAGTTTGTAAAAACTTTCTGGCCTTGGCTTCCTTGCAATCCTCACAGCTGGGGGCTATCTTTTGAGTGTCTGTTTGCATTTTTTTGGTGAAGTGTTGAATTTTCAAGGCGGATCAGCATACCTAAGGAGGCTGTCCCTCTTCCATTGGCATATGGTTTTGATAGAGTTTGAAATCTGCATATTATTGAGGTCTAAAATCTTTCATTGGAGGCACCATTAATTTCTGATTGACTTTACAAGGAGCTGGAGCAGTCTTTGGGGCTGTTGGAGGCTTGTGAAAACTCCACAAGGAGCTCCCCTTGTCTTTTGGACACCTAGTTGGTGCTGTTCTATGTTCCGAGTGTTATCCTTCATGTTTGGAAGACATTTGCAGGTCTGATATTTAATAATAGAGGTGTGAATTCAGTTTGGTAATCAATCACTTGATATTGTAATTCAATTATCATATACTTTGACGTGATGAAAAGATATTTACTTGCAATGCTATGGTAATTTCCATGCTACTGTATTGTTGAGTGTTGAAGGCTTCAAACCCTTCATCTAGTTACAATTTACTTTTGTTATTCTATGTCATTGTATTGCTGGGGTGTGAAGGCGTCAACCCCTCCCCTTCAACCAGCATGTTATTTTGTGTATCTTGCATATGTCAAATTATTATCATGAATGCAATCTGAAGCAAACAAACAGTAAATTACTTAATTGGAAAACAAACTTGCAAACAAACACTTTCAAAAAAATCAGGGGTGATTATTACACTCAATACCCATGGCAAAAAGGTGCTATTGGATTCAATTGGTGTGAAAGGAAGCTTCCAAACATAGTGTCAAAAATTGAATGATGTTGTGGATGTGCAAGAATTGATCAATCCCTGAGATGCATATGGTCATACAGAAGTTGTTATCAACATTCAATCTTTAGGATATCCAATATTTTATCAAACATTTATGTGTGATGGTCCTTTTTGAATATTGATAACAACTTTTTAATAGATGTTTTAAATGATATCAATGTATACTGGTCCTCTTTGATGGATGGTTATAAACATCTAGCAAAAAGTCATTATCAACATTCAATCTTCATCCAATATTGTTTGTTCCAATATTTCCCTAGTTGTTTTAATTTGACTACAAATCCTTTTGTTGTGCTAGAGATGCTAGGTCTTACAACATTTTGACTTCTTTCTCTGTAAAATATGCCACTTCATCTTCTTCTTGTTGTATAATTGTTTGTTTAGCTCACTCAATAATCCTTTCATGTCGGTTCTTGGTGGACCGGAAGTACTCTAGCTCTTCTTTTGGGCTATAATCCTCAGATTCTTCCTCTTTAATTTTCTTTTGCCTATTCTTACTGGTATCAGATCCCTGTCTTTTTTATACATTGGTTTTCTTCTTGCTTCCAGTTTTCTTTTGATTCTTGTTTTCTACTATCAATTTTTCTTTACAATGTTCTTCAGTAGAAGAGTCTGAGGACCATACATCCATTCGATGACAACCCCTTATCCCTTGTGGGGGTACTTTCCTGATTACATGTGCTTCTCTTTGCAGTTCCTCACATTGGGATGTTTGGGCGACATTTTGAAAGATGTATCTAGCATTCTCACATTTATAATTGTCAAGTGTTTCTTCACTGTAGAATCCACATTTCTTCTTCTTCTCTTCCCAACATTCGGTGGCATAATGGCCTACTTTTCCTTCCTCTTCCTCCTTTGTAGTTGTATTGTCTATTATCTTTCATGGTGGTAGGCAATATCTAATATCATTCCTTTCATCAGCATTGCAACTATGGCTGTGGCAAATTTAGTTACATTGATTTCCTCTATTCTAGACTAGAGGTTTAGAGTCCGGACAATCTTTTGTTAGATGGATATGCCATTCTTTACATATGGTGCAATATAATGATTTTTTTATTACTTTCCTGGCAGCGATAGCTGTTCTTTCTCCCTGAGCCTTAGGGCATTCATTCCGGATGTGGCCTTCTCTATTGCAATAATTACACCTGATTTCCTTAGCCTTTGGGTTCTTTGTTAGGACCCCTTGTTGAATTGCCAATTATTTAACTAAATATTGAAGGTCCTTAAGTGTTTCTTTTATTTCATCCTTCTCTGGCCTCTTTTAAGGATGTGCTTATATTTGGTAAGCCATGTATATCAAATCAATATATTTGTCAAAAACTTTGTTGTCTAATCCAACTCTAGTATCTTTTCGTAGTCCTAAAATGAGCCATTCTATCTTTTGCTTCTCTATCAATGGATCCTCTAAGTTCCAATGGACTTCCTTAAATCTCTTGTCGTAATTTTTCACTGATTCATCCTCTCCTTGTACTAGAGTTCTCATCTTGCTCACACTCTCTATGAGGACTTTTGGAGTTGCAAAGTTTATTAAGAATTCTTCCTTAACTTCATCCCTTGTGCTCTCATGTAGCGGATTGTGTTTCATATACCATTCTAATTCCTCCTTTCTCAAAGATCCCACAAAGTCCAGTAAGTTGTGTTGGTCTTTTGTTTTTCCTACTCTCTCCTAGAGTGATTCCAGTAGAAATACATTCTTTGGTGCTTTTTTTGTATCCCAACCAAATACCGATATCGTAAGTGAAACCTACATCTTGCTTGTTCTATGTTCCAATTTTGGAATCTGTTCCGGTTTAGGTTTCTTCTCCAATTTTGGTGTGCTTAGTTTTCTATCCTTCTTAACACTGATCTGGGGTTTTGTTTTGCTCCCCTTGTCTCTTTCTAGTTTGATGTCTAAGTATTCTTCTCCCAGTATCTCACTCCAAGGTATATCCAACTCTTCTCTCTCATCTCTCTTGTCTTGCTTTTCTTGCTTCTCTTCTTTCTTTGTTGTGGTAATGCTTCTACCAAAACTCTTCTACGTTTAGACCTTAATGGGAATGGGTCCTAGTCCAAGGGTTGTGACTCTTTTAAAGAACATTTCAATCTTTGATTTGTGAATTGCATTTGATTTGTTAATGATTTGATTTGTTTGCCCAATTTTGAAGCAACTTCTTTTTCTTTATCTTCTACCTTAATTTGCTTACACTTTTATTAATTATTTTCTCTAAATAATCATTACTTAGGGATAGGACCTTATCCAGAGTTTGCAGAAATTATTTAAACTTGTTATTCAATTTAATTGTAATATTAAGTAGGTTTGGTTTTTGTTTAGGGTTGGAAGGTTGTGGCAGTGTAGGATACTCAATCCTACTACTTTCCGACAATCTTTTGGATTCTTGATTATTGATTATCTTTTCAAAGTGGTCTGATAAGCTTTCGGTTCTTTGCAATAATAGGCTCATCTTTCTGAGGTCTTCTCCTTCTTCTTACTTTCGTTTTCCTTCTTTCTGGCAGCACCCCTATTGGTGTGCTCCAATCTCAAATGTGTTTCCATCTCCATCATTTCCGTATGTCTTTCTTCTCTCTCCATTACTTTTCTATGTCTTTTCTCTTCTACGTTTGGGCTTTGCATTGTTCCTTTTCTCTTTAGGTCAATTTGCTCCTTAATCTCTCTAGAATTTCTCGTCTCCTTTGGCCATGGGTGTTTTTGTTTTAGAATTGCATTAATCCTTTATTATTTATCATGGTCCTTATTCAATATCTTTCTTAATAGTCACATCTTTTCACGGGTCTCTCCGGACCTCTTCCCCCTTTCCATTTCCCACCCCACTAGTGCCTAATCCCCTCTCACAAGGTAGATATCAAGAGCACATGTTTCTAGTTTATCATATCTGCTCCATCATCTCCTTTGTTTCTTGATCCAGAATAAGATTTTGAATTTGAAGATTTTCTTGGTAAACCTCAACAAGACCTAACAAGGGTCCTGAGTCCTGACAATGGAACCAATGTCAGCAAGAAATTTGAGAGACAGGCTGAAGTTTTGAGCCCAAATGATCTCTTAGTGTTGTATTCTTTTGTATACGCATAAAAATGGTCAAAGAGAAAACAATTAAATTTAAGCCATTTGGATTAATTAAATCAAAATTAATTAATTATGTCATTGAATTAACCATTTAATTACATAATTCTTTAATTAATTAAATCCAACACATTCATAAATCATACATGGCTAATTTAATTAATTTAATTAATTCATTTGAATTAAATCCTCCTAAAAAGTCTCACCTACCACTACATGACGAAAATCAATTGAACCAATGGGATACAAGAACTAAGTGCGCATGGATCACCAAAAGGCTTTGCAATCTTGACCATTTAATCTTAAAAGGGAATCTTGTCCACTCAAAGGGAACACATCATCAAACTTAACCTCGACTATATCTTGATCATGGTTAATCTAATTCACCCCTACACCTTGGGAAATCCTACAAATAGGATGCATAATTAGAGTAAAAGGATCGATCATCATTTAGCAAGTACATCATGCTAGTTTAGGAATCCACCTTCATGTAGAGTAATTGCATAATATTGGTTTGGGCGTCTTCTTCCATCAAAGCATAGGCACAATGCTAGTTTGAATATTAATCATTCATTTTAAGCATTGTTATAATGGAGGATTTGCATCATAATGTAGAGATTTTGATCATTTAGAATAGGATTTGTATCATTTGTCATGACATCTTGCATCATATTGAATTCTCATTTTCTAGGTTGTCACTTGAGGATCAAAATTGCAGCTGAGAGCATAATTCAAGTCCCTAGAACTAGAGATCCGTAGAATGCTCATGATTTGTTTCAATTCAATTGCTTAACTAGTTGTTCATCTTGATTTTGAATTGTTTGATCATATGAAGGTTTGTAGTACAAACACACATCTTTATACCCCGGATTGAGTCCTATTGAGGGTACAGGGAATTATATCTAGACCAAAGATTAGTTGTAAATCAGAATAAGAACATCATAAACAATATAATATATCAGAACTCAAAAGCATTTGTATTCATTATATTCAAGTGGTATATATTGCATATCCTTATAACTTCTTATATTCATATATACATTCTTTATATCTCCTTTTATTATTTCATTATATTCACTACTATCTTCACCTTTATATTGGTGAATGGATCTCCCAACATACTTATAAGTTATATCTAATGCATAAGATGTGACCCTTTGTACCCCTAGTCTACTTCCTATGTTCCAAAGCTTAGCTTTTCCGGACGTCAAGCAGTGAAATGCAACAAGTTCTCTGGATCTGTCTCTATGCCTGTTTCCTGCCAACATTTGGGTTCCCATACGCTAATGTTGGTTGGTTAGGGAACCTCTTCAGGTCTTGGAGACTCAACATTTCAGCCTCTTTGGCATTTCTAGATGTTGCTTTGAGCTTAGTTCATCAAAAGATTCCTAATGGCACTTTTTGGAGCATTTTCAAACAATTGGTCCGTTATTGCTATTATTAGTAAGTCGCAATTTCGGCACCGACTTGGTCTTTTGGTAGTAGTTACACGCTGGCTTAGTTGGTGGATGCTTTTAATGTTGTTTGGTGAATATTTAATTAGAGATATTACTTTATTGTAAGCACGAATTTTATAATGTAATGTGCCCTTTTAGGATAATTAGGAATTATGGGACAATTACTTCAATTCCCTAGACTTGCAATATCTAATCTTGCAAAAAAATTGTGTAATTGAGAATATGAATACAATTATATATAAAATGACAACAATCAATGTCACTTGCTATCTCTGATATATGGAATTGAATGTATGCTTAAGTGAATTGATGTAATTGCACTAAGTGCAATTACCTCTTAGGATCTCTGCTATGTAAAGTATGACAATATGAATATGCAATGAAATACCATATGATATTTCTTATAGCAATATGTATTTTCTGTCTCCGATATAAACACTTAAAACATGCAATATATGATAGGTAATATTGCCTATAGCGATATTGTTGCTATGTCTGGTGTTGATATAATAACTTGCAACAATGGTGTTGATGTTGTCTCTGATATGTTCTTTCATCCCTTGCAATCAGTGATGTCATCTCTGATTTATACTTATATGCTTGCAACCAAATTATGCCAAACAGGCAATTGCTTAAATGAGCAGACCCAATTAAGGATTACAGGTGAATAAGTTTCCAAGTCTGATGATGCTGATAATGGTTCTGATATCCAATATATGTCTTACAAAACCCAAAGGTTGCATCGCTTAAGAGACATGCCCTTTCTTACCATGAGCAGATTGGTTTGTTAAGTAAATCATGTCCCTTCAAGATATATGCAAATTGGTTTATTATACCAATCTCACCCCTTTCTAATTGCTGGTGCTTAACTATCTTTAATTGCATCTTCTAGAGTATGACCATTGGTCAAATACTCTATATTGCACCCCTTGATACATTCTCTGACAGAATTGTCTAAGTATTGGCTAAGTCAATTTGCTGGCTTAACTTCGCTGCTAATTGCTTTCTTATTAAACACTAGTTACTCATTTTATAACAAAATGGGTTGAATAACTCAATGGATGACTGACCTTTAATCTTTATTATCATGCCTCTTCATAACAGGTATCGATTAGATGATAGTTAGCATTCTTGCCTTGATCAATATTGTTAATTGGTATTTGCAATGGTTTGAATGATCTCTGTTTGCTAATGATCTCAATCTTTTAATAATTGTGTTGAAATCTTTCACTAATCGTATTCCTTCCCCAATTTCGGAATTAAGAACAAGTTCGATTTCTGTCTTCCTCCATATAATTGTGTGCGGACATAGTCTTTTGTAGCAAAGGAGATTCATGTGACAGATACCACCAATCCTTATTCTTGCTTTCATCTCTAGTAGCTATCGATATTGGACATTCCTTTTTCCCCCCTGTGGCGATCCTTCATATGCTTTGACTACACGTCTTGACCAATCCAATCAATTGGATGTGGTGATATATGTCGATAGCATTGCAATTTATTGTAGCTCTTAATGGTAATGATGCTTGACTATCAGCTTTTTACATCTTCCTTTTGTCTGGCAGGGATGTCATTGTAATGATATTGATGCCTTCCCCCAAATAAGATGATTGTCTTATTTTTCCACTGTTCAGAGATAATATTAATCTGCTTGCTGACCTACCTCCAACAATTGTTGGACTATGTTATTCATCATTATCTTTTATGATTGGTACATAAGAGATCTTTAAGTATAGCGGTATGCTCTTAAAGCCTTCATTCCTTGATTATGAGAGGCATAATAAATTTCTTGCCTTCTAACTTATTCCCTAATCCTCATTTGGATGCTTGATATGAAAATTGTGAAGTCTTATGAATAAGACGATTCTCCTGAACATTGATATAATATACAACTACCTATTTTAACAAATTTGCCACTGTATTATTAAGGCAAAGATGGGACGTCACATATAAAGTTGAATTAAATATTAAACTTAGCGTTGATTAAAATATTAAAAGGGTGACTTAGTAAAGTGGCGCCTAAGGACATAAGTAAAAATTAAAAATGAACTTAATGTCTTTTCATAGAAGCGGTGTCCAAAAGGGAGACATAAGGGGATTTTAAAAGTAATATTTAATAAATGTTATTTTCTCAATGTGGGCATGGGGTTTTAGAGGAGTTAAAATTGTTTTGACCATATTTGCAACATATGCTTGAGAATTGATGACAAGTTATTGCTTGTTTGAGCTTTATTCATCCAAGGGCTTTGTGAGGAAGAAAACTCTCATAGAGGACATCAACTATGGAAGCCAAAGGCCTTTTGTGATTGAGTTGCCAGTGGTTTCTTAAAAGAACTACATAGGAGCTTCATTATTGAGAAAATTTCAGAACTTGATGCGAAGTTTTGAAGGGCAAATTAGTGATTAGATTTTATAGAAGAGATTACAGCAGAACGCAGAGCATTTATTGCAGAATTTACGCTCCTCGCTAGCCATATACTTTCCATTGCTGGCCATATAGCCTAGACAGGGGCGTGAACATTTGGAACACTAAGTATATAGATTTTGATTAGATTTCTTGCTGGAGTGGAGGCATCTAGGAGTGCCAAATCCTGGATATCATTTGCTGAATGGAGAAGTGCAGGTTTATAGAGGTTTGGCACCATTATTGTGACCTTTTTTGTTGTTCCAGAACTTATTTCTGACCTGTGACAAAAAGAAGCTTCTAGGTATGTTTGTGTTATCTTTTTGAGGCAATTTGGCCATCTTTATATTGTTGATTTTATTATTATATTGCTGTCGAAGCTTTGTATTAATTTTGAAATTCATTTTCAGCTTGTGGGTATTTCAAAAATCTAGTACCCCAATATTTATTTCATGTGGGTAACATTGTAAATATTTCTATTTAATTGCATTCTTCATATTATCATAAAAAATTATACACAATATTTAGAAAACAGAAAAAAATATAGGATCGATATTACAGTGGTATCCAAGTAGTGTATCCTATAATCCTAGAGGGTTGTGTGTGAATGAATCATTTGTCATTGGAATGAGCAATGCAGCCTAATACACACAAATTACCTAAGGAGAAACTGATCAAACCCTAACATTGAAGAGGAACTAGAAACTGAACTATTTGCAGGTATCAAAAGAGTTGAGGTGAATATGGGTGACAGAGAGCATAGGGACCACTACAAACCAACTCCAAGCACAAGAGATATTCTCAATGATTTGGCTAGGGGACAGTGTGAGTTACAACAAAATATGGCTCAAATTTGTGCACTAATGACTCAGCATATTTTGGGCAATAACAATAATAATAAAAACAATGGTGGGAATAATGGACATGACAGGAACAATGGAAATGGGGATGGTTCAGTTAATGACAGGGCTGTGAATCAGCGAACTGGGACTGGAACAGCCAACTCAAGGCCCCTAATGCCTAACTTTCCTCCAAGTAATAATCCTCAAGTTGAAAATGAAGCAACACAACAAGAGTTGCAGGATCAGATTTTAAAAGATTGGAGAGATTCAGGTGTTGATTTTGAGGCTGAAATGTCTTTGCGTGATTATATGGATCTCAGTTGAAACATTGGCCGCATAGAGGTGGTAAACTACATAATCAAGATTCGCAGAAGAAGGTTGGTTGATTATTAATTTCCTATTATGATGGATCTAGGAAAACTACAACTAGGGCATGGGTGCAAAAGTTAGAGACCTATTTTCAGGCTAGTCCCATGCGAGAGGTTGAGGCTATCAAACATGCAACTATTCCTTTAGATGGTAGTGCTCACTAATGGTAACATCATGGAATAGTTACATTGCGAGATGATCATATTGATTGATATGTGGAGTTCTCTGAGAGGCTGATTGATAGATTTGATAGAAAAGGATCTTGAATTACACTTTAAGGAGTTGGCACAACTCCAGCAAGGGGGTTTTGTTGATGCATGTATTGCTGATTTTCTAGAGGTTATCAGTTTTGGTAAATGATATTTTGGAAATGAAGCTGATTGTGTTGTTCTTTGGGCTATCAGATTCATTGAGAGGTTGGATTAAGGCACTTCATCCCCCTACATTACAAGATGCCATAAAGAAGGCAAGGGGGATGGAGTCCTCTACTACAAAAAGAAAATTTCAGTCAAGGGGATTTTACATAAAAGGATAAGGACAAGAAACATTTTCAGGGGGATTCCAATCAGTCCAAAAATGTATCAACCAAGTTGGATAATGATCAGCTCAATGAACTTAGAAGGAAAATATTGTGTTTCCAATGTAGGGAGCCATGAGACCCATCTCATTAAGTGTGCTACAAAAGAAAAGGCTAAGAAAATTGAGTACTTTTCAGCTGATGAAACGACTTTAGAAAAATCAGATCGGCACATTAATTCGGAGAGTAGTGACAAAGAAAGTTTAGCTAAGGACCCAAAAAAAGGAGCAAGGATGTGAGGGAACAATTTCCCGGCTTTCTAGATTTCAGAAATCTAGATCATTCAAACTAAGAGAAATTCTCTTCAGGAAGTGGATAATTACTTTCATTGATATAGGTGTTGCACACAATTTCTTTGATGAAGTGGTTGGAGCCAAAATAGGGATCAAAATAGAAAATTAGATGGGTTTTAGATAATGATTGCAAATGTATTTACACTTACTTTTACATGTAAGATTCCTAACCTAAGTATACATTTGGGTGACTATGAGTTGAAGATGACTTTTATGTGGTGGTCATAGGAGATACAAAAGTGGTACTTGGCATGCACCGGATCCAGACCTTTGGAGAGTTCTAAATGAACTTGGATGTGATGGAGATGAGGTTTGAATTAGATGGTAAGAAGATAGAGCTTAGAGGCATGCCAGATGGTGCAATGAGGGTAGCCGCTTTAAAGAGAATGGAGAGACTTATTAGGAACAATCAAGTATAGTGGTTAGTATCATAATGCCTATAGTCATGAAGTTTCAAAGGAATAGCTATCATCTAGAAATCTAGACTTTGTTGTCTAACCACAACAACCTGTTCAGTATTATACCTCCCAAAACACAACCAGAGAGAGGCATAGAGCATGTTATAGAGTTGGAGGAGGGATCCAAATTCGTCATTGCCACGCGATAGAGTATAGACATTTGAAGAGGCATAAGGATGAGATTGAAAATGCTATTAAGGAGTTGCTTTATATAGGGCACATAAGACCGAGCAAGAATCCCTTTGCTTCCTCAGTGGTGTTGGTTAAGAGAAAAGATTGGATGATGTGTATGTGTATAGATTACAAGGCACTAAAGAAAAAGACAATTAAGAATAGGTATCTCATCCCTCGGATTGATGAGTTGCATGTGCTTGTTATGATTTTAGGTTGAATTACCATTGGATTCAAATGCGGGAGGAGGATGTGAAGAAGACTGCATCTAGGTGTCATTCCAGTTGCTTTGAGCTTTTGGTGATCCCCTTCAGATTAAATAATGCCTCGGCCACTTTCAATCTTGTATGAATCAGGTTTTTTTGTAATCAACTCAGGAAGTTTGTTCTCATGTGGGACACTCTTGAACATACTTAGGGGACTTACGCTTGTTCCTTCAATGGACATCAACTGCTTGCACTTCTAAATATTTAGTTTCACAATATGCAATGAAAATATGGTTTTTTGATTTCCAACTCTTCAACTCACAACTTAAATTCAAGCTTAACTTCTACTTCTCCTAACTATAAATGGAAGGAAGTATGGATAAATTGGACTCTACTAGATGTGCTTTTATCAGCGACTTCCACCCACCTAATGCAAGCTTCTACGGTATACTCGAATGATTTTCATATCAATATCTCCTCTTCAATCCCATCAATGGATGCAAACTAAAGATTGAACATCAATTGAAGTTAAGTGCAATCACTAGCTTACCACATAAGGCACTCTTATCATCAGCAAGAGGCTACTGTCCTAGTTTTATTCAAGTCAAACAAGTAAACATCCACAATTTCTTTCATTCAACTAAGCTACTGCTAAACAACATGAAATGAAATATATTCCAAGTGAGGATTGAAGAAACCATGCAACACTTCAAAGCAATATTAAGTAATCCACCATGAAAACCAACAATTGATTATCAATCACTTTGATAGCATTATAGCAACAATTTGATCAAGTATCTCCCTTAGCTCGCCTACCTCTACTTCTAGCTCTCTAATCTAATGCTCTCTCTAGCTCATGACTAACTGTTACAAATGAGAAGGCACTGGCCTTTTATAATTGCTCAATTACAACAAAGGGCCAAGATCAATTCAAGATCAAGGACCAAGATTCATCCCTACAAACCCTAGTTAGGATTGCCACCTTATTATCCAATTACATGAAGGTACCACCCTATGGGCCAATAAGAAAATTACAATTCTTTTGAGAGCCAATGAGAAAATGGTACACTTGGCATAATATGATTGAATGTGCTTGGGCACGTGTAACTAGGATTTTCTGATTGGTAGAAGCCAAGTCCACCTCAATATCCTTATCTCATAGACTTGATCAATTCTTTGGTGGTGAGAAAATATCTCTTGATACTCAATCATTATCAAGCCTTCAATTGTGATGGCATATTCCCAAATTGCTTCATCTCCTCAAATTTTCTCCATCTTCTAAAAATCTTCTTATTGTCATGATTTTGAACTTGCTAGTGGCACTCCATGTACTTGAATCTTGAACTTCTTGAAGTGATGAAATCTTTCATGTAGTTGGATCCTTCCAAGCGAACTTGGATTTCTCGAGGAGATTCAAGTTGGTGATGATTTTCTTTGATTTTTCTTGTAGTCTTGCAAATTTGTTCTTTTGTGTCTTCTTTGTTTTCAGACTCAATCTTGACCTCGATCTCGAATTTACATTTTCAACTTTGAGCATCATTCTTCTTGTCCACTAGCATCTTCTCTTTTCCTTCTTGTTTGAAGTTTTGAACTTGGTCTTGTCACATCTCCTCAATCACCAAGCCTCTCCTTCAATCACCTTGCAAAACAAAGAAGTTTCATTAAGCTCACAAAGTGATGGGTGCAAATGATATCAAAGAAATTTGAAAGTTTACATGGTATGAAAATGCATCTAGATTTTCTTTAAATCAACCAACTTGATCAAGAAATTTGATTTCCTTAAGGTCTGATTTTCTTGTTTCAACCCAGATTTCTCTTCTTTTGCAAGTTGTAATTCTGATTTTTGTCTGTTATTTAGCCCAGATTTCTCCTTTTGCAAGCTCTAGATTCTGATTTCCGGCAAAATCAGTGATTTTTATCTTTGAAAATCCTCTCAAAGTTAATTTCCCAATCATGAAATTGTTGCCCCCCCCCCATGGTGAGTTCGTTGCCTTCTTATTAGTAGTCTGATCTGCACTTGGTGAGATTGCAAATGAAATGAATCTCCTCCTTTATATAGGCGCATTGGGGTAAAAAACTATGTCATTTGTTTAAGGCCGACCTGGGCATGAATCTGAGTTTTGATGATTAAATTGAGAACATTTTATACTTTGCACAATTTAATTATGATTAGAAGGGGCAGCCTTGTTGGATTGGGCATCTTTTCGTTGCAAGAAATGGTGGAGATCTGATGTTTTTCTTTTGTATGTGGGAAGATGAGAGGGACGGAATCCGACCTTGTCTCATTCCCTCATAATTTTGCTTTCAGATTTTGTTTCCACCTTCATTTCTCCTCTAAAAAAACTTGGATCTCCCTTTCCCTTTGGCAATTCCCAACCTCATGCTTAGATTTTCATGTTTGCAAGTATAAATCAGACCTCACGAGGAGAGGAATGAAATTGGTTTTGTCTTGGGGAGCCTGTTTTTAATCACCAAAAAAATGCTCAAGCGATCTGCAGTTGGTTCAAGATGAGGAGCGAATTTCTTGTGGTTTGATGCTCAAGTGTGGGAATGAGAGAGGGTCGGAATCCAACCTTGTCTCAATCCCACTGGAACTCAGAAGGTCGGAATCCGACCTCTCAATCCCCTATAAATTTTATTTTGCAGCGAATACATCCTTTTCATCTTTGTCTGATTTTTCTTGCCCAAATTTGCTTCTTTTGGGGCCTAAGTCGACTGAAATTTAGATTATGATCGACTCATTGGGGGGGGGAGGCGGGGGGTCTGATTTGATAAAGTCTTGTCTTTAGTTGCCTTAAGTCTGATTTCATTCATGGAAAATTGTCTTTTGCATTTTCAACCTTACCCGTTTTCAGCCCATGCAAACTTTGGTTGGCCTTTATAATGGGAACAAGACAAGGTCGGAATCCGACCTTTTCTCAATCCCATGGGAATGAGGTAAGGTCGGATTATGACCTGATCTTAGTCCCATGTAATTTCTCCAAGATCCAACTCGCCCTCAAAAAATTTCATTCGCAGCTTTTCACTTCCAAATCACAAAGTTGTTCGAGTTCAAAAATATTCCAAGTGGAAGGGTGAAACTCAAGATGGATGTTTCGGCTGGAGTGAGAGAGGTTCGGAATCCGACCTGCTCTCAATCTGACTAGAATGAGGGAAGGTCAGAATCTGACCTCTCAATCCCATGTTTCATCTATCAATTCTCAAATTGATTAAGCACTCTCAGGGTGAATTTTTTTATATAAAATATAACATTTAAGTATAAGTTAGTAACTTATACTTTAAGTTATATTTTATATAAATATTGTCAAGATGCTTGAGATAGGTTTCAGCTTCATAGGAGTTATAATAAAGATTTTAAATTTTGGGAGTTTCCAAAAAATTCCAGACAGCCAGTAGTGTTACCTCCCACGACCTTTCCTAACTTTCTAATTTCAAATTGACACTGAAACAAGGATTTTCAAAAGGTTCTAACTCATTTCATCACAAATCCCTTGACTTTAATCTCACCTCCTTGACTAGCTTAGCCTAGCCTTCGTGCATATCCCTAACAAATTCGATTTCTGAGTAGGCCAAAATTGCCCAAACTCATCTCTTCGACTAGGAGACTTGAAAATTGCTACCACCTAAGACGACCTAACACCCCTACTCCTACTGCTAAAGCAAAAAGAGGGGGTCCCCATTTGCAATGGGCTGATGGTGTGAAAACCTCACAACATCTAGCACCCACCCAAAGAAATGTTCCCAAACATTTCAAGGATAAAACTTGTTTGGAACCAAGAACCTTGATCATTTCCCTTTTTAGCTATCTAACAACTAGGAAATGCACTCAAAATGGAAGAAGCTAGAAATTGAGCTAAGAGCCTTAATCCTCAATTACTCATGTGTGTGCAAGTGTTCATTCCCCACTCGACAAGAACATGGAAAGCTTCTTAGATCCATTGAATTTAGCTATTTTATATCCATACTCCAAAAGCATCTTGGATAGAGCCTCGTTGCTAGTCAGGCATCCATAGCCCCGACAAGGTTATTGTTGTGGTTCCACCACGAACATTGCTCTACTTTTAGTGATTTTTATTGATTAGCACCAATAGAGATATTCGCACACCCAGAGCCAAATTGCTTTAATTTTCTTTACTTTTCTCTTTTCTTTTTTTTCTTTTCTTTTTTTTTTCTTTTCTTTCTTTTCTTTTCTTTTTTTTCTTTTCTTTTTTTTATATTGCTTTTCTTTTCTTTTCAAATTTTGTTTTGGCTTACAAGCAATGAAGCTTGTAGAGGGTTTGGAAAAACCACAGTGGTGCTAAAGTGGGCGTATAATTTTCACTAATTCCAACTTCACCTTTAGAACTCCCAAAGAACTCGGAGCAATTAAGTGTGAGTAAAATGTTGTAATCGAAAGACTCAGGTACTCAAAAAATACAACGAATGACTCCATCCAAATTTAGGACAAATCATTTTCAAAAGATAAGGCTATTAGGAACAATCTCCAATTCAATAGAACCTCATAGAGAGATATCTAGGAAATAAACCAAACAAATCTACTGGGCAAATACCAGAGTGTGTTGTATGATGCCTTTCCCTTCTTACAAATGAAATCCCTCTAACTAAACTAACCAAAGCAGACACCCAAACTAAGGCAAACTTAAACAACTAAAGCAAACAAGTACTTGGGTCAAATGACTCAAGGCAAACCTACAAACTGACTCTCTAAAGCAAACTAAACTAACGCAACTAGCTGAGCCCCTTAAACAAATCTCAAATCAACTGATTCAAGGCAAAATAATTTCCTAGCTCAACAAAGAAACTGCACTAACTGACAAAAAGGAAACCTACCCTAACCCTCTTGAACCAAGTGGTCCAAGACAAACCTACTCTAACTATGTACAAAAGGCATAAGTGGACAATACTCGAAAGAGTTGTATACATGCTTGACTGAATATGGTTTCTCAGGATGTTCAAGAGCAACAAGGCCTGGGTGATGGTTCTCAATCTAGCCAATTCATCCTTGTACTCCAAAAAAAAAATTATCACCTCACTTTCAAACTCAGGAAATTTATAATGTAAGATCAGCAATTGAGGAGGTTCGTTTGGTCCATGGTCAATCCAAATGCTAGTTGTCTTTCCTAAATTTTCATAATCAAAATAAAAACTTTTGAAAATAAGAGTAGGGAAAGAAACAACCTGGGGTGCTTCAAATGACAGTTTTGTTCAAATCCTTGTTGATCATCCATAGCTTCAGGAGGCCAAAGTTGGTAATGGATCATCCCACTAGCATCAACATCAAATTCGTGAGCAATCAAGGCAGGATCATTCTCGAAATCAAGTCCATGGAATATTGGTTTTGGAGGCTTGTCGTTGTGTAACATGAACCATGCATCCTTGTGTAGCTCTGTCGGCATATCTTCAAAAATCAAGGACTCAATGATTTCCCTCTCAAATATCTCCTCAAGTTGTTCAAATGCAATATCAAATTGTGGCACCAACCCAAACTGCTCCCCATTCTCATCTTCCATGGGAACAACTTGTTCATCACTCAACATGTCTTGCATATCTTCACCAACATGTGGAATCTCATCAAGCATGGCATCCTCAAAATTGATAGGAGGATCCTCAAACATCTTCATGGATTGATCATTGAATGGCATTTCGGGTGACAGTGTCTTTGGAGATCGAAGTTGATGGTGAATTGTGCCACTTGCAAGAACTTGTCTGTCCTGAGATGTCTTTGGCGATGATTCCATTTGTGTTTCTTCCTTGAGATCTTTTAGCACCCCCCCAAAGAATATGGTGGTAATGATGTCTTGTAGTACCTTGTCAAATTGCTCTTCATATTCAGACTCGTCTGTGATATCTTGTAATTTCTTGTTCAACTTGTCTACTTGATTGCCTTCCTCTCCAAGAATACTTGATACTTTTTGCAATTCATTCTCAAGAACTTCCTTTTGTATTATGCATGAAAGTACACCAAAGATTTCCTCTTCCTCAACTTTGTGATGATCCTTTTGTAGTTCTTCAATTGTTTCCAAATGTTGATCTTTGCTTGCTTTCTTTTCTCTTTCTTGGATGAATTCCATTGCTTCCTTGATTTTCTTCTCAACGACTTCCTCATGAGGAGTGATGTGTGAGGGTTAATCTTCCACTTGATCATCTTTGTCATTAAGCTCAACCATTCTATCTTGTAACTTGTTCTCCTTGAATGGTGATGCAACATGCTCCTGCAATGGGGCGATGGTGTGAAAACCTCACAACACAGGGAAGATTGCTCATATCTTTTCCATTTTAGTAGCATATAGAGCAACACAGGTAGCTGATCTATCATTCAAAGAAATTCTAACTTCATTGGATGTCGAGGAACATTGTCAGTGAAAGGACAAGTTCCTGAGTCATTTTGGGAGGTAGTCTTTAGATTGAGTGGGAATGAGCTCACTCCTAGTACCATCTATCACCCACAAACAGATGGGCAGATGGAGGTAGTGAACATGTGAGTTGAAGCTTACCTTAGAAATAATATTTTAGGGCAGCTAAAGGCATGTGTGAGGTGGTTACACATTGGTGAGTACTATTAAAATTCTACTTACCACATGCCTATCAGTCCTATGAATATGAAGCTCCAAGCTTCATTGAATCAATTTTTGGGGACACCAGAGTGTCTAAGGCCAAGGATTTGCTACAAGAAAGTCGGGACATAATGAAGTCTTTAAAAGAAATTTGAAAAGGCACAAAATCGATATTTGTAAGATACCAGCTCTACACAGAGCATAATGTTGAGTTTGGTGACATGGTATACCTGAGATTTTGATAGCTCTATAGATAGTCCACTCTCAAGAAGAGTGGTTCGGAGAAGTTTAAGCCACTTTTTTATGACCCTTTCAGGATCTCCAAGTGGATTGGGGAGCTGCTTATGAGTTTGAGTTATCAACATATAGTAGAGTGCATAATGTTTTTCATGTTCATGCCTCAAAAAGGCATTGGGACATAATGCGGTTCCTTCTTCTAAGTCAATACCATCAGATGAGGAGGGGAAGCAGATTTTAATTCCTCAGGTTGTCATTGATTCCAGAGAATGTACTGTATAGAAGAGAACTATTAAAAAGTATTTGGGAAAGTGGAAGAACCTATCGATTGAGGATGTGACATGGGAGAGTGAACAGATCTTACAACATCCATAGTTACAATTGCTTGTGGACAAGCAATTTTGGGAAGGGAGGATTGTAGTGCCCCCTTCCTAAGTTGTTGATAGTTGGTGATTGTTAGCCTATTCTTCGGGTTCCCATAGGCTAATGTGGTTCGGTTAGGAAACTCTTCAAGTCTTGGAGACTTGATATTTCAGCTTCTGGCATTTCCAGATGTTGCTTTGAGCTAAGTTCGTCAGAAGATTCCTAATGACACTTTTTGGAGTGTTTTCAGGCACTTGGTTTATATTGTTATTTTTAGTATGTCACAATTTCAGCACAGACTTGGTCTTTTGGCACCAGTTACACCCTGTCTTGGTTGATGCTATTGATGTTGTTTGGTGATTATTTAATCAGAGATATTATTTTATTTTAAATGCTAAAGTTATATAGTTAAATTAAATATTTAGCTTACCATTTATAAAATATTAAAAAGGGCAGCAAATTAAAGTGGTGCCTTAGGACATTGAGTAAAAATTAGAAGTGAAGTTAATGTCTTTTCATTGAAAGGGCATCCAAAAAGGAGACATAAGAGGATTTTAAATAATAATAAAGGTTGTTTTCCCAAAATGGGTGTGGGTTTTGAGAGGAGATAAAAGTGTTTTGAGCATATTTACAACATATTCTTGAGAATTGATAACAGGTTATTGCTTCTTTGAACTTTAAAGATAGCAGAATTCCACAATCCATGTCAATATAGTTTGTTTGCTTCTGGAATCAGATTGTGTGTAATTTTTTAACATCAACGTTTCGGATCATACTCAATGATGTATCATCGGGATGAGAAGAGACTTCAAGGAATAGAGGACATTTAATTTTACTTTGTTCATTTGAGGGCTTTGTGAGGACAGACGCCCTTATAGAGGACATCAACTACGGAATTTAAAGATATTTCCTGGTTGATTTGCAGGGGGTTCATTCAAGAACTATGTAGGAGCTTCATTCTTGAGAAAATTTCAAAATTTGATGCAATGTTTTGAAGGGGAAATCAGTGATCAGATTTATAGAAGACATTACAGTAGAGTGAAGAGCATTTATTGCAGACATTACCCTCCATCTTGTTGGCCGTACAACCTAGTTATGGGCGTAGCATTTGGCAGGCTAAGCGCCTAGGTTTTGGTTAGATTTCTTGCTAGAGTGGAGTCGTCTAGGACTGCCACACACCTGGGTATTGTTGGTATATTTGTTATATGTTCACATAATTAGTCATAAGTTTTTTAGTATTATGTGAACTAATTTATTTTATTAGGTGTACGTTTTGTTATATTATAGCTTCGTTATGATTGACTTACACACACACACACACACACACATATATATATAATCATATTGATCAGATTTGATGTGCTTGTATGAATCGACTTTAGTTGATTGCATACTTTATATATTTAATATAAAGTGGATCAGATTCCTTATGTTCGACAAGATTTTTATTACATCAACGGTAGTCGATATCTTGCATTAGTTATACTTAAGTTACAATAACTATCGTATGGTAGTTATCGTAACACATATATTAATGTGTTACGATAACTATCATACGATAGTTATACATAACACTAAACAGCAGTGTTGTCAGTAAAATAGCACCAAGCATTGTGATTAATCAGCACTATATGAAATGGCATGTCTATGTAAAGACATGATCGTGCGTGACTTAAGCCTTGTACGGTCATGTCTCTACATAGACATGACTATTATGTTATATATATATATATATATATATATATATATATATATATATACACCTTCGTATGTGCTATGGAAACATATCGATTACAGAGTTCATATTACTACTACAGCACATACGAAGAGCATTTATTTACATTTATAATTCAGTAAATATTTGGAAGTTAATAATTGTGAATAACACAAATAGCAATATTGAATTCTCTCTATTAAAGATCTCTATTCCTAAGATGGTATCAAAGCCTCTCTAGAGAAGAATCAATATAGAATAATTCTGAATTATATCAGATTGATTATAAGAATGTAAGAGCAAAATAATAATTGCCAACAACATTAAAGTAGAGGACAAACTTGAAGGCGCTTTATACTTCTTCTCATGGAAAATACGAATCCTATAATTGCTCCAAGAACTTGAGTTAGATTCCTATGTTGAGGAGGATATAAAGATGCCTGAAGATGAACCTGATAAATCAACTTGGAAAAGGCGCAACAACAAAGCAAAGAAAATAATAATTGATGTTGTTAAAGACCGTATTCTTCCCTCCATAGCAAGACTAAAGACCGCCTATGAAGAATTCAAAACCATTCAAGAGACATATGAGATAAATAATACAAGCAGATTACTTACTCTCAAATAACTCCTGAATTTAAAGATGAACAAAGGGGAAACCATCACATCTTAATTCCTAAGGATTTCCAAATTAAAAGATCAACTATCTACTATTGGAAACAATGTTGATGACATAGAGTTAACATTAATAGCTCTCAGAGGATTACCTATCTCATGGGAATCCTTTATTCAATGTATAACTGGACGCCTGTCCCTACCTAAGTTCGATCAACTGAAAGAATGATTGCACCTAGGAGGAATCTCGATTAATATGAAGAGGGATCAGGCCAAACAAAGGAGGAGAGATCCAAGCTCTACAAACTCATTCAAATTTCAAAGGCAACAAAAGGAAGTTCAAACATAAGAAGGGAAACTATAGGAAAAATCACAAAACCAGAGATTTTTCAAAAGTACAATGCTATAAATGTGATAAACTTGGACATACACACATGTCCTGTCTGGAAAGAAAGAAAATTCAAGTTGCAATAGCCGAATTCAAAGAAGTAGAAGTGTCCCTATTCTTCTTGGCCTTATCAAGTTAAGTAAACTCAAACAAAAACAATTGGATAATCGATAGCGGGGCATCACTACATATAACTGGATTCAGAGATCAATTTGAAACCCTAGAAGAACATTCCTTTGAAGAGGTTACTATTGGAGATAACTCCACTTATTCTGTGAAAGGAATTGGGACCTACTCAATCAAGTTGAAACCAAGGGTAACCCTACAGTTGAAGGATGTTCTCTTTGTACCAGGTATTAAAAGGAACTTGGTCTCTATCTCAGGCCTAACCAATCAAGGCTATCGAGTCTCATATGGCCTAAAAACACTAACATCAAAAATGCTATCTCTATAGGGTATAGGGATGGAAGCCTATACAAATTATGTAATAATCACAAATCAGCTCTATTTCATGAAGTGTCAGACTCTAATGAACTCTGGCACAGAAGATTAGGACATCTTGGATTTAGCACTCTTCCTTCCATAAGGAAAATCACTACGGGTATACCCAATCTAAAATCAAATCACATTAGTACTTGTAAAGGGTGTGCCCTAGGAAAAAATATCAAAAGATCCTTTCCTTGTAGTGAACATAAAACCAAAATTGTATTAGAACTCATTCACACAGATTTGTGTGGACCTATGTCAACTCTCTCACTAGGAGGATTTTCATATTATGTGATTTTCATTGACGATTACTCTAGAAAAACTTGGATTTATTTCCTTAAACTAAAAGAATCAAATGAAGTATTGCTAAAATTCAAAGAATTCAAAGCATTAGTTGAAAACCAAACTGGGAAGAAAATAAAAACCCTAAGATCAGACAACGGGGGTGAATATATCTCTGAAAACTTTAAAGAATTTTGCATTTCTGTTGGGATTAAGAGGGAGTATATTGTACCTTATAATCCTCAACAGAATGGAGTAGCAGAAAGGAAAAATAGAACTAGTATTGAAGCTGTCAAGGCTATGATGCATGATCAAAATCTTCATACCTCATTCTAGGCCGAAGCATCTAATACTATTGTATACATTCAAAACAAGTGTCCTTGCTCAATTCTAGAAAACATTACACTTGAAGAAGCCTTTACAAGGAAGAAACCAGATCTAAGTCATTTAAGAATCTTCGGATGTCCTGTATATGTTTACATTCCTAAAGAGAAAAGAACCAAACTAGAACCCTCTGGAAAGAAAGGAATATTTGTTGGCTACAGTGAAACTACTAAAGGATACAGGGTCTACATACCAGGACAGAAATCTATTGACATTAGTAGAGATATCAAATTTGAAGAGGACATTGCTTTTGAACTCTCTACACTTATAGAAGAAGGATCAAATGAGAATCAGAGGGAGAATATTATAGAAAATAATGAAATTCATGACATTAAGAATCAGAGGGAGAATGCACTTCAAGATTATGGGAACTACATTATCGAGAACCAAAGAGAGAACATATCAGAAAATAATGAACTTCCTTCATCCAATCCTGAAGATGTTGAAATTCCTAATAGCAAGAAAAGGCCACCGTTGGCAAGAAAAATGATTGAAGAAAATAATGTTGAACCAGATGAAATATTTAAAGAAAGTAAGAGAACAAGAAATCAAATATGCTATCTTGCACTTATGGCTAAACTCGCTAAATCCAAACCATCTAATGTTAAAGAAGCTTTAACTTGTCAAGCCTGGAAAGATGCGATGATCGAAGAATATCAATCTATTGTAAAAAATGATGTTTGAGAAATAGTACCAAGACCTAAAGCATATCTCAAATGAGTCTCTATTCCTTCTTTTAAAGCAACAACTGCGACTCTTCAGTTTCTCTTTTTTGTCTTTTCATATTCTCACTTTTTGTCACTTTAAATTAACACATCCATTTAATAATAAAGTGACAAAATAATAAAGTATGAAATCTTATGGCATTAAAATGGATGACCAAACGAGCTCGGAAGATGATGTATGATAGCTTGTCGGAAAGCTCTCGACGATACGCTCCAAATCCAATACTGAAATGCCATGAAGACTGAACTCCATCAACTTACTATAAATAGTAAGTATCTGGATACCTTGCGGAAACTACTCTGATTAGCCTGAAACTGAAATTCCCTAAGCCAAATATCATACTGACCCCAGTCAAGCCTTGTTTAACCTATCAGACCAAGATAAAACGACCAACGAAGCAACATAAATAATGTGCCCGAAAAAGGGGACATTACACTTTGCCATCATGACAAGATAGAGATCACCACGAAGAGGGAATATCCCAACTATTACAGTCCAAGGATAATAGTCAATCTCACAAACTTACACTCGATGACGTCTACATGAGCTAACATCACCTAAAGAGTAAGATGATACATATGACCTGTTAAGAAACACAACACTTCAATAAATCATTGCATTAGTGAAAATAAGGGGTTAACAAACATAGCAATCACCAAAATCGATCTATTGCTTCCTATCTAGGAGTATGAAAAATGACATAATAGCCCTCAGATTATGCATATTCCAGTGACAAATACAACTTAAGAACGGAAGATTCAAATGAAAAGTAATCTAAATGATTCAAAAACATGCATGCTAGCTCTAGAAATGGAGATAATAACAAAATAACAAAGAAACAAGCTAGAAAGCACTATGAAAATCCCTAAAACATGAGCAACATAAGATTGATTCTTCAATTCTCCAAATATGGGCAGCATAAGGATGCTATCAACTCTTCAAAATTAAGAGCATTATAACAATACAATAAAAGACTTCCAATTTCAGGGCCATTTGAGCTCAAAATCCATCCTATTTATAGGAGAAATGGAGGAAAGGGAGAAGACTCTAGAAGGGCTGCCATTAATGAGAGTGTAAGACTCATTAATGAGGTATGGGTGGAAGGAATATGTAAGAGCCATTAATGCTTCATTTATGAAAGCATTAATGAGGTATGGGTGAGGGTTTAAGAAGCATGGGTGAGGTTTTAGAGTCAAGCCTGACAAAGTGGACTTGAGGAAAGGAATCTTGAGATTCCTTGACTTTCTCAAGTGGGTTGAGTCTTTAATCATTCCTTAATGGAATGTGACAAGATTAAGGGTAGCTTAGGATTAAGATTAGGGCTTAAGACATGTGATCAAGAAGATAGAGATGGGAGGAGAGAGAATGAGTGGAGGGGGATTAGCTAATTAGGGTTAATTAGCTAATTAAGAAGAATTAGCATGTGAGAAAGGGTTGGGATGAGTTTGAACTCATGGTTGGGTAGTTGAGATTGGTTAGGTTTGAAGGAATATTAATAAAATGAATTGTTGTAATAACATATTCATTTAATAATAGGGATTTAATTAATCATTTAAGC
>MU228150.1:2658345-2680990 GCA_018584345.1 Thuja plicata | reverse complement strand
TTAATTAATCATTTAAGCTTTTGATTGCTTTGTAATAATTAATTAGGACTATAGCCAAATTGAATAAATTAGGCTAGGGGATTGATTTTGCAAGTGATGAGGTATAAATAGGATTTCATTTAATTCCCTTTTAAATTAATTACCTTAGCCAGGTATTGATTTGAACTGATTGAATTGGCTAAAGTGATTAATATAAATTAATGATTAGATCACTTAGGAGATTAAATCTGATTTGAATGAATTATGTCAAGCAGTAACAGGGTCGTTTGGACATAATTGGGGGTATGATCACACTTAGGGCAAATAGGGTCTATGGTCAGAGCAGACCAAATCCAAGTGGTTACATGACCAACATCAAGTGGTATGTGCAAGGCAAACTGCCTCTAATCATTCTATTGTCTAAAATTAGACTCAAACTGGCATTAATCTCCCAAAACTAGTCTCTAATTTTGAATATATGAATTGGCCGACTCCCCATGAAGTATGATATTATTTCAAACCACTATTTAGTCACCTTTATCATCAATGTCCAAACATATACTCATTTTACTCATTTTCCTATCATCCTAATACCTTACCATTGCTAAAACCAATACAAATCACCCCCATTAAAAATTCTAACGAAAAAAGAATGCTCCTAAATACCATCCTCGAAGATCTTGTGCCAATTAGAAGTCATATGAACACCTACTGCAGCCAACTCAACACATGTAGCACATTATTATTCCCCTAGACTAGACTATACCATACCAATAGTAGATTATTGGACTGTTAAAGCAGCTTTGCGACCAATTGCACCATTTTTATAGGTGACCTACACATTGCAACCCATGTAATTGCAACCTCCTAAAAAGGCCCTTGACTAAGAAACCGACAAGATCCAAACTACTCAATCAAGTTATTAGATAACATATTACATTTGAGATTATCTTATCCATATCCAATATTTAATACATGTATAAAGGCAAAGGAGGCAAAGCAGTTCAGGTATGTCTGGTATACCTTGCATTAGAAACGATTAATGCTGGTGGTTGCATGTCATCTTGTGATGGTATCACACTTAGGATGAGAAAGTTTTGGTCTATTTTTAGAACTTGTATGATATGGCATGCACTTTGAACATTATGTTGAGTTGCAACAAAACAAAGTAAGACCATGATGGAAGTTACACGATCACAATGTAGGCATCATTCTTCTAGTGGACTCATTGAGCCTTGGTTGAAGAATCTCCATGGTTAGTTGAGGGTAACAAATGCACATGAATGGTTGTACCCTGGTGATGTGGCCAGCAGGTTTGGATTTATGGTTGTAGAGACTATTAGTGATTTCTAGTAACACAACTCTATAAATAAAAGTCTTGGTGTAGTGAGTTCGTGTGACTTTGTTTTTGGAGTCAAGAGTTGCTAATATCTTGCTAGATTTGGAGTTAAAGAGTGATGGACATATAAATTCGGTCTTATTGTATTGTAATTAAATATTAGAAATAATATAATGAATGGTACTAATTTAATGTCCCTTTTTGTCAAAGTTTTTTTGTTATGTGAACTCTGTGATTGTTTCTATTTGCATTGTTGTTTATTAATGAACATATTTTTACATCTGTAGTGATTATAAGTGTGATGTAAATTTGATTTAAAACAAGTTCACTCTTAAACCATATCTTACATCTATTTTTCTCAACAGAGTATTGGGCAACTCTAGGCAATTGTTAAGAATTGCCCATGTTGTGATAGTTCTCCTTTTGAAACTAGTCATGCATATGTATGGTTTTCTTTTGCCATAACTGGTGCCTTCTGAGAAAAACAGTGGGTATCATGACCAAGGTTGAATGAACCCTCTTTTATTATTACTTCAACCAATTTTCCATTCAAGAAAATTTAGACTCTTGCAATTAACTCCAAAATGTATATTTAGGAAAATTAGCACATGTTAAAATTATTTTTATGAGCATGTATAGCAACCAGACATACCGAGGATGTGAAAAGGCTAGTCAATTGAAAAATCATGCTTTGAGTTTGCATTGCTAAAGTTCAAGCTTCCTAGTTTTTCTTTATCAATCTTAAAACATTATGCATATTAACAAGTCGCATAGCTCTTTGAGCTGAAAAAATAGGCATTATGATATTTTCACGTGAAAGTAGTTGAAGAATAATGTTCTTAATACAGAACATATTTTTGCCTTCTGTTCATAAAATATTCTTAAAAAATTGAAAACAAAAAGAAAACTTAGACATTTAATAGCAGCCTCACTGGAAGCTAAACTTTCCAGCAGTACACTAACTCTGCAGAATTCTCCATTATTTAAATGAATAGAAATTGGTTTGTCCACTAGATGTTGGACAACATAGCCCTATGCAGCTGTTTGGAATCAATGGAAATCAGGCTGTCCAGTCGAAGTTAAACAACGATGCCACATGCGACTGTTTGGATCTACTGCTCTTGCATATTGAATGACTTCAGGAATGGGAAGGTACACATAGTGTGTATTGCATATGCCTACAGTAATTCCACTGAATCCAGCAAATGCGCCATGAACCTGTAAATCACAGAAGTACATGCCATGGATATGAACAAAGTTATCTCCTATGATCTGTATGTCAAATTTTAATCATTGTTGTGGCTAATTCCACAAATGCATCTGACTAAGACTGCTTTAAGCAATGGCTTACCGCATTTTGACCAAGTACTGTACATAATATTCCATCAGCTGCATTTGCACGGATAGCACGTATCATATATGTTGGATCAATGTATTTTACATCTGCTGGCATCCCAATGCCCTTAAAGTGCTTCTTGATCTAAAAGCCATACGAACCTTGTTAACAACTTTCCAACAAACAAAAACTTGTAAACGAACAAGAAATTAACAGTTATGTTAAAATCAAATGTAAGATAGCAATGTCTGTAAAATAAAATTCATTAGGAAGTAGGAACTTGCTTGAGATCTTAATGATCTTCAGTCTAGAGGATGTACTAAGGTTAACACATTTACAGGATAGCTCTACAGTTTGAAAAGGTGACTGAAGTTTGTTAAACCCTTTTAGTATTATTGATAATCAAAACCCATTGGGCAATATTCTAAATGGTTAGGTTCCAAATGAATATATGGGATATGAAATCTCTCTCCAGAATATGCTTAAAATTTCACACCTTTGAACACAGATGGTTAAACCCTCTATATTAGCAATACACCAGATCGATATGGGACAAAACTCTCTCCAGGATACAGTTAAAATTCATAACTTGAACAGAGATGGCTAGGAACAGCCAGATGGTTGCAACTCCAAACTCCCTCTTCTTGCTCAACCCAATCTCAGGAAACATTTATTAAAAATAGAAAATAATTCAGCAACTTCTTGAGAGGAATGGAAAAGCAATTCAAGTATCCTTTAGTTGAATGAAGTAAAATAACCAGACCAGCAACAGAAGGGTGTTTAAAAATTGAAAAACAAAATTGAATCTTTCAGTCAAACAAGCTTCTTGTCTCAATCACAAAGAAAAGATGTGCAGAAATATTCTTATTTCAAGTATGAACTTAGATCAATAGACAATGCCTATGAATTAAAGTAGAAAATTACAGTAATTGTGATGGGAAAAAAACTCAACACTAAGAACAGATAATAGCAAAACAAAATAACAAAAGAAATGGCCAGAAAATAAAGGAAAAACTACCAATTCTCCTTACAAGCTTGACTTCCCAAGGTTGGGATAGAGTTGGTATATTTGGGGTTTGTAATATCCCCAGAAGGTATGGCCTAGAAAGAGTGGGGCAATTGTAGTGTAGCCAACACCGAAGAGTATGTTTGAACCATCGAGCTTCAATGGATTGGCAAGTTTTTGAGGAAGTTCATAAAAAAATCTAGTGATATCTATGCACCAATCACAAAGACCATCAGTAGAGACAAGAAATTTGTTGGACCAAGAGCACAACATGCACATTTCAAACCCTAAAGAAGAGAGTGGCAAGGCGACCAATACTAGAATTGTTGTATTTTGACAATGTCTTCCAAGTATATTGTAATGCTACTGGCATGACAATCAGTGTAATACTAAGTCAAGGAGAATGATTGCATATTTCAGTGGAAAGCTCAATAACATAAAACAAAAGCAATCAAATTATAACTAGGAGTTCTATACAATACTGTAGGTGTTGAGGAAGTGGAAGCACTACCTACTGCCTAAGGAGTTCACGTTGTACATGATCCATCAAACACTACAATCGTATCAATAGTCAAACTAAATTGAATCAAAGACTCGTGAAATTGGTCAAATATTTGAAGAGTCACACATTTGTGCTCAAGCACATAAGTGGGAAGTGAAATAAGGTGGTAGATGCACCTAATTGAAGGTGTACTCTATTGAGGGAAATGCACATAAGAGCCACAGATTTCTACATGCTGACGGAGCAATATACACAAGATGATGACTTCCAAGAAGCATTGAAGGTGCAGTTGGAGCCCAAGCAAGCAAAGTAAACCTGATGGACGAAATATTTGCTATAAATGGATTGTTACTCAGAGGCACACAAATGTGAATAAATGAGGAAACGTGCAAAAACCTCACAAAAGGGAGAAGCATAGTGGGAGATAAACCAACCACTTTGGCCTAAACAAAACCATGGCACAGTTAAGTGAGGAATACAATTACTCATTTGTGCTCAAGCACAAAAGTGGAAAGTGAAACAAGGTGGCAGACACAATTGAAAATGTGCTCTAATGAGGGAAATGCATGTAAGAGTCACAAATTTCAATGCACTAAGGGAGCAATACGTGCAAGATGATGACTTCCAAGAAGCATGGAAGGTGGAGTTGGAGCCCAAGAAAGAAAAACAAACAAGATGGGCAAAGTATATGCTATAGGATGGATTGTTATTCAAAGGCACACAAATGTGCATAAAGAGGGGGCCAACGTGCAAAAACCTTGCAAGGGAGAAGCATAGTGGGAGATTATTTGACCACTTTGACCTAAACAAAAGTGTGGCAAGGTTATGTGAGGAATACTTCCAGCCACATGATGGTAGACATCAAAAAGTTTGTGTGGCAATGCAAAGTTTCTAACTAGCTAAAGGGAGAAGCCAAAGCATGAGATTATACCAACCATTGGAGGCCATGGGAACATCTAATTATGGATTTTGTTCTTGGATTGCCAAAGCCATGAGATCTTTGTGATGGTTGATTGGTTATCAAAGATGATGCACTTCATAAATTGTCGATAAACTAGTGATGCCCCCCAAAGTGGCCAACTTATTCTTCATAGAGGTGGTGAGGCTTTATAGGTTGCCCTAGAATTGAGCCAAATCTAGACATGAAATTTGTGGGGTATTTTCTGAAGGACATTTTGGAAGAAATTGGGCACAACAATGCAATTCCACTTAGCATACTATCCACAGATGGATGGGCAAACAAAGGTGGTTAACAAAAGCCTTTGAGACCTATTAGGGGAGAAGTTAGGACTATAGGATTCAATCTAAACACAAGTTTAATTTTCTTACAACAACTTAGTGAATTGGAGTACATGTAAAAGACCATTTCAAGTGGCTTATAGGAGTCATAAGCAAGTCACGGAGTTGTGCAAGATGCTAAAAGACAAGAAGAGGAGCACAAAAGGAGAAGAGTTTGTAAAGTAGTTCAAGAAGAATGATGTTCACTACAAAGAGCACACAAAGGGAGATAGGAAGTAGAATTTCCCGTTGGAGATAAGTATTGGTGCCCCTGCCACAAGGAAAGGTTCCCTTGGGGAACATATCGCAAACTAAAGTTGAAAAGGATAGGGCCATTCAAAATCTTGCACAAGTTTGTGAAGAGCACATATGAAATAGAATTAGGGGATTTGCATATCACCAGTATGTGATGTTGTTGACCTATATCCATACAAGGAGGCAAATTGTGAGGATGAGAAAAGCACAGGCAAAGATGTGAAGGGAATAGATTGGAGGTACAAGATGTTGAAGGGGGTGCATATAGAAGTCGAGCAAGTTCTTGATAATAGAGTCAAGAACACCTACCAAAAGGAGAACGAAGAATACTTAGTAAAGTGGAAAGGACTTGGGGTCAAGGATGCAACATGGTTGAATGGAGTAGAGTTTGCTCGATAACCCATGATAGTTGAAGTCTAATGTGAGCAATATCTCATTGCCACTTTGTTTCAATTCACAGAGAATGATGCAATGGCAATAAACAATGGAGACAACAATTCATGATGCAAGGAGGCACAAAGGATGGTCAAGGAGCTACAATGAGCCATTAGTAGAGTGGCATCATAATTCAAGGAGCTATGGTGTGCCATTAGTGAAGTGGCATCATAATTCAAATCAAGTCATTTAATGCAAGAAAAGGGTAAGTAGGTTTAAAATAGATGTAGCTATAATCAATGCCATAGATGCAACTTTGGTGGCCAATGAGGAAGTTGCATATAATCAGAAATAGAGATAGAAAAAGAGGAAGTCAGATTGAAGGTGTTGCTAACTGGTTAGAGCCACAACTCTAAAAATTATTGTAATTATTGTGCATTTGTAAATGAACAGAAAACTAGGTGTTTGAAGCATACATTGTTCTCTTTGTTTTTTTGTTGTTATTCTATTGTGCATATGGGTTAGCATAGTTTCTAGCTGTGAGGTCAAGCTTCCTTGTAGGATTCTCAACCCCACTAAAATTTGAGAAATTGTTAAAAATTGAAAGATTGTTCTTTGAATATTTCTTTCAAAAGGTTTTTTTCTACATTAATATAAAGGGCAAATTTTGCATCAGCACAATCATCATCTGGTGATCGTATCATGTCATTACTCTGAAGTGCACCTTGGATTGGATTTCTATAGGAACAGAATATGATCCCAGTCGGAAGATGATTTGTCCACGGGCTGCTTGATGTGGACCTTCTTTACTGATCAGTCAACTTCATTATTGTGACGTTGCTTTATGTGTAGATTTTGGCAATGATAATGATACTTACAAGGTCCACAATTTGATTTCATAAAACATCTAACTACCAATTTGATTGTAATTTATATTGTAGTTCTGCCTCCTATTGTTGTTTTTGGCTGCAAAATTTTTGTAAAGATGAATCATGAATTGAGTCTGCCTCTATAACTGTGGGTGGGAGTCCTATGTTTCTCATTTATTGAAGTTCCAAGTAGACCGCATGTGCCTCTATCACATTATTTTTGCGTGGGAAGTTTTGTAAAGGTGACTTCCAAGTCTGCCTATACAGTCGTCAGTGGAAGTCCTAAGTTATTCATTAATTGAAGGCCCGAGTAGACAGCATGTGACTCTGCTACATTGTTGGTTTAGAATCCTATGCCCCCTGGTCATCTTATAATAGGCCTCCAATGGCAGCATCTATGGGATTGTCCTTGGTTGTTTCATCCCAGTTGAGTTTATAATGGCCTTCCTTAGGTGGTATCCATTGAAATCTTTCATTAATACTTTAGTTTATAATGCCATCAACGATGAGTTGTTGGTGGGAGTCCTAAGTTACTCGTAAATTGATGACCCAAGTACACGGCATGTACCTCTGCCACATTGTTGGTGTATAATCCTAATGTTTACTGGTGATCTTGTAATAGGCCTCCAATGGCAGCATCTATGGAATTGTCCTAGGTTGTTTCATCCAAGTTGAGTTCATAATGCCTTCGTTAGGTACGATCCACTGAAATCTTTCATGGATACTTTAGTTTATAATGCCATCAATGATGAGTGTATAGTACTTGATCTTTTCCAAATAAAACAGTATATCAGGAAACTTTCATCTCAGCTACCAGTAAGCTATCATATAGACAATATTAGCAGTCAAATATTATGTAGATTAATTCTATTCTTAATAGTGTTGGTATTTGAAGAGAAACTGCATGTAAAGGCCTAATATAATTAGCAACAAAACACCAAGATTGGATGGGCTAGAATCACATGCAACATGCAGCGACATCTAAGCAAAAACTCAACAGTTATAGTTGAATTCAGGTCTTAGTTTTGGAATGTGGGTGGGCATGAAATATGACCACAAGAAAATGTATAAAGTTTGTTTTTATGCAAAGTAAATGTGAAAACCTATTAGCGAACAGACAACCAAAGGTAGCAATAATAGTTTGGTCAAAATAGGAAAATTAAAGAAATTATATTGAATTGCATGCTCTTGCTCTAGAAATAGAAGCATGTTCCCTTAAATCATATTGCGCTCTGAGATCATGTTTAGAGGTACCTCAAGTATTGCTGGATAAGGGTTTAGCCAAAAAGGAAAATCAGAGTCTTGCTGGACACGGTGTCAAGGATAACAGTGTTTTGGCATTGCATGTAAATTTATGTAGCCAAAAGAGCTGACTATTTATTTGCTCCCTAAAGCATTGCAGATATTATATTTGATTGGAAGCGTGTCGCAAATGAACATGACCATATTTCTAGAAGATAAAGAAACTTTTATATGGTGCTCCAAGGAATCAAACCTGTTGTTGAAGATAAACACCTATGTCTGTAAGCACAGGATTTCCTGATGCATCAGTAGCATTGTTTTTCTCAAACAAATCCTGAAATTTCCAAAATCCAACATAAACATTAAATCCAAATGATAAAAGCAACCCAAGATTTTTATGTTGATAAGTATGCAAGTGCTCTCTTAACACACCTACAAATTAACTTCTTCTCAACTTTTTGGTCTCCGAGTTATCAGAATTACTCTCAAATGTTATACTGAACAAAATTAAACCTTCAACATAAAATATTGCTTACTTGTCCAGCACCTTCAGCTACACAAATCACGGCTGATCCTTTTGATGACAGGAGATTATGAAGATGCTGTAAAACGCCATCTGGCCCATCTAAAATGAAAGGAATCTGTGCATAGGCAAAAAAAGAAGATCAAAATATATAATTTTACATTGAATAAATCAATTCCTGATGGACACGAGACTAACTTGCACGACATACCTCAGGAATTAGACAGATATCAATCTGTCCACTAGCAAGTGATGCATGCATGGCAATGAAGCCACTACTTCTTCCCATAAGTTTAACTATTCCTACACCATGGTATGCACTGTGTGCCTGCAGTACAGCAAGTCAAACCAAGCATTACTTCAAGCATGTTATCTAATGCAGTGTAACACCAGTGTGTGCTTACAACTTCAATGTTAAAAGTGAAAATATCACATACAATGGGATATATTCATAGGCCTACTTTGAGAATATAATGACAACTGTTTCCTTCTTGTTGCTGAATATTATAATCTCAACAACAATTGAAAACTAGTACAAAATCCTAAAATAGGGTAATCACTATGCATGAATTTGTGTGAATATATAAATACCTCAATATATGCAGCATTAATAGCACGTTGTGCTTCTTCAACAGCAGTATCAAAGCCAAATGTTTTATCCATCAGCAAGATATCATTATCGATTGTCTTGGGAACTCCTACCACAACCACTTTCATCTTCCTCTTGCGACACTGTAAACAAAGAAAGTTTTAGTGTCTATTTCCTCTCAAACATATGAAGCACTCCTCCAGGTTCAATCAAACTCATGCAACACCACAAGTTCTGGCAAGTTTGTCAAAAATATATTCTCTTTCCAAAGGAATCAAATCTTTAAATCTTTAGGCAAGATTTTCGTAAAAATTGAAATTACTCTCTATTAATCATCAATAATTTTATATTGAGTCTACCTTTCAAACACCCTACAGGTATTCAACTACAACATCTTGAGTTTCACAAAGCTTTTCCCTTGGTGTAGTCTACTACTTCAATGGTTGATATTTGTCAGATATTCTGCTCTCAGTTCCTATGATCTATTCCATGTTTTATATGCATTTCAAGGGAGGTTTTATACCTTCAACTACACTCAAACTACTCTTTGGAGCATATCCACCAGACCATATACCCTATAAATATTAAATACAGAAGAGATCATTCCTTTATATTAACCAGATTTAGAAATTAATCTACATATTTTTCATCAACGTTAAGATTTATTCTACTCATCTTTTGTGTGTTTTGACTCAGTTTTCTAAAGCAAAACCCAGCGTGTAATATCATCACAGCCCTCTTTTATTATTTAGAAGATTAATGCTAACATATTGCATCATCAAATAAATCCAGCCTTTTTGTAATCTGTCTGGTTCATAATTAAAATTTCAGGTTAAATGAAAAACTGTAATGTATCTCTTTTCAGTTCCATTTCACAGCAACAATTAAAAATTGTGATTTATTGCCACATACTTCGTTTATTTTGAAGATAAAAATATTCTTTACAATGTTTGCTAACCACAATTCACAATTAGAATTTTTGGTTTGTAAAAGAAAGCTTTGGGATACAATATATGGGTCGTTATTGCCACCTAAGGCATACTATAGTTCATACTGCATTGCAGAGGAGTAATTGGCATTGCTAATAAGTTAATAACACAAGTAGCCTTGAGATATGATTGTAGTGAGAGTAAAGAGGCATGGAATGATTCCATAGTAATTAATGAAAGGTAATCCAGAAATAACTGCCATTGTAGGAGTCAAGACATAAGTAGTGCGGTCAATCTTTGCAATATTATAGCAAAAACCCACTTTTTGAATTTTCCAAGGTTGATGTCTAGTTCTGACATTAATCTTATAAATATAGAGGTTTCAAGGAGAACTTCAAGCTATGACACATATTCGTTTGCACCCACTCTGTAGTTCTTGTATAAAAAAAACTTTCACATGAACTGAAAATAAGTCTAGTATGTGAATTACATTTTTGGGGTCTAATTTATTATTTAATGTACAATTGTCGTCTCATCATAAAACTAGTTTGTGATGTTCAATCTGTATTTCATATCAAAGATATTAATGGATCTTGGAATTAAACCTCATTGTGAATGGCATTCGCCCCAGCATGGGTTCCGTTTCCACCCAATACAAAAAGCATGTTAATCCCCCTTTTCTGCACAGCCAATATATATCAAAGCAGTCATAAGCTAACTGAGGTTAGGTCCATGACCAAAGGCCATGTTACTGATATAAAAGGAAAATATCATTTTAAGAAAAATATTGACCATGGTCAATTTTGAGTGTAAGTGCTATGTGAAGAATTGAGACCAATTGACTTGTTACCTGCATGCTATCAACAATATCTGGAACATTTCCACCTCCACGAGAGACCCCAAGAAGGCTACCTCCGGATAGATGGACATTTTGGACAACTTTTCTTGATAGCTGATGACAGGAATGGATATTTCAAGCAAAATGATGACAGCATACACTTTAAAGTCTTTAAGAAAACAAGCTTCTTTCAAATAAAGCCAACCCAAATGTAATGAGAGGCGTTTCAGAATATATGACTCCAAACCATGAAGTATAACAAATTGCATATGCATTAAAACTCACATGTATCTCAGGGAGGTTTTCATCAAACAGTCCACGATATCCATAAGAAATGCCGACAATGTTCTTGACACCATATATTTCAAGTGTTATAACTATCTGCATCAACCAACGACAATAGATGGATCATCATCTCTTATTTAAAAGACTTAAATTGGGATAATTCTAAAGCATTAACTTGATATATATTCAAAAATTGCAACTGAGTGCCAAAAAGGAGAAGACACGGAGAATAATATCCAGAAAATAAATTGACTAAAAGATATGCACAATCTCAGACCACTCTGCTGATTTATCATAAAGCCAATTTTTACGTATAGTTGCATGGAAACAGGTAAGTATCAGATGGATGTGGTCTCAGTCTCAGATATGGATACAGTGAATTTTCAAGATCCCCTAATACAGATATGACAAGATACAGAAAACATAAAAACACACATATGACATATATTCAATCGTTTGCATGGAATATGACTTTATATATCTCTCGAATATGACTTTATATATCTCTCTATATATGTGGTATTTATATTTTTAGTTAGTAAAATTCCTTTTGTAATGATATATTTGTCTTGAGTGATGTAGAAATTAAATATATATCCAGTTCATATTTTTTCGTTTATATATTTCTTTTGTAATGATATATTTGTCTTTAGGAATGTAGAATTTATATGTGTGCACACACACGTGTGTTTGAAGAATTTATTTCTAATATTTTTTTTGTGGGGGCAATTTTTTACTGTTATTTCATAATCCTAAACTTGATACAGTACCTGACAGTCTCGTACCATTTCCAAACATATCAGATACAGCCCACATATGGGCCCATAGATGGATACATATCTAGAAGTATTGTATCCATATATGATATACATCGATAGGACAGGGGAGGTTTAAGTGTCTGGCAACTCTCTGAAATCCTTTTGACTAAAATACAGATAACAGAAAAAGATTATCATCGTGCTGATCTTGGACTAACTTCAAAGTAGTAGAAAAACAATGTTTTGGATACGATGGTTCTATTTGAAGTAAATATCATCTTTGAAGCTAAAAAGTAAAAACTTAACATAAAAGAAAAATGATAAAAGTATCCTACTTGTCTAATCACATCATTCAGTCCAGGGCAGAGTCCTCCACATGTAACAATTGCTGCTTTTACATCATCAGGATGAAAATATATTTCTGTCCTTGGCCCCGCACGATGTACCCTACAGTGTGCATGAGAGGAATTGTTGTACTACACATTAGCACTGCAGAAAATGAGAAACAGAATGATACATATAATATTGGGTCATACCCACATATCATACATCTTAATATAGCATAACACTGGATATGCAATAAATATATAATAAAAAAATCCATGAAATCATGAATACATGAGTAAAAATGGCAAATAAATCAGTTTCTTGCTAGGGGCTATCAATTTATTATATTCAATTTAGGAAGTGCTATGCATAAGAAAGACCAAATGCAGGATACCCAGACCATATTTTCATTACTAGGATCATATTTTCATTATTGTTAATGTTATCAATTCCTATTAAATTATGATACTCATATTTAATTACAGATTAAATAATAGCGTATGTCATGCATCTTCACTCTCTTTCTGCAAATGGACTCAACTGACTTCTGGAAATATGAAGAGTAAATATGAAAGAAAAGATTACCATTGGTGCACAAATTTGCAATCGGGGTCAACACACTCAGCACCGGCAGATGATGGTGTTGCATAGTTGATCACCTGAAACATAACATGTGAGCACTTACATTTTTTCGTCTTGCAGTTAAGAAACACACAGAATGGTGTCAATGCAATCACATGTTAACTTCAAAAGACTAAACTAAACCATTCATCAAAAGGACAGATGCTGTGAAACAAAAGAAATTACCTTAAGTAGTACGCGATCATCATTATGAACAAACATTTTTCCCAGGTCTCCTGGTGGATGAACTCTGTCATCATCAGGTAGAGGGCAACTGCACAAATTCACATCACATACGTTAAGATGAAATCAATTGCTGACACAGATGTGTATTAAACATGTTTTTAGCTATGATAAGAATGAGATATTTAAATACAGTCTCTGCTCTTGCTAATTGAATTGAATATGTGAACCTATTTAGTAAAGGGGAGTGTTTAAGACCTAAACTCCAAAGAAAACTATTAGCTTGTTTTTTACACAATTCAGGAAATGGTCAACGGATTTAACTTTGATGGGGAAGAAGTGTCTTTGGCAAGATAGGAAGTCATCAATTGTCGCAGCCAATAGGTTGACCGAAATTTGTTTTCTGGCATATAGAAGTTAAAAGATCTTCTGAAAACACAAAAAACAAACTGAATCCTCCAAGCGCAAGTGAACATGTTACCATCATGGTGCAGTCTAGACTCTAAAAAGATAATATATATTTAAATGATTCCAGGAAATTGTAGGCTAAAGGACAAATTCATTTTCTTAAACATGGTTTTAACCAGATTCCAGTTTCATAAAGGATTCTAGCATAATCATGTGACTTTGTATTGGAAACAACTCAAGAAAGAAGAGAGTTGGGAGATGACTTTTACCAAACCTCAGAGAAACAATTGGAAATAACTACACAAAGATGTTGAGAGGAAACACAGCTTACTGGTTTATCTGTTATGGCATCTTCAGTGTAACCATCCAAAAATCACGTAGAAGCTCTATAAATAGGGTATTCACACATTGATGGGTGAATGAATGCTTTGAAAATGATGATAGCCCACCTTAAGTACCATCGCTATTTCCTGCAGTTGTTTGGTAGTCTCAAAGTGTGTGTATAGCAATGCACTGTGCCTATCAAGAGTTCATTAAAGGCCAACTCAAACCATCCATTTTAATTTGCTTGTGAATTTCATAACTAATTTTGATGTCAAATTCAATTTTAATCTACAACTTCTCAATAATAAAGCGGGAGTTTTCACTAGGATACCCAATTTGCTTGTAATTAGAAAAGCAAGGTTTGTCTTATTACAATAACAATTGTATTTGTTTGTCTTGCAGAGGTCTACGGGAAAGATGGGGCGCTTTCTGCCTAGAATAACAATTATGCATTTACCATCCTGACCAATGTGGTCTTATGGTAAGATGGGAATCTTGAACACAACAACGAACAAAGTTCAAGATATAGAAATGGGGTTGACCTAATAAGATTTTGTAACAGGGTAGAGTTGGAAAACAATATCCACGTTAGTGGTAGCCCTAAATATAGCAAAATGATATTGGAGTGACAACAATTAGTATTGTCCAAGGGATTTTGGTATAACTGTAGTAGAGACAATGAATATGCCAACCCGTAACCCTAGCAGACATATGGTGAGATTGTGGTGTACTGATTATAGAGTACATTCCCCTGTGACTCATGTTTACAAATCTTACGAAAGTGATCCAAGTTTAACCTGCATCTGGTTAGAGAAGACCTGTAACCTCATCAGAGTTAAAAACAATTATTTTGTAATTGGGTGGCTAAAATATATCAAAACAAGTTGGGTTAAGAGCTAATATGTGAATGGGCACCTAAATACATCAAATTTTTAAAAATTTTAACCATAAAATATACCTGCTCTTGATGCAAAATGTGGTCTGTATTGGTTTACAATCAAACTGATCGGTAAGATGTGGAAGCTTAAATCTCTCCTCAAAATCGCTCTCAAACTGCTCTATGTTAAAATCACCGCTGCCAACAGCACTCTCCCCTGTCGACGAGGCTGCCACATAAAGTCTGTCTTTCCCAACAATAGATCCCTTTCTTCTCCCACCAGATCCCCTCCATAGCTTTAGCCTCACACCACGTGGCATCCTTGTGGTGGATACATGAGGCTTATTAGACCGCAGAGCTGGCAAATTCTTTTGGCCAGAACAGAGACTGCGATTGACCAGAGCCGCTTCTGCCATCTATTAGCAGAGAATGCTGAGAAGAGATGCCTGCATATACACATAACCCAATACACATTTGATTTAAAGCCTGTAATTTATTCATAATCCGACAGCCATATACACAAGCCTGCAGTATATACATAACCCGGTAGATATGGGCACAAACCTGCAATACATATAAATAAAACCTGATCCTAATACTGCATCATTCTAGATCTTAATATAAGCAATAAAACACTGAATAAACCTACCTGTACAAAATTTGCAGCAGAAAATACTGAGAATATTGCAGTTATCTATGAAATATTGGACTTTTGTGTTTACTTCAGCGGTATTATTGAATTTATTCCCAAAAAAGTTTTGAAGTTGGAACGGCTATTAGAAAGTCGATGCTTCCAAAGGTTTTTGAGGGTATTTATGGGAAAGAGGCTGTAAATTCATGGGTATTTGTATAACCAAAAAAGCCTAATGCGGATACCATGGGCAGAGAACGAAATCGAGTTAACGGTACATGCAGAACGAGAAAAAAAACATATTGTGCTTCTCTGTTATTGTCACCAACTTTTAAAAGAATATGCCAATGCGCTTCCGAGTCAACCGCTCGTTTTTCCTCATGCCGGACTGCTAAACCGTCAGCTAGTTATATTTGGCTTTTTTTTTTTACTTTTCTAATTGAATTACAGTAAGAAAGCTGTTCCATATTGAACTACATATTACATAGAATTAGGCAATCAAGGCTGTTGGAAAAATAAACGAAATTATGCCAATCCCATATTTGTATCTCTTACCTAATTATATGTATCTCTAAATTTGCTTAAAGAGTTCATATAATACAGCTAAGCTCATGGTCACAACATCATTTCGAAAGTATATAGTATATCTATATTTAGAAAAATTAAACTCTCGTGATATTATTTAGGATAATTTTTTTAAAGATAAAAATTATAGTAATTTTTTTTAATTTTAATATAAGATGAGTGATTGAGGTTTTATATGCTTATGATTAAAGGCAAATCAAGTCATAATTTTTTTTTCAAAAGGAGGATGATATTAGAAATTTTTTTATTTTAATTTAAGGCAAGAGGTTGAGGTCTTTGTATGTCTCTAATTGAATGCTAATCAAACCATAACACTTAAATAATCTTAAGAACTTTATTCAAGAACAATTTCACCTAACCTAATATTAACCCTAAATTTATCTCTAATTTAACATTAATCTTAATTATTATATGATTTTAGGCTAGACAAATGTTATCTCTCTCCCAATCTCCATATTGTTCAAGACGCTATCAGTTTTGTGTTAAGAGTAGATAACACTTCTACTCTCTCAAATTATTTTCCTATCATTTGTTTAGTCTCGGGGATTGATATGAACAATGAGGACTCAAAGTTATACAAACTTAATATTTCTCACCTTAGAAATCCTTCGTGTGTTTTGGAATTCTATACCTAAGGCCAATGAAGGGAACTCTCAAAGGAAATGTGTGGAATTATGATATTTCAAGGTGTTGGATTTCTTCATGCTTTCAGAAGGAGGGTGACATGGCAACAGAAGTGTATAGAAAAATCTCTCAAAGGAAATCTTGAACATGATTGAATATTATTGAATGGTAGGCCTAATGATATTAACTTAAAAATTTTGATAGTAACATTTGAAGCACAACTTCAAAAATTGGACAATTATAGGGTTCAAGGTGTTAAAATCAATGCAAGATTATACTAGGCTAAGGAGAGTAGGCAGGGGTGGGAGGACACACCCTAGGTACGGAAGTTCCTGAGATTATGTGAATTGTTCCCATGGTGATTTCAGTAGATATATATAGTCATGGTGCTCACCTATTTGACTATGCAACTTACATAGCTAGACAAATTGGTCAAGGTTGAGAGCTATCCAAAACAACCTAAATTGTGTATATTTTAAAAACTATTCCTTTCTCATACATATGATTCTTTATGTTGGCCAAGAGCTCAAGGTGTGGACAGAGCAATTACAGATTATGGAGTTAGATAGTGAAAACTAACCAAGACTAGTACAAATGTGTACAACAGTTTGGGACTATAGATGCACACGGTCTCATGTGCACGGTCTCGTTATCTTTATTTTGAGGAATACTTTATCAAAACATTGTACAGATTCTTCAATCACCCATGTGATTATTCTTTGTCACCTAAGATCAAAAGGATTTTGAGACCTAAGGATTATGATAAAAGGCAAAAGGTGAATCATAATTGTGGAGATTGATATATATTTTAAGACTCCATAATAATTAGAGTGTATGGGTTTGAAGATACTCCTTTCTTCCTTCCAAAGATTGTGCCAAATAGGGTGGCATACTTGGATTTCCTCCTTCCAAAGACTATGCCAAATAGGGTGGCATACTTGGAAACTGTAAGACAATTGGAATTTTCTAGTTTCATGAATTTAAGTTCATATGGAAAATAGTCGCTTAAGTCAGGGACTTTTCCTTTTGGAGATTTTACAATGATTTCTACCAAGGGTTATGACTTAATCTGGGATAAGATGACATATTACAACATGAAGAAGGTAACACTCAGGAAAAAAATTTATCCTAAAGGAGTGAAATTTAAGTGGATATGCTCATGTGCATTTTCTCCATGATGATATCATAAGGATTTAGATGAACCAATGTCAATACACACCATAAATAATTATACTTTGGTGCTAAAAGCTTAAGCATGGAGGGTGAGGAACGAATCTTATCATGGTGCCTTTTTAGAAATCAATGACTGAGTAGCTAGAGCTAAAGCTCTAGTATCCCGTGTCAATGAGTTGATTGAAGGCATTCCTCCTTTTGTATTTGGTGACAGAGTTATGAGGTCAAAAGGAAAACAAATATATGAAGAAGGTCAATCCCCTATCCAACTTCTTTCCTTTGTAAGTGAGGGATTCTCTGATGAGACCGCATCACAAATCAAAGAGGATGTTCTAGTGGTCAGATTAACCAAATCCCTATAGCCATAATTGGGGAGTATCACACTCCATTGGAGATTAGGGAAGAGATAGGCAAACATTTTGGCAATGTTGATGATGATGCAAGAAAATTGGCTTGCAGTGAGTTCATTTCAAATAATGAATTCATTAAAACCTCATAATTTAGGTCCTCCTTGTCCAATTCTAAGGGAAGGTTGGTTATGAGAAAAGTAAATAATATTACACCTGCCAATGAGGCCTAATTGTTGTAGGAGCTTAAGATAGATATTGATAAGGAGATGATAATGAGTCCAGAGAAGGGGACACAATTATTACAGGAAGCAAGAGTAATGATATTTCCAAGATGGGAATTAAGTTTCGCATTAATCATTGATATTTTTTTGAAAAGGAATGAGAAATAACATAAATTGAACCTTGGGGGTGTGGAAAAAATATACACTACATCAGGATACAACCCAAATGAGAAGTCTCTGCTGATATGGGAATTATATCCACCACATAAGAGGCTAAAAATCATTGACACAGAAAAGATATTTGGCCATATGATGACACTTAAAGTAGGGGAAGTTGACCCATGATTACTACAAATCTAAGTATAAATGAAGCAAAGTTTTATAAAGCTCAATTACAACAACTGATAAAGGAAAGGGATATGTGCATGTTGAAGACTAAGAGGTTATTTCATGATAATACATCTTTGAAGGATAGAATTAAAGAAGTACTTGAAGAATTGAAATATTAATCAACATAAGAGGAAGATTCCTAGTGGAAGAGAAAAAATGAAAAATTAAAGATGGGAAACCAACAATTGAGTGCACAATTCAGAAATGTTAGATTTTAAATAGACTCTATGATAGTTTAGAAGAGGCTTTCTAACTTGATGACTTGTGTCGAGAACTTTTAGGTTGCTCACTCAAGGAATTTCAATGCTATTCAAAAGTATGAAAGGAAAAGAGGCAGGCTTATAGTAAAACTCCAAAAAATACATAATAGAAGCTCCCCAGATAATGAGACCATCACGAATGCTCAAATGTTGTTAAAGAAACATACGAAATTTTATGATGTCCTAAGAGAAGAAATCAAGGAATTCTTGAATTTTGCAGGCATGAGCCTACCACCATTGGTTAGTAATTATGGAGGCTTGAGGAATCAAAATGAGTGGATATTAGAGTGTAAGTCATTGCTTCCAGACACTTTAGAGGATGCAAAAAATGAGGATCTCACACTTGATGGGACCCACAATCACCTAGAAAATATGTACAACATTGAGTTTTCTGCAAGGAATATTAAAAGTGATACTCATATATATTCAACCCAAGATTACCTTGATCGCATTACCCAAGTTCATTTATGGCTCATTAGAGCATGATCCGTGTTATGTTTTATGTTATTAAGTTTTGTAAATTTCTTAAGCTCAAAAGACATTATGAAGAGGCATGATCTTTTTAGATATTATCATATAAAATGGACATGTAAAATTGAATGGAGATATGAAATAGAATACAAGTGCTTTCTCTACTATTTTTTGCTTAATGGATCTTTTTCTTATGTATCTAGTTTCTCTGTGGTTTTAGTTCAAGTAACTAAAGGTTGTTTGACATTCTCACATGAGATGTTGTCTTATGTTAAACTAATTTGGATATCAAGGGTGTCTAGGATCAGTTGAATAATTAAATTTCTTTAAATAGAATTTATTTAATTGGTCCTCTCAAGAAGAGATTAAAATCAAGTAGATAATTTATAATAGCAAAGATAACTTAATCCTATCTAAAGAACTCAATAATAGACAAATTTATACAAGTTGTGAATTTAAAAATTGTCCTTCAGAGTAATACATTAAGATTTCAGCAGGGATTGACTCTATTGCCCAAACAAAGATAAGGCACTAGTCAGTCAATATCACTAAAATTTATATTCAATCAGTTACAAAGAAGAAGTAGAAGTAGGGATAGATATAGGAGATTAACTTGGTTAGAATTTATATGCCAATTTGGATCGGTTAGAAAAAAGATCTAGAAGTATAAATTGTACTCTACTTAAAATATTGATAATTTTAGTAGGATAAGTGGTTATAAGTGTTGGAGATTTGCCTTTATGCAAATAGTTGACTGTATGTTTGTCATTGATGACAACATATAGTATACTGCAGTGAACTATATTCACTTTTCAGTATGGATATGTGGAAGCCTTGCGCGGTTGTGTTTATGTTTCAGACATAGTTACTATACCATGTACATACACACAGATTCAAATGTTCAGTAACAATTGAGTTATGTTACTCTGTTTACCAGCCACAGTTTCAGAAGATTGTTTTCAGAAAGCCAACAGTAATTTTATTGATTCTTCAGTTGCGTTTATCTATGGGATATACATGTTCAGATTCATGTTTAGTTATGAGTCAAATACAATTAACCAAAGGCGCTAATCGTGTTTCATCTGAAGCATGACGTTTGGGTAATTTTGGTGGAGCCGACTATGTGAAGCGATGTGTCTATTCAGTTTGAGTTGCGCGGTTCTAATTATGTTGTGTGCTTGGTCTGGCCGACAAGAGAAGCATTGAAGGGATTCCTAAAGCCGAAAAAGATCATATCTTTTGGAGAAGATACTTATAGCAGTTCATTGTGTAATCGCTAAGTGTGAATGATAAGAAAAGAGACAGCAAAAGGACATAACAGAATGTTGATTGTTTTTGGACAGTAAAGCCATTTCATTTATCAGTTAAAGATCTATGTGAAGAAGCAGAGAGTGTATACAATTCATTGGAACTGATTAAGAAAGCAGGTCTACTCAAACAGTTCATTATCAGATATAGTCTATATCTATTTTACTGAAGGTTGCAGCCTTCATCATTTCAGCAGTGAGCTTTTGGACAGTGAGTCCTCACCCCTAACAAAGTTATTTGTAAAAGACTCCTAACAGGGTCTGACCCTTAACCAGGTCACTGTACTTATTGCATTGTAAAGATAAACCCTTAACAGGGTTGTAAGATCTTCTAACAAGGATTATTATACTCAAGTACAATTCTTTGTGGGTGCTAATTCCCACCGGGATTTTTACCTATCTTGGTTTCCCCGTAACCAAAATTATGGTGTTCTATTTTGTGTTATCTCAATGTGTATATGCTTAATGTTATTCTGTAATTAATTGGAGAAAAGAATTAAAATAGCTGATAATTGATTCACCCCCCCCCTCTCAGTTATCCCTTGGGACTATTCCAACAATTGGTATCAGAGCCAAGTGCCTTGGAGATAAATCCTAACAGCTTAAGATAGATCAAATGACGTACTTCAGGAAAGAGAGTCCTAAGTTTGATGGAGAGAATTATCTTGACTGGAAGAACAAAATGATAACACATCTTCAGTGTGTTGGTTTTGAGATATATGAGATTTCTACTCATGCATTGATGTTCCCACCTTGAAAGACCTTGCAGAAGAAGACTCTACTAATAAACAAAAGGAAGTATTCACTCAAAATTCAATTGCCAAAGAAGCCCTAATCAGTGCCCTATCTGACAGTGAATTTTATGAGATCAAGAAGGAAGACAAAGCATATTCAATTTGGAAATACCTAGAAGACATGTTTGAAGGAGACATCCAAGCCAAGAATGCGTGAAGAAAGACATGGAAGAAAAGATACAAAAATTTAGAGATGCTACTTGAAGAAAACATCAGAGCTTACAATCAGAGGATTAATGAAGCAGTCTCAAGAATTAGGAACAATGGTGGAGAAATTTCAGAGGATGATATAATGGACAAATTAATGACCACATTGACAGCAGATTATGAAAGCAAGATAAACATCTTGGATGAAACCATGCAATTATCAAAGGACTTCAAAAGAGAAACCTTGATTAGCAAAATATCAACATTTGAGATATCAAGATTGAAGACATAACCTAAAATGGAAACAACTTTCAAAGCCCTAGTCCATGGTAAGAAATCCTTGAGCATTGCTAGTAATATTGAGAAAGAAGAAGTTGGTACAGAACTAGAAGAAATCATTGCTATGATTGCTAAGAAGGAAAGGAAAGGTAAAGGAAAATATGAAGGAAAGCTACCATTCAAATGGTTTTCATGCAACAAAGTTGGCCACTTTGCATCCAAGTGTCCTACAAGAGTCAAGAAGTATAGATCAAATTACAAACCCAAATACATGCTGAAGATGGTGTAACTGATGATGATTCAGGAGAAGATGCAATTGGATTTGTTGCAATTAAAGATAATGGAAAAATGATTGATAAAATAGAAATTGAAGATGAAAAGAAAGCACAAGAATTGGCTTTAGTTTCACAAGCTGACATTAGAACAGACTAGATCATAGACATCGGGTGTTCACATCACATGACAGGTGACAAAGATAGATTTGTACATCTAGATAAGTACAAAGGTGGCATGGTTATATTTGGAGATAACACTCCCAAACCTATCATAGGCAAAGGATCTATCACCTTA
>MU228150.1:2633972-2651218 GCA_018584345.1 Thuja plicata | reverse complement strand
ATCCTTATAAAGGATGTCAAAACCCTAAAAGGGCAACTGCTAGGAAATAGAAACTTTCCTAAGACTAAAGAAACTGCCTAAGTGAAACTTAAGCACTAAAGAGCAATTGCTAAATTACTCTAACAATAGAAACTTGAGTTTACAGTTCTCAAAACTTGAACCTTGTGTGTTTGGAAGAAGGTCATTAAGGAAAGGACATCTTATTGAATCTTTGGTATTAAATCAAAGAAGGACTAAGACTAATCAAAATGGAAAGAAGCCTCAAATTCCAAGAGGGTTAGAGAAAGGAAGGAATTTACAAACAAAGACAATGGACAATACAAATTCTTTACTAATGAGGATGGATTTCCTATGAGAGGTAAACAAGACACTCATAGAGTAACAGAGGAAGAAATGAGTTTGACCCATGCTGATAAAGCCTACAAGGAGAGAAGATTTCAAATTTGTCAAAGTGCTCTCTTGCACAGTTCTAGTTCAAATCAAGAATTGAGTTCTCTTCATTTTTCTATCTGACACTCAAATGGAATGCAAACCAATTCACCTAAATCAGATAATTAGATTGGACTTACTGAGCAATAGTTACAAGATCAAATACACAACCTGCTAGTTATGATTAGGAAATTAAAAATGATTAAGCAGAATAAAGATTTAACCCAAGAAGCATTAAATATTATATCTAAATTGGGGATAACTAGAATGCAAGGTGAACACACAAATACCAACATGGGTACATCCATAATCCAATAAAATACAACATCTAGTCCCCAACATTCATATGTAAATAAACCCCATGGTCAAAGTCAAAATGAGGTATTATCTACCTGAATAAATATATCAAATAGATCCAATGAGATACCTCCACCTCCTAAATACACAAAGCGTGTGTCTGTAGGAGATATGGGTAATTATAACATTTATTGCAATAATAGTGGTAATGGACCCCCCTACCAATGCTATTATCAATATAATGTACACAACTAGAGTACTATGCAGAATGAGTGTCATCGACAACAATCAAACCCTCCATATAATATATTCCATATTAATATAATCATCAGTACTAGCAAGTTCCTCCTGTGTAATACCAATAATAACACTCACAAATACCCATAGATAATTATGTATATTAGGGGTAGGAATATTCCAAAATACTTAATCAATAACTTGGAAAGACCTTGGGGTCATCACTCATAGGTCTTCCTTCATAATTCTCTTTCATTCCTTGTAGCCCTCCTAATAGGTTTGTTGGCCCATAACTTTTGAAGTAGGCATTATCATCAAAATGAAAAAAAATTCATACCCATTTGGACCCTAAAAAACATTCTTCAAAATGAGGTAGGGTTCCCTTGTACAAACAAGGTCAAATATTGACTACTATAGTTGGAATTAGACTTATAGGCTTGTGGCAACTTATGTTTGGTCTCCCAAAATTATAACAAATGGTTTCCACGCATGTATTTGGATGGGATAGGGTTAATACACACCTCTTAACACTCCAAAATGGTTACAAATAGTCTTGTATGGATACAATGCAAATTTAGTATTTCCACTAAGAATTTCAGCTTGATACATACAGATATTAGGCCTGGGGCATCACTTTTCTATTAGAAAACCTTCTTCCCCATTCCTGCAATTTTGGAATCTTGAAGAGTACATATCTATAAGACATTCCAATAATTTATAGGACATTTCACCAGTGGAATTAATATTTATGCATTTTTATTTATCATTAGATACCCTAGGTAGGGTTTAGACCCATCTGGAAACAAATGTGTGTAACTTTCTTCAAACTTGATGAAAATGGATGCCACTAGATGCAAATAAAATATAACTCTCTATAGTTTCATATCCCATTATTTTCATATCAATACCAACCTATACAAACGTGTATGATGCAAAGAAACAACAAAGTAACGATTTTGTATAAATAATGACTTGTATTGATTGTTTTCACACCAAAAACTTCAACTAACCCCTTGGTCAATGATACAAGACTTTTTAAAGAATTTACAAACATGTTCCAATTTTCACCATCTACTTTTCAAATTGTGAACTAACAAAATATCATCGTGTCCATTTTGGACAAAATAAAATGTAAACAGTTGTTGAACAACATAGTGTAACTTATGACAACTTTTGTATCTACCAATTCCCTTTCACCTAATGACTCAACCTAGACTCCAACACACATGAAATATTCTTAGAAGATCGTATTACATATAAACAACTCAAATCAAATAAAATATAAAATTTTGACCCCTTGGAGGTATAAAGTCCTATGGTTCTCTTGCACCATACTCCCAATTAGGGTAAATAAATCTCAAGTTCCACTTGAGGAGAGACCTGCCATAGTGTATCCATGCTTCACAATATCTTCTTCTATCATCCAAGAGGAATCATCCTTTGGAAGACCTCTCAACTTCACCAAGTACTAGTAGTAGACCCTATGCCTTATTCACTTAAGTTCTTTGGTATCCAAGATACATTCCAACTCTAAGGGATAGCTTAGAGGATGATCCTTGATCCAATCATCATTTGACCCTACAAACACATCCCCTTTAAAAGGATAAAGGTCAGAAATATTAAAAATATGAGAATTTTCTATCGTAGGAGGGAGCTCAATGTCATAGGCATTGTCTCCAAATTTGTGCACCACCCTACATGGGGAAATCTTCTTCATATGGAGTTTGCAATATTGACCTCTAGGAAACCTTTGCATCCTTAGATGCCAAAACTAAGTCTCCCACTTTGAAATGAACTTCTCTTCTCTTAGAATCTACAACTTGTTTAAACTTCTCTACACTCTTTTGAAGAGTGTCCTTGACATGTTGATGTATGTCCTGCATAGCTATATAAAAATCCTCTCCTTCAACACTCCTCTCCATTCCACTTACATCTATAAAGTCAAAGACACCCCTAGGTTTCATCTCATACACAATTTTAAATGGACTCTTTCGAACACTCCTATTGATTAAGTCATTATAGGCAAACTCTGCTTGGGGTAAGATCATATCCCATTAGGTTGCATGCACTTTTGTTAGGCATCGTAATAGGTTCCCAAGTCTTCTATTCACCACCTCAGTGTACCCATCGGTTTGAGGGTGATAGGCAAAACTGAAAATCAAAATAGTCCCTAACTTTTTCCACAAAATTCTTAAAAAATGGCCAACAAATTTTCTATCTCAATCTGAAACAGTGCTAAGGGGTAGACCATGGATTCTAATAACTTATTTAAATAAATTACCTACTATATATGAATCATAATTGGTGCTCTTACAAGGTATTAAGTGAGCCATCTTAGATAATATGTCCACAACTACATAGACCAAGTCAAATCCTCTTTCAGTTCTAGGTAAAACCATCACAAAGTCCATGCTGATTGATTCCCAAGGCTTATTGGGAATGGGAAGTGATTGGTATAACCCTGCATTGGTTCTTGTTCCCTTGGCCCTCTAAAAAATGGTACACTTCTCGACAAAGTTCCTCACATCCATTTGCATCTTAGGCCAATAATAATGCCTCTTTACCTACTCCAAAGTCTTATCAAGACCAAAGTGACATGCAAGGCTGACATAATGCCTCTCCTTGATCAAGTTAGTCCTCATAGAAAATTTAGGAATACATAATTGTTCCCCCTTAAACAGTAAGCCATCCTGAATTAGAAAATCCAACCGTTTCTCATTATTACTACTACAAGGTTGCATACAACTTGCATAGATGCCTTTAAAATATTCATCATCAATGTACATACCCTTTAAGGAATAAAATACCACACTATGCAATTGAATTTTGTGTATCATTAAAGTTCTTTTACTAAGTGCATCAACCACCTTATTGCATTGACCTCTCGAATGCTTAATGGTAAAATTGAAAACTTGCAAATACTCAACCCACTTTATATGCCTATGGCTAAGCTTTTCTTAAATATTCAAAATTGTAATGCATGATTATTAGAAAATACTACAAATTATTTAGGAAGCAAGTAATGTCTCCATTTATTTAATGCTTGTACCGTGGCATAGATTTGAAGGTCATAAGAAGAATGGCTTTTGTTGGCTTCATTCAACTTCTCACAGAATAAGGCAACGTTCCTATTTTCTTGGCTCAATACAACCCCTAAAACATGTCCACTTGCATCAAATTCAATGGTAAAAACCTTGTCAAAATTAGGTAGGTTCCATATAGGTTGCTCAACCGCTATTATTTTCAAGCATTTAAAACTCCTATCAGCCTCAATTGGACTAAACAAACTTCCTTCTTTTATCACCCTTTATTTTATCAATCAAAGGAGGACACACGTGACTAAAACCCATTATAGATTTTCTATAAAAAACTAGCCAAACCGTAGAAAATCCTTACCTCAACCACTAATTTTTGTGTGGGCCATCTTATGATAGCCTCAAATTTACTTAGATCCATCTTTAAAGAGTCATTGGTGACCACAAAACCAAGGTAAAACAATTCTATTTTCAAGAACTCACATTTCTTCAAGCTTATCAGTAGATTTTCCTCATGCAACCTTATTAAACCCATATCTAAATGCTAAAAATGTTCTTCTTTAGTCTTAATAAACACAAGAATATCATCAAGGTATACAACAATAAACTTACTAATGAAGGATTTGAGCACCTCATTCATCAAGGCATGAAAGTAATAGGAGAATTAGACAAACCATTCATACAACCCCTCACAAGTCCTAAAAGTTGTCTTTCACTCATCACCAAGTTTGATTCTAATCTAATGGTAGTCACTCTTAAGATCAATCTTAGAAAGCAACACACACCCCCAAACAGTCCATTAAGTCTTAAATTCTTGGAATGGAAAACCTATACCTTATTGTGATTTTATTGATGGCCCTAGAATCAATGCACATCCTCCACTCTCCTCCTTTCTTTGGTGTCAATCCTATGGGAACCACACAAGGACTCAAAATCTCTCTAATCAATCCTTTGTCAATATGTTCTTACACTTGTTTCTTTATTTTTGCATTTTGTTGAGGAGACATTTTATAAGAAGCTTTGGTGGGAAAACTAGCCCTTGGAATGAAATCAACACAATAAATAATATCCCTCATAGGTGGCAATGCATTGGGGATCTCATCCACTACAATATCTTCATACGCTTTCAACATTATTTTAACCTCCAAAGGTAACTCTTGCTCCTTCTTTTCTGCTATTATGACAGATTAAGGCCTTACAATGATTGCAAATCCCATGTTTTCCTCTTCCATAGTCTTTAGGAACTCTTTCTCATTGACCAACATCACACTAGGGCCTCCTTGTTCATCTAGGCCTTCCTCCTTCAATGGTGTAAGATTAAAACAAACCTCATCCATATCTATGGTGTATATTTTCTTCCTACCATCATGGAATGCCTTCCTATCATATTGCCAAGGCCTCCTCAGAAGAAAATGACACACATCATGTTAAAAAAAAGGAAACACACACAACTGAGAGGGGAGGGGGGGGGGGGAATCATTTGTGTCCCAANAATGACACACATCATGTTAAAAAAAAGGAAACACACACAACTGAGAGGGGAGGGGGGGGGGTGAATCATTTGTGTCCCAAAACTTAAAACCTCAATCAAATTTTAAATTTAAATCTCATATCTCAATGATGAACATTAAAGAAAGATCACAACACATTAATCAACACATAACACCAAGATTTTTGATGTAGAAACCCAGTTAAGGTAAAAACCGCTGAGGGTATCAAACCCACAAGATTGTGTACTCTGTTAAAATCACTATACCTTGTTAGGAGTATTATAAGGGGAATGCACATGCATTCAAGAACACTACCTAGAGTTCAGTGCTCAAATACAATAATGGCTATAGCCCAAAGGAAGGCTCGCTGCCTTACAACAAGTAAATGGACAACTATCCACTATGGACTATAATCCATTAATCATGAATTGATTGATAGCATCTTTGATATGTGAATACAATTACAATGAATTACATTAGATCTCTAGCTCAATTATAGATTCCACTCATACCTCTTCACACACTTGATCCTCTTCCTTCACATCCACACATCTGATCCATGAAGGGATATCCATCATTTCATTTATACAATGCATTAAATTATTTCTTCAAGGTCGGCCAAGTACCTAAATTATAAACATTTAGTCAAATATAATCCATCATCAATGCGATTCAAAACACGTCGGCAAAGACATAGTAAGGATCTAATCTTCATCCTTGTACATGCTCCAACTCCATAAATCATGCTATGATCCATTGCAACATGCTACACCACCATGTTGGATAAGAACAAATAAGAACACCAACATGCCACAAGAAAATCACCAAATTAAATTACATAACTCAATGAGATCCAACAACACTAATATGACATGATCTACAAACATTGGAAAATAACGTGAAATGCCATAGCAACAACCAAAACAACTCTGTCTCAAAATTCATCATTATCTATGCATTGTTCAACAAGACCTCCAACCAGTAACCCTTACCACTTAAGAAAAATACCTTTCCAAAATCCAAATCATGAACTACTCAAGCAGAGGACACACATCCATGTCCTAGGCTCACCACCAGGTTAGAAACTAGAAATATTACATAATCGTACCACACTGATCAAAACAATGAAACATTGTCTCTTCCTAAACATCCAAAATACCAGTCTCTAATCAATCATCCATTACTCACTTAAATCACAATGTTAACCTCTATATATTGTCATAAGTTAATTACAAACATCCCCAAAACCATCTATATGTTCGCGAAATACAATCTTCAATACAATAGCCACACCAAACCAATCTTCTCACTGAAATACTAGGAACATTGACAAAAATAAAGAAAAATGTTGACATCATTGAAAAAACATAAATGTCATCACATATATGCATGATATGCCAACAATCTTCCAACAGTCTCCCCCTTTGACATTGATGGAAACATATGGTGTGAAAAATGATCAATGCACAAATAAATTATATCAATAGTACTACCAACAATATCCACAATATTATCTTTTAGAGTCTTTCTAACAAATATTATCCACTTGAGAAAAATCTCTCCCTCTTAGTCTCACACTTTTTTTTCACATGGCTATCCCTTTCCCTTTGACATCAATGACAAAGCCACATATATGCACTAAGTCATATAAGAAAAACAACATCACATCAACTAAATAACATATCTCATAAGACTAACTACTCCCCCTAAGTAGAAGCCACCAAAAATCAATTCAGATCAATAATAATCTTTATAAGAACACTGGACATATGTACAACAATTCATCTCTTGATGCAGGAGCATCTTGGGTCCTTGGCAATCTTGCATCAACCAAAAATATTTGTTTTTTTATTAGTTTAGTCTCTAATTTTCTTTCAGCATTCATTTAGTTTGGATCATTTGCAGACACAAACCTTATGTAATTTTCCTGGACTCAATTAGAGCCTTCTCCTAGGTTCGTAATACATTTGGTTACTACATAAAAGAGATCTTGTAGATTCTTTGTGGGAGTACTTAATTGTTCTTCATGTTTTCCTGCCAGTGTGTGTTTCTGATCTCAGGAAGGAACTTTATGGTCAACGAAGTATAACAACGCATTTCTCGATGTTATTATGTTTATGGCCAATCTACTTGAAGGATCAAGATTCATGTTTTTCCAATTTGAGTGAGATCCTTATGATTTGGGTCTTGACCTATATTTGTAATACATTTTCCTCTCTTTGGGAAATGTAATCTTTCTTAGGCCGACCTGATGCTTTTGAAGGCTTTATAAAATCTTATAATTGATATCTTTAGGCATGACATGATGGCACTAAGGAAAGGGAATACTAGTAGATCTAAGAAGTTGAGATAAGAATAGCTATTATAAAAATATAAACTTAAGGAGATCTTAAAACAGAGGCATGTGTGCTTGGAATGTATGACTCCATGTTGCAAATCCATTGTATTTGATTATCTGATAATATGAAGGCTGATCTTGCATTTCTCTTAAGTATTTTTTGTGTTTTTCCATTGTGTTACTCATGTTGTGAGGATTTGAATGACTTCTTTGAGGTTCCTCCTATCCTTGGTTGCACCAAGTTGTATCATAGAAATTTTATTATTATGTTCAAGAATATTGTGGTTCTTGAGCTTGCGAAGTCCTGGATTGATTTGTTGTGGGGTGGCAGATAGAGTCCCCTGACCCCACAATTGTAGAGGATTTGTGTAAGATGGCTTGTAGAGGAAATGCTAGAGGTGGAAGGAGAGATGCAGATCCATTTGTGTTGTATATGTTGCGAAAAATTGCAGTTAGATTGGAAGTTGTGGAGATGGCCCAGAGGAGAGGTCGACACATTGAAAATGTGAGTGATGAAGAGGAAGAAAGAACCAAAGAAGAAGTTGAAGCGGGTGAAGAGAAACCTGAGCTTGAACAAGGAGATGATAGATTTATAAAGGCCCTAACTAGGGTCAATGCAAGACTACACTTCAATCCACTTAATTATGACAACAAGTTGGATTTATATGAATTAATTGATTGGATCAATGAGATGGAGAAATAATTTGATTATAAAGGTACATATGACAATAAGAAAGTGAAGTATGCTTGCACAAAATTGAGAGGATGTGCATCATTATGGTGGGAACATTTGCAGACCGATAGACAAAGAGGAGGCAAAGATAAAATTAAGTCATGTGATAGGATGGTGAACAAATTGAAGGCTAAATTCTTACTTGTTGATTACCAAATAAATTTGTTTAGGAAGTTGCAAAAATTAAAGCAAAAGGATATTAGTGTGAAAGAATATACTAAAGCATTCTATAGAGGATATTAGATATGAACATTCAAACGATGATGTTGAGAGGGTTGCAAGATACCTAAATGGTTTTAGGACATCTATTCAAGCTGAGATAAATTTAGTTAAGTTGCAAAATATAGAGGAAGCATACCAGTATGCTCTAAAAATTTAGGAAAAGTTGAACAAAAAACATGAGAAAGGACAAAGAGGAAGAGGTGGAAGATTTTAGAGAGGAAGAACTTCAGGTGGTGGAATATATTGTTCAGGTCAAAATAAGTGAAAGGTATAATGTAAGGAAGAGAATACATATTGAAGGGATGATAGAAATTTACAGAGAGAAGGTGGATCAAGTAGTTATAGGAAGGATGACCGAAGAGTGTTTAAAGAAACCTATTTCAAGTGTGGAGGTGAAGGACACTGAGCCTTTGAATGTACCCAAGGATGTTCAAACAAGAGGACTGGGAACAATGACATAAATTATTTTGTTGAGGAAGAATCTAAGGAACCTTTAAATCAAATTGAAGATGGAGAAATCCTAATGATAAGGAGAGCCCTATGTCATGAATAATCGAACTAAGAATCACTACCGAGGAGAAGACTATTCAAGACTAGATGCAAAGTTGAAGGAAAATATTGCAAAGTATTTATTGACAGTGGTAGTTTAGACAACCTAATTTCCAAAGAGTTGATGAACAAGTTGAAGTTAAAAATATTGAAGCACCCAAAATGCTATAAGATAGCATGGATAAAGTATGATCATAAGATACTGGTAAGTAAACAATGCCTAGTGAAATTGAAGATACGATCTTATCATAATAAAGTTCTTTGTGATATTATGCCTATGGATGTGTGTCATATCTTGTTGGGTAGACCATGGAAATATGATAGACAAGCTTTGCATGATGGGAGAAAGAATAGGTATACTATTGTTGCAAATAGGATGAAACAAGTGTTGTTGTCTTTAGTTGAGATTCCTAAGGATGAGAATTACACCAGTATTAGAGTTTGTTTGGTTGAAGGAAGAAAATTCTTGGATGACTTGAAAAGTGACAATATGTGTTATGATTTGATTCCTAAGAAGTCTAATTTAGCATCGGTAGAGAAAGAGCCTGAGGAGATAAGAGAATTTTTGACTGAGTATGAAGACATAAACTTAGATAATGTGCCTGATAGATTTCCACCTCTGATAAGTATTAGTCATTGCACGGATCTGATTCTTGGAGCAAGTTTACCAAATAAAGTAGCACATCAGATGATACTAGAAGAGAATGAAGAGTTGAATAGACAAGTGCAATAGTTATTGAAGAAAGTTTTGATCAAGGAAAGATTGAGTCCTTGTGTAGTACCCGCAGTATTAGCATTGAAGAAGAATGGAGAGTGTATACTGATTCTAGAGCCATTAACAAGATCATAGTGAAGTACCAATTTCCTTTACCTAGGATGGATGATATAATGGATTGTTTAAGTGGAGCCAGATATTTTATAAAGATAGATTTGAAGAGTGAATATCATTAGACCAGAATCAAATAAGGGGATGAATGAAAAACTACAATCAAGACAAATGAAGGATTATATGAATGGTTGGCTATGCCTTTTGGACTGACTAATGCACCGATTAATTTCATGAGATTGATGAATGAGGTATTGAAGGCATTATTGGGTAAGTTTGTGATTGATTATATTGATGAAATTTTGATTTTCAAAAAGAGAAAGGAAGATCAATTGTTGCATTTGAGACAAGTGTTGTAGAGATTAAGGGAAGAGAAGTTGTTGATAAACCTCAAGAAGTGTTCCTTCATGAGAGAAGAAATAGTTTAGTTGGGATTTGTGATATCTATAGAGGGATTGAAGATGGATCTTGAGAAGGTTAAAGCAATTATTTAGTGGCCTAAACCTATGAGTGCTGGAGAGGTGAGATCATTTCATGGGTTGGATAGTTTTTAGCGAACGTTCATTAGGAATTTCAGTTTGTTTTGTAATCCTATGAATGAGACAATAAGAGGGGACATAAAAGAATTCAAGTGGACACATTGAGCACAAAAGAGTTTTGAGTTGTTGAATCAAAAGGTAATTGAACAACTTGTGTTAGCCTTATCTGATTTCAATAAAGTTTTTAAAGTGGACTGTGATGCAAGTGGAAATTCCATTGGAGCAGTGTTGACTCAAGAAGGTAGACCGATTGCTTATTTTAGTGAAAATTTGAATGATGCCAAGATGAGATATTTAGTTTAAGATCATGAATTCTATGCTATATTTCAAGCTTTGAAGAAATGGAGACATTACTTGTTGCCTAAGGAATTTGTGTTATATTACCAACCATCAAATATTGTAATATTTGAACATTCAAAGTAAGTTGAATTAGAGACATGTGAGGTGGGTTGAATTCTTACAGAGTTATACATTTGTGTTGAAACATAGGAGCAATACAACAAATAATGTTGTTGATGCATTGTGTAGAAGGACTTTGTTAACAGAAATGAGAGTTGGAGTATTGGGGTTTGATAAGATGAAGACCCTGTATGCAGATGATTCTAGTTTTTTAGACCCTTGGAAATCTTGTACGAAACCTGTTGTAACAGACCAAAGCAAATGGTTTGACTATTTCATCTAGGATGGTATGTTATTTAGAGGGATTTAGTTGTGTATACCTAAAAGTTCTATGAGGGATAATTTGATTGAGGAGAAGCATTGTGGAGGATTAGCTAGACACTTTAGTATTGATAAGATGGTGGCTTTAGTAAGTGAGAATTATTTTTGGCCTCAGATTCATAAGGATGTAAGGAATTTTGTTCAAAATTGCAAAATTTATCAAGTTGCTAAGGGAGGTAGTCAGAACACTTGATTATATACACCTTTGACAGTACCAACTCGACCTTGGGAGGACATTAGCATGGATTTTATACTTGTGCTACCGAAGAAAAAAAGAGGTAATGATTCTATATTTGTGGTAGTAGACAAATTTTCCAAGATGTTACATTTCATACCTTGTAAGAAGACAACAGATACTGTACATGTAGAAGATTTATTTTTTAGAGAAGTTGTAAGACTGAATAAATTTCCAAAAAGCATAGTTTCAGACAGAGATAACAAGTTTGTTGGCTATTTCTAGAAGACACTTTGGAGGAAGATGAAGACTAATTTGAGGTTTAGTTATACATTTCACACATAGACCAATGGAAAAACTGAGGTAGTGAAAAGGAGTTTGGGTAACTTACTGAGATGTTTAGTTGGAGAAAAGACTGGTAATTGGGATTTCAACTTAGCCCAAGTAGAGTTTGCATACAACAATTCAGTGAATAGGAGTTTAGGGAAGACACCATTTGAAATAGTTACTTGTTTTAACCCTAAAGGAGTATCAGAGTTGAGGGATATTGATCATGAATTCAACATGAGTGTAGAAGGAGAGGAATTTGCATAAGTTATGAAGTCATTAAATGAAGAGGTTAAGCAACATTTAGAGAAAATGAATCATACATATAAGGAGAAAGCGGATATGAAGAGAAGATAGAAGGAATTCCAAGTAGGAGATGAAGTAATGGTACATTTGAAGATGAGAATATTTCCAATAGGAACCTATAACAAGCTGAAGATGATGAAGTTCAGACCATGTAAGATCTTAAGGACATTTGATTCGGGGGATGCATATGAAGTGGAGTTACTAGAGGACATGTATATTTCACCAATATTCAATGTTGCATAATTGTATGAGTATCATGAACCTTATTTTCATTAAAATGATGAATCAAATGTTGAGAAACAATATCCTAAAAAAAAATTGGAGGAAATAGACAAGATTTTGGATAATAGAATTAACAAAAGTGCAAGAGGCAAATAGTACAAAGAATATCTTGTAAAGTGAAGAAACAGACCAGTTGAGGATTCGTCATGGATTTCTCGGACTGAGGTAGACCACCTTGGTTTTCCCTTAGCCCCAGGAAAGTGAGACTCACTTTTCAAATAACCTCAGGTTTTTTATGCAGGAGCATCTTGGGTTCTTGGCAATCTTGCATCAACCAAGAATATTTGTTTTTTTCTGTCAGTTCAATCTCTGAGTTTCTTTCACTTTTCATTTAGTTTGGATCATTTGCAGGTGTAAACATTATGGTATGTTCCTTGACTCTTTCAGAACCTTCTCCTAGGTTTGTAATACATTTTGTTACTTCGTGAAAGAGATCTTGTAGATTCTTGGTAGGACTTTACTGTTCTTCATGTTTTCCTACCAGTGTGTGTTTCCGATCTCGCGAAGGAATTTTCTAATCGATGGAGCTTAATGTTGCATTTATCAATGTTATTACATTTTTGGTTGACCTACTTGAAGAATCATGATTCATGTTTCACCATTTTGAGGGAGATCCTTATGATTTGGGTCTTGACCTATATTTGTAATACATTTTATTCTCCTTGGGAAATGTAATATTTCTTAGGATGACCTGATGCTTGTGAAGGCTTTATGAAATCTTGTAATTGATTCCTTTACACGTGTGTTGGCCCACTTATAGTGACCCAATTTAAAATTTTCAAAACTCAGCCCCTATCTTGTTATTATTGACCAAAATGCGGGATTTGCATGGTTGTTGATTCTTATCCTTGAAAATATCATGCTTATAAAGAGGAAAAGTGGAAGCATAAATCTTTGAACCCCTTTGAACATTGTTCAAACTTGTTCAAAGTGGTTCGAGGTTGTTCAAACTTGTTCAATTCAGTTCAAAGCCAAGTTCAAATTCAAAGTTCAAAACCCAAGCACACATCTGAAAGCTCAAGGTTCAGAATTCAGATTGAAAGGTTGGTGTAAAGGTCCAAATGCAGATCCAAATTTCAGAAGTAGTGGTTCAAATTTTAGATTCAAAGTTCAAAGCTCAGACTCATCTCAAAGAGATATTACCATTGTAGTTCATATTTTGAGTTTTACTAGTCCAAGAGTATAGGTTCCAAAATAGAGTTTGAATATACAAATTTGACAAAATGGACTCAGTATTATAGATTCAAGATGACAACCTTTAAGTTTCATATCTCAAGTAAAGAAGAGTCTCTTTGACCTACATAGACCTAGTGGTTAACTCTATGCAATTATAAAGGGAAAGTAATGATCCTTGAAGTGCGAAATATCCGTCATGAATCGGGTCCTCAGATGACATATTTTGGATCCCAGTTTGAAGGACCCTGTATCAAGGTAGCAGTATGTGAACATTTGCTATTCATAGCTTCTGTAATACGAGACCAAGTTAGATTTGCACATTTGGAGTGAAATTGAAAAGAATAAGTTGCAAATGATATCTATGTATCGTGATGATAGTGGGGTCTTGGTGACTTAGACAACACAAGCTGAAGGTTCAATCCAATACCAATCAATTGAGAAGAATCGATTCAATATGGTTGCACATATGATTCAAAACATATAAAATCTTTATTTTAAGCAACTTATGGCCACTTTCTTTGAATAAGTGAGGGGTTCGAACTGCAAAGATGCATGGTAACTTTGTATCCAAGCATGAAAGCAAGTCTTGATTGCAAGGAAATATTCACCGAATCTTTGGTATAATGCATCAAACCCAAAAGCCGACCTTGGTAGATGTCCGCAGTGACTTATTCAAGTTGTGACATGCCACCATGAAGGAGCCAGAGTTAGGATGGTATGTATATATATATATATATTATGAATAGGGAGAATTCTAAATCATACACAAGCCACTGATGGGATAGACCGTGATCACAACTGTCGCCACTAAAGGCTCACAAAATATTATGATAAGATATTATTTCCGTTGTGAATGAGTTGGTAGCCCGAAGACACAAGGATGCACCATAACTGTTTGACCAAATGCTAAGTGGCAAGAAAAACATTGAACACATATTGAAGGCATCCGAAATTAAGTCCACATCACTAAGGGAGGTCCTAAATGTGAAATAACACAATCTCCCTAGGCACAAATGGCCATGAAAAGTGATGACATCTGTTGAGATTGTCCTCACCGTGTGTCGAGTATGTGGCATCATACACAAGTATAGGGAATTACTTGTGAGCTGCTGTGGAAATGTCAATGCAAAAGAAGAAGATGTCTGAGCTTGGAATCCCATGAAAACAATGATCTGGAAGCACCGACAGCGGATGTGACTCATTTGATAGGGTGTCCATTCTTGAAGATGAAAGATAGATGCGCATGCAATCAACTGTCATTACAGTCATGTTCCAATAGAAATAGTACTAATGGATATCCCCAAATAGAGCCACAGTTCCATGTGCTTGGACTGTGTCAAAACGACATGTGAACTGTTTGACCAAATGTCGACTGAGGACGGGTATGGTGAACAGAGATGCGAGATCTACAATGCGGATATAGAGAAATGGGATCTTCTCATAATCATAAGAAGCATGATTAAAACGAGCTAGTATGGGCAACACATATGACATGCTTGACAGAATGATTGGAGACTAGAAGATAATTTCTAAAATCTGATCAACTTTGCTATATCCACTATTGGCATCATTGAAGTAGTTCCAAAGCATGCTATCTTATCCCATAGCAAATATTTTACAAAAGTTGAGACTACCTTCAAAGAAGATGCGTCTCACAGGTCGATCTCAGCGTGGGTGTGAGCCAGAATTACATTGTACAAGATTCTTGATTGCATCAATAAACTCAAAGCCATGTCACGGTACAATGAGAGTGCTTGGATGAAATCGGGTCTGTGTAGGTGGCATCATGAAGAGGCAAAGCTATCACCTCTAGTTAGGTTGATCAATCCAAAATATAGAGATCAAAACTTTACTATCATATGACATGCAAACATTGGCTTGAATCACAATGTTCAAAATCAGATCATGATGGAGAATCTTCACCAATGTTTGATTTAATACATCAAGCCCAATTTATCTAGGTGGATGGGAGCTCCTTGCAGAATGAAGAAAACAGTGCGACTCGCTGACATTGGGATCCTCACTAAACTATCAATATGGAGCTGTAGGTAGAACGTGTCAAGCATGCAAACCAACATTAAAATTATAATATGGAATAGTTTGTTTTTTTTTGATTGGTAAACGGCCGTAGCCATGATTAATTTTTATTAAATTAAAATTAAAGGTACAAGTAGTCCACTGTTCTGACAGGCACTGGTAGGAAAGAACGGGAAAAGAAAACCTCCAGTCTTGCCTGGGACCGAAGTCCTATATTATACATCAGTAAAAGGGGCATACCCCAGTTTATTACATCATAATAGAGTCAAAAGACAATATCTATCTCTTCCCGGAGAAGCTCAAGAAATAAGAAAAGAATGACTACCAAGTCTTTGTATACATGTCACCACAACCAACAAAACGTTAAAGGTTAGAAGATAAAGAAATTCCATCAAAACCTTAACAAGAGACCAGGAGGAACCCATTCCATATAATGTCTAATAATTAAGAGATTTTAATGAATTAGATAATTGATTAATTTACATATTAATTATAATTATTATTCTAGTTGAATTTAGATAAATTGTTAACTAAAAGATAGTGTAAAATTATGATTAATTAATAATATTTAATGTTTAGGTTTAAGGGTTTCCTGAGAATTAGGTACTCTGCCCTATTCGTATGAAATCAATTCACACGCAGGAAATAAAGTGATAATGATTAATCTGAAAGCAATGAAGGATTAAAGATATGATTAAATGTTAAGGTGTTGAGACCATCGGTGCCCAAATTGGCTAATTTATTGGCCTCCTTATTGCCTTCTCTGTAAATATGTGAGAATCTTACTTCTTCAAATACTGAAAGAGTTTTGATTATAGCTTCTAATTTAGAATTTAAAACCCAGTTTGGGGTTACTCCCTCTCTGAGAGCGTTAATAATGATTTGGGAATCCCCTTCAATCATGAGTTTTTTAATTTTAAGTTTACTGCTAAGTTTGATTCCTTCTTCTACTGCTTCGAGTTCTGCAATATTATTCGATGCCCTGTCTAGAGATTTGGATCTTTTTACTATCCACTTACCTGATTCATCACTTATGATACATCTGATTCCAGCTTTACCTGGATTTCCTCTTGATGCCCCATCGAAATTCAACTTTTTCCATCCTGGCAGGGGGGTTCCCATTTACAAGTTTGCCTGGCTAGGTCGTTCTTCTTTTTGTAATAGAGGGGAGGGTTTATTAACAGTGGCCATCATTTTTTGATTTCTGCATCCCATTCAGAGAAGGATCCTTCTTCTCTTGGTCTCTTCCTAAGATCACTATTCATGACTTCTGAAATCGCCACTTCTATTTTTGCATAAAGATCTTGCTCATATAGGCATTGATTTAAGAAAGTTCGGCGATTTTCTTCTTTCCAAATTTCCCATTGAGCAATTACTGGGGATATATTCCAAAGTTTACCATAGATTCTCTTAGAGGCATCTTTAGGCCAGCCTAATAAGTGATCTATCCATTTTCCTGCTAATGGGGAGGTCCAAATTAATTTACTTTGGAGCCACCTCCAACATTCCTGAGAAAATTTACAAGCAT
>MU228150.1:2608352-2619953 GCA_018584345.1 Thuja plicata | reverse complement strand
TCATCTTGTGATCGTTACTTAGGTCTTGAAACCTTCCTTCTAGGAACACAAGCTCTGATACCAATTGTTAGTAATAACTGAGAGGGGGGGGGGTGAATTAGTGGCCTCAAAAAATTATCCTTTAAACTTTAATCCACCAATCAAAACACCTCAGATTATTAAGTCCCTACAAGATGTATGCCTTTGAAATACTTGAAATAATTAATTGTCTGTCGGTTTACCTTGTCTATCCTTATTCTCCTTGATTACCGATAAGTAGTAAAACTTATTTACTAAAGCTCAGTAAATATGCAGAGTAAGCCAATCAATCCAGAAATGCATATGTGAAATGTAAAACAATAAATTAATAAACCATACACACATAACACATGGATTTTAACGTGGAAACCCTTTTAAGGGAAAAAACCATTGGGACCGGTACCCCAAATTTTCACTCTTCTGAAGTGAGCCTTGTTAGGAGCCAACCCTGTTAAAGGTTATAAACATACTGTTAAGTGCGACATTGTTAGAGGATTTTTATACATAGGTTGTCACTTAGTATCTAGCATCTATGCTACCATCCTTGATTCAACCTTTAGACTGTCAATAGGCTTTATTCTAATCTTACTACCATCCTTGAATCAACCTCCTTCTTAGGCTATCAATAGGCTTTAGGTAAGACCAATGCTACTATCATGAATCAACCTTTTTGGTAATCTGTTAGGATATACCTCAATTATAGAAGACGGTTAAGTCCTGCTCTGTTAAGAGACTTAATGCTTCAATGGTTAAACTGAAATACAATGACCTATTTCTAATGCAACTTTGAAATGTAGATATTCAGATCTATTTACGTACAATACCTCTCTGATCAATGTATCAATTCAATTTCTTTGTACTTCACACTTTCTTCTCTGTGATGTTGTGCTTCACTGTTCGTCGGTGTCTGCAAAATTCTTTAGCTCTCCCTTAGCTTGATTGATCAGGATTGTATGAAGTTTATCCTTCACCAGTTTCTCTTCAGCATCTTCTTTCAATCCACTCCCCCGTGTATCTGATTTCTTGTGGAAATGAATTATGCTTGTCTCTTATATAGACACGATATTCCTTTATTTTTGATTCTTGATTCTTGGCATGAAAAACAATCCAGCCAATTTGATTTACGGATTTAACTCCTGATTTATCTCGTAGTTATCTTCTTACCAAATGTATAAATCAATTGCTTAACTATGGTTGAATAAAACAAATAAAATAATCAGTTAAGTCTATCCTTAAGCTTTTCCAGCTAGATATTTTGTCATTTTCTGATCTCTCTGTTCTGTCGGTCAATTTTGCAGTTCGTCGTCGATGACAATTGCCAGTTTCATCGGTGTAACTTCACTTAGCTTCGGGATCTCCATCCGTCGGGCATCATTGGATCTTTCTCATCGGGAAACATTGTTTTCAGCTCATCGGAGATCTTGTGATTCTACTTCGTCGGGCAACACTGTCTTCTGCTCGTCGGGCATCACTGTGACTTTTTATGTGCCTTTACCAATGGTGTGCACTCTGTTGGTGTTGTCTGTCACTTAGCGAGTACTTGACTTTTATGCAATGCTAAAAGCATAACCTCTATTCCATTGATTCTCTGAAGTCTTTGGCATTATGTACATGACCATACAGATGATATCAAGTTGACATCAATGACAATACAAACCACTTAACTGGTTTAATATTTTGCATCATCTTCAACTTAACATTATCAAACATTCAATCAGTTACATGTCATCACCCAATCTGCATTAGTAAAACAACTCAATATGAAATTATGATCCTTACCATATCATAAACCATAATCAACTATTCCTTTCAAGTATCTAAATATTCTTTTCACTGCCACAACATGAGATTCTTTAGGTTCTGCTTGAAATCTAGAAACAATGCAAACTACATTCATAATATCAGGTGTGGTCTGTGTCAAGTATAATAATTCACTGATCATAGATCTGTATATTTTTTATTTTTCTTAGGTGAATCATCATCCTTTGTCAATTTGCAACTGGTAAAAATAGGAGTAAAAACTAGTTTTGAATCTTCTATACCAAACTTCTTCAACAATTCTTTCACATACTTGGACTGAGATATGAAAATACCTTTTTTTGATTGTGTAATTTGCAGACCAAGAGATAATTTCATCTCACCTATCATGGACATCTCAAACTCTTTTTGCATCTCATTAGAAAATTATTTACTCAACTTGTCATTGCCACAAAAATGATATCATCAAAAAAGACATCAACAATCAAGATATTATCATGATCAATTTTGAATTAAAAGTTAATATCAACAGTACCTTAATTGAATCCAAGCTTAAAAGATACTTATCCAATCTTGCATACTAGGCTCTAGGGGCTTGTTTTAATCCATACAATGTTTCCTTCAATCGGTAAACCATGGCATTCTGATCAGTTAAAGGAAATCCATTAGGTTTCTTAGCATAAAATTCCTCTTCCAACTCTCCATTTAGAAATGCATATTTAACATCCATCTGATACACCTTTAAATATTTATAAGTAGCACGTGCAAGAAAAATTCCAACAACTTCAATTATATAAATAGGAGAAAAGGTCTCCTCAAAGACAATACCTTCGCTCTATCAGTATCCCTAAAAAAAAAAGTTTGGCCTTATCCTGAACCACTTCACCATCTTCATTCAATTTGTTTCTGAATACCCATTTAGTTTCAATCACATTCTTGTCCTTAAGTCTAGGAACTAGAATCCATATTTTGTTCTTTTCAATCTATTCCAATTTTTCTTCCATAGCTTTAACCCAAATTTCATCTTGACATTCTTCATAAACATCCTTAGGTTCAATCTTAGAAATAAAATAAAAAAGTTCATCTCTATTTCTTGAAATCCTTCCTATAGTTTGAACACCTTGATTATTATCACCGATAATCTATTTTTTAGAATGATTTAACCTTACATACCTTGGAGTCTTCAGATTTGCATTTGTACCTGACTCTTGTGTCTCCACTTCTTCCTCATTTGCAACTTCTTCATCTTGATCTATCGAACCATTCTGATTTTGATACTAATTCTATACCTGTATTTCCTTATTGTATTCCTCACCATTTGATTCATATCTGAAAAATCTAGGTTATTTTTTATAGCTTTCATCCACTTTAACATTAACACTTTCAATTATCTTCCTCAACCCGTTATTGTAACACTTGTATGCTTTTCTCTTTGTAGAATAACTGTGAAAGATACCTTCATCACATCTAGGATCAAATTTCCCTAAATATTCATCTCTCTTTATGTAACATTTTCTTCCAAAGATTCTAAAATATTTCACTATAGGGACATGACCATATTATAGCTCATAAGGGGTTTTACTGGTACCTTTCTTGATTTGAACTCGGCTCAATGTGTAGGCTACAGTATTAATCAATTCTCTCCAATAGACTTGTGGTATATTTATCTCAATCATCATTGTCCTTGTAGTGTCTAGGATAGTTCTATTTCTTCTCTCTGCAATACCATTCTATTGTGGGGTCCGCAGAGAAATGTTTTTCCCTTTTATCTCATACTCTTTACAAAATACATTAAATTAACCAAATGTAAATTCTCCACCTTGTTCAAATCTCAGACATTTCATCTTCATACATATTTCAGTCTCAACCATAGCCTTGAAAATCTCAAATTTGTCAAAAGCTTCATATTTCTCCTTTAAGAATGTAACCTACATCATCCTTGAATAGTCATCAATGAATAATATAAAATACCTATCTCCATAATAACTTCTAGTTCTAGTAGGGCCACACAAATCAATATGTACCAGATCTAACGGTCCATTTGAAGAATAAGTCTTGATTTTGAATGTAGATTTAGTTAGCTTACCCATTTGACATTCCTTACACATTGCATTAGCAAGCTTCAACAATTTAGGCAAATCTTTCACTTCTTTAGTAGTGCTTATCTTCGCAATATTATCAAAGATCACATGACAAAATATTTTTTACCATAACCAACTGTCATCAACTTGAGCAATTAGACATCTATTCTTTGCACTATTCAAATGAAATACATTACATTTGGTCTTTGTTTCTAATGTAATCTCTGTTAGAGTAATAATTTATTTCACATATTAATTAAATCATTTTGATTTAATTATTAAGTCACTTATTATCTCTAGTTTACTTAAGCTAAACTTTAGGCATATAATAATTAATTCTTTTATTAATTATTATCATGCAACCTAGGCTTTTTTTCTGTTTTAGGGTTTTTGATCACCTTTATAAGGTTTTATCTCTTTGTAATTATTAATTATCTGAGAATACTATTGTATTGATGGTTTTCTCTCCATTATTTTGCACATGATGTTTCCTCTTTCATTGATATGTTATTTCTAGCCTCCATAGCTTTTGCTTCCCTCTTTCTGTGACATGTTTGCATGCAGGTTATTCTTGGGAGCTGTAGGGTTGAGTTTTCATCAACTCCAATATGGTATCAGAGCTCCATGCACATGTTCTTTCATGAGAGATTTGACCTTGTTCTTCAGATCTATGTTTTCATGAGGTTTTCTATTTCAGATTTTTGTGGATTTGGGGGGATTTTGTTTTTGGAGCACTTTGGGCTTAAATGAACCTCATAGTTGCGCTCAGAAGGCCCCAAAACCCTTATTTTCATATAAGGCACGTCCAATTTGGACAGAGTTGCATTCTGAGGCAATTTTTTTTGAATGTACACCCCTTTTTTGGGTACATATTTCTAGATGGAAAAAAAGCAAAAAAATTACTGTACGACCCTTTTTCTGGGTAAATTTTTTGAGGCGGTGAAAAAAATTCAATTTTTTTTTTGTTGGTACCTCCGCCAACTTTTGGCTGAAAATTTAGCAATCTCGCCATATTTTGTGGAATCGTCAGATTTAGTGGAGCTCTACTAGATTTAGCAGAGATCACTTGGAGTTCTTCTTGTTTTGGAGCCCTCTTCCAGTTTTTGCCCGTAACTTTAGCATACAGTATCTAAATTGGGGAAACGAGATATCGCCAAAAAGATGGTTCCGAGCCTGATCCTTTTTTGGAGGTTTGGTTTCCTGATTTTTCTGTTTTGCAACTGTTTTTGAAAGTCAAAGTTAGGGTTCCTTTTTGCACTCCGGGAGCCATATCTTTCTCATATGGGTTCCATTTTTAGACTTCCGCATATCATTGGAAAGCTGGTTCTGTGATTTTTCTTTTGGTATGAGTCTCATTTCTAAAATCTGCTCTAGGTATATTTTATTCTATTTTTTTGCTTTTTGCAATCTGGTGAATATCTTGGATGTTCCAGGTCCTGGGATCATTTTCCTTGCATGGAATGACTCTTTTCTAGATGTTAGTCATGTTCTTACAGATTTTTTTCATTCCTAACCATTGTAGACATCTATTTCTATAATATATATTTTTCAAATGCACTGAGATAAAGTGTCATTTGTTGCATGCTTGGTATCTTGCACATTTTGTGCCTATTTGTACTCACACTATATTATAAAGTGCCATGGGGGTGGGGGGGGGGGTTGATATACCTTTGTCAAATGATTATTCCTTCCATGACATTAGCCTCATGATGTGTGTCAACAGAGTGATCCTTCCACAAGACCATCCTTTATATGAGTTTGTACTTTCTTCTGCACTCTCCATGTTCCTAATTCTTCAAAATGTAGTTGTTCTTAGCAGTCTATTTTGGTGTACTTGTCATACCTCTCCCTTCTTAGTATTATGGGGGGGTATCTCTTGTTGGTTCTAATGTTTACTTGGTTCGATGGAGTGAGCTATGTATTCAGTATTTGTTCCTATGTACTAGGCGGATGTAGTGGCTGGGTACCTATGCAATTTGGTGAGATGAATCATTTACCATATGGACACTCTTTTATTCTTATTTTGGAGGAATACTTGCATCTTTTGATCAACTCTTCAAACTTTGGTGTTTTTTTTTCCATCTGTATCTTCGAGTTCCGATGTTTTCCATTGTTTTCCATCCTAATTTGAGTAGTGTCATTTGAGGGCACTCATGCAGATTACAATATTCTCTACCTGATCATGTTCTATTACAGTGGAGGTTCTAGCAGTTATTCTTTGAAATTGTTTGCAGCTTCATGCTTCAGTGGTGTTCTTCATGTTCATCCTTTGTTCTTATTTTTTGGGACATTCTCTAGTTTGGAGGATTTTTCAGTCCTTCACTTGTCTTCATCTCTTTTCAGAGAGGGGTTTTTCCCACTGGGTTTTCTCCTTTCTCCTCTTTATAGAGATTTATTTTTCTTGGGTACTTGATCAAGCCTTGTTGTTGGGACCCGTTTCCTGCTTTCAATAGTCATTTCTAGGTTTTTAGCTTCTCCCTAAGTTTATCTTAAGGGGGGGTGTTAGAGTAATAAGTTATTTCACTTATTAATTAAATCATTGATTTAATTATTAAGTCACTTATTATCTCTAGTTTACTTAAGCTAAACTTTAGGCATATAATAATTAATTCTTTTATTAATTATTATCATGCAACCTAGGTTTTCCCCCTTTTAGGGTTTCAATCGCCTTTATAAGGCTTGATCTCTTTGTAATTATCAATTATCTGATAATGCTATTGTATTGAGGGTTTTCTCTCCAGTGTTTACATAATATGTTTCATCTTTCATCGATTTGTTATTTCTGGCCTCCATAGATTTTGCTTCTCTCTTTCTATGGTAGGTTTGCATGTAGGTGATTATTGGGAGCTGTAGGGTTGAGTTTTCATCAACTCCAATAATCTCAACTCTAGAAATTCTAATGATTTTTCACATTCTATTCTTGAACTTTAGATTATAATTTTTGTCAATTAGTTGTCCAACACTTGAAATATTATGTCTCAAACCTTCAACATATAAAACATCATCAGTGCTATTCTTACCATCAAGTATAATGGAACCTATTCATTCCCAAATCAACAGATTAAAAATTCTATGAGTATGCCTTACTCAATGCTCAAATCCTCAAACTGATATGACCAATTAACAAGATCAACCAAACTATGGTTGGACTCCCTTTCTCTTCAGGCTCTGCAAAACCTAGGCGGGTGAACCTATTCATCAACTTATAATTTTAGTCGATGTTTTTTAATAGCAGATAGTATTCTATATCACAAATTTGACTTCTATCTCAAAGTGGCATATATCTTTTAGGATAACTTACTTATTTTTCTGACTTTCTTCAATATCTTTATGGTTATTCTTTTATGTATCCTTTATAACCTTAACTGATTCCTTTATTTTTGTACTTGAAGTTTGATTTATGTTTTAAGGATTTATGAATACGGTTATTTCTGTGAATTGACTAGTACCTTCCAATCCCTTGGGAAAAAAATTCAACTCTCCTCTGATCCTATGTATAACTCTGAAAGACAATTCTGAAACCTTCCCTGGAGATTTTGTCAGTTATCTAACCCTCAATGTTACAATTATATATCTTCAATTACAATTAGTCTCATTGAAGTTAACTCTCCTAGAAAGGCTAGTCAGAATAAACTACAAATAGCCACATTTTGTCTCAGATGTACTTTATATTTTTCTATCTTACAACTATAACATAAAACCTTCACACAGATTTAAGATAACAATCACTTACTATAATAAATTATAACAAAGAACTGATCACAAGCAGATATTTCCACAATTGATAGGAAATGAAAGGTACTGCTTGTATTCACTGAAATAGATCCATATTAAAGAGAAAATTAAAAATGTCTTATTGAACGGATATGATAATGATATATTATATTCTTTTTGGTTTTACAAAATGATCTTCCTTATATAGAAGATACAAGTATTTTGACGAAAAGGTATGTCTTTTACGTAAGAGAACATAATCTTAACAAACAACTAGTTATCTCTTAAGAAAATATTAACTAATCCCAGATGATCAATGTACTCTTGATCCTTGTAGACCTCAATGCTCACAAAGAAGTTCCCCAACATGTATTGATTTCTGTAAAGATTGTTCATGGCCTTCGTAATATAGAGTTCCATATCATCTTAATCATGCAATCCTGCCATAATCTTTGAAAAATACTAGGTAACGTTGTCCTTCCATTTCTCCAAAGAAATAGGTACCCCATCTTCCAATATTGGTGGAATCACATTTGCCTCTCAAACTTCCAACTGATTCATATATTATTTTAATTCATTATAGAAGTTATAATGTTTACCCAATAATTCATCACCTTTAGCATGATCCTCAAAGGATAAAGAGTCTTTCTTTCCTAACTTCTCTATCAATCTGTCTTTCAATCAAGCGCGATCTTCTAGGGCCTTAAAGCTACCTGAATAAGTTCTCCAATATTTCTCAGATCTTGTGGTGGACATGAAGGTGAAGGGATATTTTGATCTTGACTTGTAAGGGGATAATTGGACTCCATTTTAAGGGTTTTATGCTCTTGAATTTGAATGAAATAATTGGAAAGAATGGAAGGTAGGTAATGATCTTGCTTAGGAAGTGAAATGTAAATACAACTTTGAAGGACACTTTTTTCATGAGATGGAAGGGGATCATCTTATATATGAGGGACATATATAGTGAGATCATCTTGGATATGAAAGATAAGGATAGTGGGATCATGATGAGGTTTAAGGAAAATAGGGTCTTGGTAAAAAACTGGACATGTTTGGTCAATTTTGGGATCTTGATCATGATTTATTTCAGGACTTGTTTCTTCATGTTTTTCATCATCCTCTTGACATGGGGTATTGAATTTAATATGTATGAGAGATCCAAAGAAGGAATAAATGTCTTGAAATCTGGAAGGAGGTTGGAGAGGATCAGGCTCTTCGAGATGGGTTTGCTTGGGAATGGATCATATGGTGGAATTGGATCTAGAATTGCTTAATTGTAAAAGGGACTTGTTCAATGAAAGGGATTAGTTTGGAAATCCATTGTGGATAGTCTTTGGCAGGTCTCTTCACTGGATATATCATTTGGTGGAAATGGAAAATATTGCTCTTGTGACACTTTGGGAGATGAAGGAATGTTGGGAAATATGGAGGCTTCTTGAGGGACAACATCTTCATGAGAGGTGTATGTGTCATTGGTGTGATTGTTTTGGAATGTACCATTGCTAGACATGGGTAGATGATTTTGATCTTTCTCAACAATAGACTCGTGTGTGAACCATTTTTTGAAGCAAATGATTGAAAGCTTTAGATTGGATTTTTTGCTTGAGAAATCTTGTTGGTGATACCACATTAACGTTTGCATGTTGTAAGTTATTTGTTGATTCAACATGTGGTGCAATAGGTTTTTGATTGATTATACTTTATTTATGTCCAAAGGATGTCATATTTGCAATTGTGTTTGTTTGGAAAATCCTTGGTGGTGGATTTGAGGAAATAACATGATTTTCATTGACATGTGATGTGATTGAAGGCATATAGATTGATTGATCAACAAGGTAGCCCGATATAAGTCCTTTGTGTTGTAAGACTTTGGTTGACGCTGATTTTGAAGATCGTCTAACTAAGTTTGCATGTCTTGAAGTTGTTGTATGAGGATATTAGTTTGTGATGGCTGCATGTTTTCAACATTAACAGATATGTTAGCTAGACTTTGATATTAGGATTGTGATGTAGGAACGTATGATCTATTATTGGTTTGATATTGATCTCTAGAATGTGGTATTTTTTGAAAACATAGCAATTTGAGATTTTGTGATCGTTGATATCAGGGTTGGGGACTTTGAAGCACAGAGGGATCAATAAGTGGTTGTGCCATCCTAGGGAAACTTCCTGATTAGACAAAATGGTCTATTTCATCATAGTAGTTGGGGTCTTATTTTTCTTCCCATGGAGGGAATGGGTTGACGTATAAATCATTTGGGTTGTTTCTAGTTTGAGATCTGGTTATGGGTCTCCAACCAAAAGGGTATGGTGGGAGTGAGATCTTGAAGAATTCTTTGATAGCAGGATACAATGTGATTATTGGCGTGTCTAGACAAAAGGTGATACCTCTTCTAACAGGTTTTTATTCCTATTAAAAAATGTCAATCTCAGGGACAAAATTTGATTTCTCTTGATCTCAGAGTTCAATTGGTTTGATAGTAATTTTATCAAACTCTTTCTTTAGATGAAGTAGGGAGTCAAGGTTGATTATTTTGATAAGATTGACAAGGAATAGATCAATAAAGGTTTAGTCTGAATGGTTAGATTGATAGTCCTAAATGATTACTAAGCCTAAAAGAGAGGTTTCTTAATAAATTAAAGACTTTGGTATGATCCTATTTGATTTCTTGGTAGTAAGAGAATTGTGAGACATGCGGAACATGTTGCTTGTTTGTTGATTTAAGATGACAATTTGACAAATTTCAAGTTGAAGCTTTGACTAGTTAGGCTATTGACTGATTGCTTTAAAGACACAAGGACATTTTGACAGAAACTGTTTGTGTTTGAATGTAAAATGTATTATTTTGAAAATGCACAACAAATATAACAGACAAAGAGTTTTTATTTAATCTATGTTATGCAATAAACAATCAAAATCTTATGGTTGGCCAAGACAATGCTTGTTGAATCTACACTTGGATAAAATCTAGTTGCACTTATTCAAAGAAGATAGCTTAGAAGTCTGGAGGCACGTGCTCCTCCTTACAGTGCACTCACTTCTCAGACTCACCAGACTTCAGATTTTAATGGGCATAACTACCCAAGGAATTGCTATCTCTACTATAAAATACAAGTATGTGGGGCATCTTAGTTGGTATTTGACCTTCTGTCAGGGAAAACTTTAGTGGCGAATATTCACCATTTGGCGAATCTCTCATGTCCGTGACCTGAGATTTGGCAAAGATAATGTGTGAATCAAGTTGTCCATGCCGCATGGACTTTATAAATATTGGGTCGAATGCCCAGGCCCATCGCCTATTGGCTTATGTATTTTTATCCTTTTCTATCACAATATCGCCAATCAAATTAATTGTTGGACATTATAAATTGAAACATTTCGCCTGCAATTTCCAAACCCTGTCATAATTGACAACCATATTCACCAATATGTGGTCGATATTTAAGATTAGGGTACAAGTTACGTGACATGTGTCTCTATTTCAGAGACTTTCAATGAAACTTTATGACTTTGAAAACTTTGTCCTGAAATAGATTTGACGTGTGTCCCTATTTCGAAGACTTTTGGGGGAATCTTTGTGTCCTTTTAAACCTTGGCCCGAAATAGAATTCCTTCCATCCATCTGGGATCATCCAACAATTATAAAAAGTAGGGTTGGTTCCTGTTAAAAGATATAAAATTAACTCATGAAACCTTAATTGATGAAGGGTGCTCCCCTTAATACCACAAACACAACAGAAACAGAGAAGCAACAAAAATTTGCAAGAACAGAAAATGGGCTTCTTATTATCTCCACAAATGTGGAATTACAAACTTTCAGAATTACAATATGCAAAGCCACATGGGCATTCCCCTTACAATATTATGTAGGACAAAGCCTCGAATTATTACTCAGATCCCCCAGAACTGCCCTGGACAACACTACGGGCCTTCTTTATATAGGCAATTTCCACCGCCCGAGAAGGTTCCAGAAATCTAGCCATTAAGGCCGACTACCCTTAGCATTTAATTATTTTTCACTTTTAT
>MU228150.1:2597173-2608000 GCA_018584345.1 Thuja plicata | reverse complement strand
AACTTACTAAAAATAGTAAGTTTCCAAAAATAGCAACTTTGTACAAAATAGCCCTTATTGAATAGAAAAACACATATTTTTGGGTGATGCAAGATTGCCCTTACACCCAGGATGCTCCTGCATCATTAATAAAATAATAAAAGTCATTTTAGCTTTCAGGGGCACTGCCCCTCGACCTCGCCCTGTACCACAACAGGGAGCGCGCTAGGGGCGTTGCCCCTAGACCCCATCTTGGGGGTGCTGCCCCCAAACCCCTATCAAATAATAATGGTTTCTTAGTATGTGTGCCTGTCACCGCGATTTTTTTCAATAATGAAAGATTCGCCAAGATTTTATAGAACTTTCATATAATTGAAAAAAAATCGCCAGTACAAATAATATTTTTTTCGTTCAAATTAAAAAATTTTGCCAACAANCCCCCCCCCCACCCCCCAAAAAAAAAAAAAAAAAAAATTAATGGAGGATTCGCCATTATTTTACACCTTTTCCCAAAAGGGGGTTTCTTAAAGTTTTTCTTGCCTTATGTATCAACAAGTAGAGGGTTTTTCAACTACTAATACAATTGGTTCATAGTGGGGGTACCTTCGGGGTTCTTATGCTCCACCAAGTGACACAATCCCAATCCTCTCCCTGTGGGGAAGGATTTTGATATACCTCACACGAATGTGGGTACTAGGAAACCCATAGGGTGTACTAAAACAAAAACATTAATTTGTATAGCGGACCAAAGGAGTTTCACTTGAACCATTATTTGGGGTGAGTACCTCTTTTCCCACCAAATATTGATTCAAGCTAGAAAAGAAAACTTGAGTGTTGATAACATTTTTCTCTTGCACCTATGAGGATGAGAGCCAGAGGGAGAGGATAGTGTGTGTAGTGGTGAGACCACTCTATCGATGCACAAGCATGCTAAATACACAAGATATATGTGTTTAGTTATTAAGCACTAATGAAAGTGTGTATGGAAATCACATAGTTCATTTTAAAACCCAAACCAAAGTGCTTTGAGAAGAAAGCATAAAAAGACAACTAAACTACCCCTACAACCAACATTGATCAGTAGTTTTTGAGATTTTCCCCCAACTTGCATGAAAAAATTAAGGAAAAAGTGGGGGTCTTTGACAAGCAAATTTTTCTCCAGAAAGCCATAGGCTAAAAATAACCAGATTAGTAACTTTGTAAACCTTATGAACAACTTGAATTAGAATGCCAACCAAGACATGCAATCAAAAGGAATGACATGCAAGCCCAAAAGTGAGACATGAAATTAAAAAAAGTAACATGCAAATAAAAAAGAATGACATGCAAGTAAAAGATCAAGACATGCAATTAAATAAAAGCAACATGAAAACAAAAATGAATGACATGCAAGCAAAAAAGAAAGACATGCAGTTAAAAAAGAAACATGCAAACAAAAGAATGTCATGCAAACAAAAAAGCAAGACATGTATTTAACAGAAATGACATGCAAACCAAAAAGTAAGACATGTAGTCAACAAAAATGACATGCAAACCAAAAAGCAAGACACGCAGTTAACATAAATGACATGCAAACTAAAAATCAAGATATGCAAATAAACCCTTAATTAGTCATCCTAATTAACATTAGATGAGATTTGCATGGTTTACTTCTATCTGAGCAATTAAATTAGATGTAAGTTGTTCATTTTCAAAATCAATTAAAAAGTGAGATTTATTGTAGTTTTAAAATATAAAAGCCTGCATAAATCACAAGTTAGACTCCCAATATCTGCATGCAATAAAAATTTGACCAAATTAACTTGCATGCAAAAATAAATTCCAAATCAGATTTAGTGTGTTCACGTCAGGTTGACCAAATGTATCTAAGGATTCTTCATAAGCTCTCACAAATTGGTTAGTAGCGCTGGAATTAATCTAAATAACTACTAACAATCAAAAACCCTACAGAACAACAGAATGTAATAATCAGAAATTACAATAAGAAATTAAATAAAACCAGTCTAATCTATACTCAAATTCTCCAGTTGCTTCTCTAGACTCTGTTGAAGTGGATGGATGACGCTCAACGTTGATTCTGGTAGCACTTCGACTCAGAGATTCAAGAATTTTGATCCAAATAATTGCTTCATGATGATATGAAAACCTGTATAAAATTGATACTCAAAAACTTGGATCCTTGAAATGAGAATGAAGGGGTTTATACAAATATTTAGGATTGGACAAACAACCGAGATTGAGTTGAGAAAATTAGATTGAGTGATTCAGATAATTAAGAACCGGGAGATTTTGGGTAACCTTCCAAAAGTGAAGATTTTTTTCCAATTCAAACTCAAAATCATAGAGTTCATTTAGGAAACAAGAGATGAGAATATTTTTTTATTTTCAAAAGATATTAATTTCCAAAATGCAAATTTAGGAAAATGATTGATTTTTTATTTTTAAATAATTTATGCATTTTTTAGAATTTTGAGAACTCATAAATTCTGATTTTTTAGAGTTTTGAAGATTTTAGAATTTAAAATTGAATTATAAAATTCATTTTTTCAGAAATACAAAGTTAGGTCAAAATTATTAAATCAAATAATTTGAGATAATTATTTAAATCATGGGAGTTTAGAAATTGAACTTAATTAATTGATAAAGATTAATTAATTAATTAATTAATATTAGGGGAAATATTAAATAATGAAAAGTTTAAGCTTTTTAAGAATAAAAGTGATTAATTAAATAATTATTTAATTAATAGAGGAAAAATTAGTGATTAATTCAAACTCACAAGCGCGGGACAATTTTGGGTGTCTACAAAATGTTGTGAGGATATCATAAAAAAAGCAATTGTCACTAGGAGAAAAACTAAATAGAACATATTGTTAAAGTTGGGTATAGAGTTCTCTATACCATGCAAGATTGACTGAAGATTATAGCCACCCAAAGATCAAGCCACTCCATGAAAGCACAATTGAGATCAACCATGAAAGAATAATGTTATTCTATCAAGGATGCAAATGATACAATGATACAAGATTATGAGATTATGTTGCATAGGGGACCCATGGTTATATAAGTCAAAGTGAAGATATGATGACATAAGATTATGACATGTGTCTTAATCTTATGACATGAGGCATAAAGTGATAACGCATACCCACTTAAGGTGTAAAAGTGATAACTATCTACTAAAAGTACCATACCCCTTTTACACCAACACATATGTATTGCATATTTGATAAAAATGAACTACATTGTATAATGTTAATCAAGAACATGTGAAGTTGAAGCTAGCTACTTTCCCATTAAAAGAAAATAGATCTTCAATGATATATTACTATCTCTCTTTCATTCTTGAATATATTTCTTAACAATAAAAAATAGAAACATATATAGTTCCAATGGTACACCAATATACTATTTTTCTACCCTCCCTTTTAAGATAAAATATTTAGTAAACTTTCGTATCTTAATAAATCAAAAAAGGCTGAGCCATGGTCAAGCCAATAATTTAATTATATAATTCACAAAATCCTTCTTTCAAACATCAAATTCAATGGAAGATTTGATAATGAAAATATTTTCTCTATTTTACATGTGTTTAACTTCGTTTCACAATATTAATTAAATATTTGAACCATTAATTTTCATAGTTTGATGTAACCACAATTTAAAGTAGCTTATAAGTAACAACTTAAGATTTCAAATTTCAAACACGCCTAATTAAATACAATAAAACAAAATTATTCTTCCTATCTTACAACAAAATTCATACCACAATTCATTTAATATGTATGCTCATGTCACTTCACCATAAATTTCAAAATTCTTATATATTGTAAAGTGTTGAGTATTCCATGGCATTGAATAACCTATTGAAAGCTCATTGATAAGGAAAGTTACACAATATAATTCAATGCCTACCAAAGCAAACACAATAATGAATAGCTTAAGCAAAGGTAAGGGTGTCCTTACAATTTAAAATTCAATTTCGTATTAAATTTGACTAGATTATATTTTCCAATAATGGCATGCGGGAGGAAACTTTTAGTAATGTTATTACTTTATGATATGTGGATAATACTTTATCAAGTCAATCTTTCACAAAAAATGTAAAAGAGATGACATGGAAGGCGTGCTTAAAATGCTTATTTAGTATCGAAAATATATCAAATTTCTTAAAATATATAATATTTGGAAAGTTGGATATATAAAGAAGCAATTTGGGTCAATGCTTTTGTTGTATGATTTTAAAGCGATAAAATAAATGGACATCTCACTTTTTATTAGATTAAGAATTTGTGATATTTTCTATATATTTTATTTCTAATTTTAAAAATAAGATATGATTTTTTCTTATAAATATTTATTTAATAAAGCATTTTTCATTTTTAATTATAGTTTTTAAGAAGTAATATTTTATATATATTTTTGAGTTAGCAATTTTTATAATAATTTTTAAGCATATATTATTGATATTGATAAGTAGGTATAATTATCTATTATATATTTGATTTCTTATTTATTTTTAAATAACAAAATTATTATCATATAACATATTATTAAATAATAGCACTTTTTAATAATAATAACAAAAAATTTAAATAATAAAATTATTTACTAATAACAATATGTGTGGGAAACTTTCCATTGCATACTATCAGTTATAATATAATTTTCTAATTTAATGTATAAACTAAAATATTGGGAATAATGTATACTAATAAATTACAACATTTTTAAACATATGTTTAAATTTAAGATTGTTTTTTATTAAATTTTAATTTATAACAAAAATCAACGTTAATTTAATTATATGAAAAAAATAGAACATTGTTTATATAATTAAAAATATATTGCCATTTTTATTAATTAAATTTCAATTTTTATTATAAAAAATAATAATACAAAATATTAAAAACTATTAAAACCTAATCCAAAGAATGACGAGAGGATTATTAAAGAGTGGCATAAATTATTCAACCAAACGTCACACTTATTTGTCAAATCAAATTAAATAATGAATCAACTTAAGCGAAAGCAAGTAGTTCCTTATTAACACACTTCAATAGTATATAATAATCTTTGAGGTAGGTGATATTTTCATCAAGCCTATCATGAAGTCAACCTTTCACATGGAATACAAAAGAGGTGACATCATGGTATCATTTTAAAGATAAATCTTATGAATTTCCTAAGTTTTATTAGTATGGAAAAGACTATAATGTAATATTATGATATATTATGTTGTATGGAATGAGGCAAAAGTGCACTTCATTTTCTAATAATATGTTAAGTTTGGTTGTTTTTCTATGATATTCTCGAAGCTTTGAACTATTGTTGTGGAATGCGGGGTTTCTTCAAATGTTTTCACAATTTTCCTTTATTGCGAGTTTAAAGTGTGGCATAGTTAGTTTGACATTTTGTTTACAGTGTTCCTTTGACATTTGAGCCATTAAAATTAGACAATTTGAAGGTAAGAATAAAGTAATGATAGATGTATAATAATAAAATGAACACAACAATTAATTGTACTAGGCAATCAAGTTAATCATTTTATCAAAGTCACGATAATAATTGATGGATAATAATAAAATGAATAAAAAATTAATTATATTATGTTATCATCAAATCAATCATTTTATCAAAGCAATAATCGATAGATAATAATAAAATGAATACAAAACAATTATTGTATTAAGCTATCATCAAATCATTTTTTATTTTTTTTAGAAAACTCATTTTTTCCTAAATGATAATTACATTCAAGTTTCCTCTCAATTATATTGTTGCATCTTGGGGTTCTTGTAGGTAGTTTAAGTTACCATTAATAAACATAGTAACTACTATGGGGTGTATTTTGAATCATTTTAAATCCAATATCAAAGGGCCCATTTGGGTGCTGGAATACCAAATGTTGGATATGGTCAATTCTGGAAGATGCTACAATTCTGGAAGATACATATCCTAGAAATGATTTTCGGAATATGGGCTAGACCCGTTTGGTTCACCCAGAAGATGACTGAGAAGATGCATAAATAATTTTAATTGTTTATTTCTTAATTTTTTTTAATACGGTGTGTGTGTGTGTGTGTGTGTGTGTGTGTGTGTGTGTGTGTGTACACACACATACACACATGTGTGTCTACACATACATACACACATATACACACATTTGTGTATATATATACATATTTACACATATACACATATATGTGTGTATATATACATACATGTGTGTACACACACACACATATATATATGTGTGTGTGTGTCTATATATATATATAGACATGTATATATATACACATGTATATATACATATAGATATGTGTGTGTATATATACATATATACACACATGTGTATATATATACACATGTGTGTATACACATATATGTGTGTATATACACATATATGTGTGTATATACACATATATGTGTATATACACACACGTGTGTGTATATACACACAAATACACACATTTGTGTATATATACATATACACACATATACAGATATATACACATATATACATATATAACGCACATATAATATATCATATAATTAACCATTATAATGCACAAGAGGAAGATAAACATACATTGAGATAATGTCCTCTATGGGTTTCCTGACATCGCTACTATGCAAATCATCATAAACATATACTAGAATAAATAAATCATAAAAACAATTGTAGAAAAACTAACATTAATCATGTGCCACTGAATTCATTTTCAGTGCCAAACTAAATGTTCCTATGATAACCTTTCAATAGGAAATAAGATAGAACATCTTATCACCTATTAAAATGGAAGTTTATTTCTATGTTCACATAATAGACAAATATCACTACATACTTGAGATTTGTTTTCTCGTTCCTTTACCATGTCTAACAATCAGTAACTGCCCTAAAAAGTCCCGCATTAGGAATGTCTCGCACTGCTGCCTCCCGCCTCGTGGATTTGAAATGTCCTACTGTGGCTTCCCGCCTAGCGGGCTTGATTCCATCTGGGCTTGGTGCGGATGCTACAACGTTGAACGGTGGGGGTTCTGTGCGGCCTTGGGTGTTGTTGGTGCCCTCTGCTGTGAATCATGGGTTTGTTGGTTCTGTTTCATATGTAGACGTGGCTACATTTGAAGCAAGTATTAATGGCACCTTGTCTTCCGGGAGTGGGGTCCTTTTACATTCTCCTTCTGTGAATCCTGTCTCGGTAAGTGCTCCTCTTGTGGTAAATTTGGATTCTGATACAATTGATGAGATATCTAAAAATGTAGATGATTTTTCCTCTAATGCTGTTATCTTTAGATTTGAGGGTTATTGGCCCTCGCTAGCGAACTTGCATGCTTGGATTACCAAACAGTGGGAACCCTTTTTATCGGATATTGTTCAAATATACCCTTTGGCAAAGGGTTGTTATATTGTTAAGTTTGAAAATGCTGAAGATAGGAAAACTATCTTGTGTGATATTTGTTTTTCTTGGGAGGAGCATTTTCCAACTGATGGCCAAACCCTGGCATAAGGATTTTGATCCTCTTACTGAGACCTTTAATAAAATACCCTTATGGGTGAGGCTTCTGAATCTTCCCCTTCACCTTTGGCTGGATCCTGTTCTGGAATCGGTGGGGGAGGCTATTGGGGTTTTCCAGATGGTTGATCTGGTTACCACTGACATTTTTCATCCGACATATGCTTGCATCCTAGTGGAGGTTGATATCTCTAAGGGTCTCCCTGAGACAATTACTTTGACATCCCCTTTGGACTCTTGGGTCCAGAATATTGATTATGAGGGTATCCCATTCAGATGCAGAAAATGCCACAAGACTAGTCAACTGGCTGCTCAGTGTTTATCTGATAAGGTTAAATCAAAGAAATCGCCTTCTTGGTGGTTGTGGGCTTCTGACCACCATTACACGGTTTGTAAATCTAAGGAGGGGGGTTTGGTTGGTAGCTCCTCTCAAGAGGTTCATGCTAAGGATAGTACTATTGATGCAGTTTCAGGTGATGCCTTGGCTCAGCCTGGTGTTGTTGTCCTTTCGGGTGTTGTTGTTGTTCCTGGCTGGATTGTTGAAGTTGTCTCTAGTTCCGCTATCTTGCATACTAGTGTTGTAGTTTTTGTTGTCCATGTTTCTCCAGGGGGGTTCTGGGGATAGGTGGTGGTGTTGTTCTTGTCCCATCTATGGATGTTGGTGTGGCCAGCCCTGTCTCTCAGGTTTCTGCTATTAATTCTTTGGCTTGGCAGAATGACGCTGAGAAGGTGGAGGATGGATGGACAATAGTTAAAGGAAAGAAAGTTAAGTCTTCTATGTCTTCTTTTGATATGAATTTACAATCACAAAAGGTTGGGCCAAAATGTAAATCTTGATTTCCCTTTGTTGCTTTGTTGGTCTAGTCTTTGTTCCACTTTGTGGGGACTTTTGATTGTTCCCTTTGACATGTGTGGCAGTGCCTCACAATTTTAGTTTGTCCTTTCAATGCACTATCTTTTGCTGTCTTTTTTGTAAAAGGTTTCGGGTCCTTTCAAAACTTGTTTTTACTTAATCAGAACAATCAGTAACTACTCACGTGAATACACAACTAGATACATGATAAAAGAGTCAGATATATAAATATAACCTTCACCCATATCTTATCTATATAAATTACAAATATCATCAAAATGGAGAAGAAAAATATCACTTAATTATTTAAAGACAAACCTTAAGGGTCAAACCTAAGTCTCAAGGGCTCACCACTAATGGCCTTGCCTACATTCACACTCAAATACTTAGTAGTTTGACTCTTTAATCTTGAATCATATCATACTAGATTCACCATAGTAAGGGTAAAAAATACATCATATGTTTTATAAAATACGCAAGTGGGTACGCAACCCTTTACAGGGTAGAATCCCCAGATAGTTTAATCATCAATTGCCACCCACTTGGTGAGACTGAGATAGAACCATAGTTAAGGATATAATATACCAACACCAACATCCAAGGAAACATAAGATATCCAAAAGTATAAAGCACATATAAAGACAAGTATGAAGCATGACAAGAACCACCAGAGACCTCTACTCACAGCCCTAATAGGATAATATACTAGAGTACAAGAAGGAAAGAGTGTCATCACATAGCCTACATCTTGGGTTACCATATATGGTCTCTTTGGACCTTGACCCCCAAGACTCTTGGGTTAACCTAGACAGTCTCTCTAGACTCCAACCCCCAAGTGAGAACTCATGTAGAACTGAACAATTATTTTGTGTAGACAAGGAAGTTTGATCATGGCATCTCTACGAACATGCATCATCTCATTCTCATCCTTGGCCTATATAATCACTCAAGACATGGGAAATGCATCATTATTATCTTGTTGAATGTGTGAACCCCAGTTCATTTATTAAGTTATCACTTGATTACAACTCATCAATGCGTTACCTTGGATGACCATTTTAGGGCTCCGACCCCCATTGAGAGCCACTCTCCCCAATCACATCTAATTATCCACACCTTAGGGTTCAAACAAGGATTCATCAAGAATTTAAGCATATAATTCTCATATTAATAAAATATGAATCCACTTTCAAAAGAGTGAATCTCAAAGTCACAACTAGGTCTTCACAAGAACCCAATATCATGAACCACCTCAATTACAGGATTAACTGAAATACCTTGTAATCAAGCAAAGAAATGAAATAAAGATAAAACATATAACATCAATACATCATTAAAATCAAGATTATTATAATTGTTAACATTACCATTATCATAATCATTATAATCCTCGCAATCTCTAAAGACTTGTGAAATCTCATGAATTCACCACATAGCCTCAATACCTCGTCTATTCCTAATAATCCACTTAGTTATGAGGAAATGCAATTAAATGAATAACAAGTTATTTGCAATTGCACTAAAATGAATAAGAGAACCAAAGATCATGGCACCATGTGCATAAATATAACAATAAGCATCTACAAGAAGACCCAATATGCATATAATTATCAATTCAAACTCATAACAAACTACCAATCATGTATGATTCAAAACAGAGATATGAATATAGACAATTCCAAAATCTCACAAAATCACACAATGTGATACTAATGTATGTGCTTCAAAACAATAATTGTATGAGAAAAACATCAACTCTATTAACTCTATTAATGACATTATAACAAAACAATCTATTACATATGGTAACCATTAAGAATGTTAGAGTCTTATATTAGTTAACATAATGGCGATAAATGTATTTTATGAACACAACCTGCACGAGAAAGATAACATAAAAATACTCTTCTTTTAAAACAACTTATAATAAGAATTTTAACTTCCTTTAGGGCCCGTTTGGCAGCAGGAATACCATATGCTAGATATGGTCAATTCTGGAAGATGCTGGCAATTCAGGAAGATGCTTATCCTCCAAATGAAATCCGGAATATGGACTGACCCGTTTGGTTCACCCGGAAGATGACTGAGAAGATGCATAAGGAATTTTAATTCTTTATTTTTTAATTTCTTTGAATATGGTGTGTATATGTGTGTATATATACACACATGTGTATATACATAGATACATGTATGTATATATACATGTGTGTATATATAGACACATATGTATATGTGTATACATGTGTGTATATACACATGTATACACATATACACACGTACACATGTGTGTGTGTACACACACATACACATGTGTTATATACACACACATACATGTGTGTATATATACACACATGTGTATATACACATACAAGTGTGTATCCATGTATACACATATACACACATACACACATGTATGTGTATACACATACATACATTTGTGTATATACACACACATTACATGTGTGTATATATACATGT
>MU228150.1:2576767-2589728 GCA_018584345.1 Thuja plicata | reverse complement strand
ATAACATTTATTACTCGCACTATTCAATAATTGTTCCAAATATTACTTATAGCATAAGCACATATATGAACACCTATAATTAACTTTATTCTCATAAATTATCCTTAATCTATTTGCTGCTATATATATTTACTTCTGTTCTTAATCCAGATCAAGTCAATTTTTATTTTTTTTGTTTTTTTCTCATGTTCCTTATTCAATGTCCTTCCAAATGAGGCTTTCACTTCTTTTATACCCCCTCATTTTAGGAATCAAGAGTACATGCTGCCTTTTCAATAACATCCGCTGCCTCTTGATAAATAATAATTAAAGGAAGTGCCGACCAGGGTAATGATAAATCTCTATCGGCTCTCTTTATGAAATTACTGACCTTAATTCCATCGGCCTTAAATAATTATTGCAAATATTTATTACTTAATTTGGGTCGGCCTTGCATTTATTTATCACCCAGGTTTGATTATTTAAAGCAGTGCTTTACTAGGTAATTTGTTGTGTTCTTTTCCTGTCAGCTTCTCTATGGTAGAGGGCATGACAATTTTGCTTTCAAATTTGAATGAATGGTGCAATTTTTTATTTTAATTTTAAATCAGTTTATAATAATAAGTAAAGTGTTATTCCTTGCTACAAATCTAAGCAAACTTTTATATATCAGTTTGTGTGAAGTTATTTACTTCCACGTGTGATTTTTCAATCAAATCTTTTAGTAGTGAGATGCATTTTCAGATTTTTGGTATAGATTAAATTCAAAGAGTTCAAAAGATTTCAGACCTGATTGAAGATAATTTCCAAGGAATATTACACTGTTGAACGATGGACACTAATGTTATTGCTATAGGAAGAAATACAGACAATGAATAAAATCTCCTAAATATTTGAAGGGCAACATATTGATAAATTGAAAAAAGTCAATGCCCTTTGTAAAGTTATAAAATACCTCTGTTGCCTTATTTATCATTAATAAATAATAAATATCTCGTCTTTAACGTAAAGTTGTTGATTTGCTCCTTTCTAATGCTGGCAAAATGTTGATAATATTGTCTTCTATGAAAGTTATTCAAGGGGACTTCACAATTGCGTTTCGATATGAAGATATTGGCTGGAAAAATATATTGTTGCTGTATTGTTTTTCTTGTTTATTTAGCATTATATGCAGTGTGGATCTTCAGGGGCCCACTTTTGTTGGATGACATGCATCTAATGTTTCCAAACATGTTGGTTATTGAATATGTTGAGTGATTTATGACATACAGTCCTGTTCCAATAATCCTGTTGTCTTGTTGCATAATGATTATATTACTATGTAAGTTATAGATCACATGAATATGATATCATAAGCGTAATCATTTCATAGAGGTATTCTAGTTAAACAAATCTCTCGCCTTTCCATTCTTTTCACATTTTGTGTCCATTATAGTGCTTCAACTATGCTTCAATGGATATTCTCACTCTATTGTGAAGCTCCCAAGTCAGCACACAAGAATGCTTATAATTTATGTTTGGTCACCATCTGCAGTTCTGGCAGGGCTTATTGGACCTTTATCTTGCATAGACCAATTCTTATCTAGTTTGTGACTTTCCCCGTAGAACTTTATGTTTGGTTCACTAGGCACTAATTTTCTTGTAAAGTGCTTAATCTTACATTTAATGTCCACATGCATTAATGAATGGTTCAATAATTTCATCATTTTAGATAAAGTTATATTTATAAATATAATGCAATTATTAAATTCTAGATTAGAACTGTTATTTTACAGGTAAGAGTTTCAGTTGACATAATGGTCTGTTGTCTTGTTTATACATAAATTTCATTGAAAAGATTACAAAGAAGAATGTAAGAGAATGCAGAAACAAATGAAACAGATTAGCTTTTTGCATGATTTTCCTCTTTTATTTCTACAAAAAAGTAGAGAGCGGGTAATCAGCTGTTCCCTAATTTTCCTCTATTTTCATTTCATTATTTAAAATATCAACCACAATTCATGGGTATTTTCTAGTTTCAAGATTTCGTCAGCATACCACCACAAAATTTACGTCTTTAGCTTATTCTTTTGACGTTTTCTAGCCAGGAGTTGAATGCATTTTGTGGAGTCACAGAATGTGCACGTTAACTGTTAAATTTACATCTTGTCAAGAAGGTTGAACTGATTATATCACTTTTTGATAATTCCTTACCGCTTCTCTTTACTCCCCTCTTGATAGAGTTTGCTATTTTGAGTGAAATCTGATATCACCTTTTGGTAATTCCTTACCGCTTCGCTTTACTCCTCTTCATGGAGTTTGTTATTTTGAGTGAAATCTAAGATCATCTATTATTATTAATCCCATATAACTGCATCAAATAATTTTTTCAATCTTCAGCAATTCATTATCGATAGTATTTCTTCCCATTCATGTATCTTAATATAGAAAACAAACTTTGTATGAATACTTTGTCAGGATTTAAACTGAGATACTTAACTAATTTATAAAATTATTTAAAGTTAGATAAAAAGCAAGTACAATATAAGAAATTGTCCAAAATCCAAGTTTTGCATTTGTTTTCAGCAATGTAGAGAAATAAAAACAAGGCTATGAGAATATGACAAATAAAAACAAGGCTCCGAAAAATATGTCAATTTCAGAAAGAAAATAGATTTAACATTCTAATGAATGTCAATATCCATCATCCACCTGCACATTAACGTTGCCACCTTTTTTCCCAAAAAACCTATTGGTATTTCAACAAGGGCTGACTGGGTTTGGAACATCATCATCCTTGAGAGCGCAATAACCATCTTAACTGCCTCCTCCACACCTACTTTGAAACAGATCTCAAAAGATTCGCTCCGAGACATCAAAGAAAACCTCCAGAATTTCCTACGGAACCCTATAATAGATCTGTATATATTCCCAATTTCCCCATAAAAAAGGAGAATGGGTGTTATGATTTTATCTGGAAATAAATGGTCCCCCTAAGGTCTCTTTCTCCTTGATGAAATTGAATAATGGTAATGGGTTTTGAACTTTTGAAGGATAAAGCACTGATCTGCAAACTAATGCGAGCTTATCCAAGATCCAAATCTCTTTGGACATTAAAGGAAACTGGGATGCCAAAGAGTTAATTCACAGTTTCAGCTCCAAATAGGAATACAACAATGTATTCCAAAGAGAACTGTGGTCCATGAACAAATTGGGTCTGTTTATTAAACATCAGTATTGTGGGCCTCCCCAACACAGTCCCAGTTGAGGTTATCCTCCCCTCTACGGCTAAGGGAACAATTGCACAAGTCTTTCTTGCAAAGATATAAGTTGCAATTGGAGAATGCATCATAGCCTCACTAAAATCCTGGAGTTCTCAACTATGCAAGGATCTGCATCAATGTTGATCTTGACAAGCCTTTTGCTAGATAGAACAATATTAGACATGGAGGACTTCACCAGACCTTGGATTTTGAAAACGTTTTGTTCAAATGCAAAATCTGTCATGAACATAGACATCTTGGTAGAGTTTTCCCGCCACAAAACCAAGCAAACTCAAAAAATGCAAACTTCAATATGAAAGGGTAAAAAGGAATACTTAAGCCCCACCTAACCAATTTACAGATACAAAACAACAGTACACACAGCCATAAAGCCTATCAAATGATCCAATATCTCCAAGAAATTTGTTTTCTGCTCTTACATTGATTAGTACAGAAGAAATAGCGGTGTACAAGATTCAGAAAGCAAGGAGAACTGAAAGAGTCAACATACTTATTGAAGGAGAGGCCTCTTAAACTAGAAACTAGATGGAAGCAGCACCAGGAACCAGCCCATGATTCCCTTTAGTTGAAATCCTGACCTTTCCCCAAAATTACCAAAAAATATGAGACAAAAGGAAATCATAAAGAAGATCTTATCCCATTGATTACCCAACTATGGAAGCCAGAGGTTACATAGGCTATACTGAACAAAATAGAAAAAGAGGGAGGAAATACATTGGGACTGAAGATGATATGAACATGAAATCAGTAGAAAAGATGCTGCAAATATGGACTCCCAATTTCCCAAAACCTCTGCACTTGCTGGCCTTTCTGTACTAGGCCTTCAATGTTATACTGTTGTCATAAATATCAAAGGAGAGTTGAACATGATCGCTGCCGTCATATGCTAATGTCAAAGAAGGATCAATACAGACAATATCTTTGTCATGATTAATGTGCATCTTGGCTGACCTCCATGGTGATTTAATGCTATGTTTTTTATGCCGATACTGCTAATCACCAAATGGGTTTTCACACTCGCATCCTATGAAAGTTAAAAATTAATTTTATTTTTGAGGGCCCTTTTGGGCCAGCTGACCAAGCATGGTGGATCGCCCCTTTTGGATGAACTAAAAAATAAATGTTGTCGCATTTAAATGGACCGACCTCCTTAACAAGATCATTCCTCTTGGGGAAATGAAACAAATTTATTTATGTTCATATGTGGCCGACCCCTTTCGATGAGTCACCCCTCTTGTGTGAAGAGGCGCATTTGTGAAGTATAAAGGAAGATGTGTGGGGGGAAGAATGAGTAAGCATTTTAAAGAGATAGCTTCCTAATTTAAAGCAGATTTGAAACAGAATTATGAGCAGATTTAAAAGAGATTTATGTGTAGATTAAAGGAGATTCAGAAGCAGATTTAAAGGAGATTTATAAGCAGATCCACAAGCAGATTTTATATGACTATCATGCTTTGAAGAAGCTATGTTCGAAAAGACAAAAGCTTTGCTCATTTGGAAGTTGGTGCCTCCTAATAGAAAAGATTCGTATCTCATGCTAAGGTTGGTGCTTAGTAGTGGGGATTGGTGTCTCCAGTGGGTTACTGCCTATGAAAATTTGTTAAGAGAAATTTATTGTTGACTGAAATTAGACAGTAGATCCAAGCAGTCTTTCTCCTTATGTCTCTTGGTAGATCTTGTGCGATTGCTATTTTCATGGTTGTTGATTTTTTATTAAGTTAAAGATTGCCTTATACTGACTCACCCACCACCTCTAACTATACATGTGTGCACTTATCATTCAATAACCATTTTCGGCCTCCTAAGGCTCTGCCAATACTTGCTAATTGCAGTCCTGCATTCCCAGTCATAGTGAACCTTGCTATTAACTTTTTAAGCATCTTACCTTCCCTGTCCCACTTTGCAAGTGGCTTTAATATATTCCTCAAGTCTGAAACTCATCCCTTTCGATCATTTCTGGCTTGCTTAGGGTGCCTAGAAGTTTTGTTTGAGCTTGGGGACTGTCATATTTCCCTGCTCTTCACATGTCCACTCTTTGGCAGCCTTTCTAAGCACCGTTTTGATTGCTACACTTTCTGTCCAAGTGTACAAACTACTTGCTTACATTTTCAAATGCTATAGGACAACCCTCCAAACATAAGTCAACATTGCTCACAAGATTTTCATCGCATCTTAAACGTTGAACATAACATAACTCAGATTTTTTAACTAAAATACATCAGACCAGTCATCTGTCATTTTTGTTTACATTTTGTGGAGTGACGATGCTTTAGGCGATCATCAAATTTCAATTTGGGAAAAGAACATAGGTTGTTTATAGAACATTTGGAGCATGCAAGCCAGCATTTAGAAAAAAATATTGTTCTTTTAGCAACATTACATCGCTCACATGATAGTAGCAAGGCGAATTTCACTTTTTCTTACAAAGCATTCTTATGGTCTCTTTAGTTGAAATCATACTTCATTGTCTTACTAAGAGTGTGAAAATGGAATAGTTGCATGAGTGAATAGTCATTTAAGGAACAAACCATATAGAAAGATTTGTATCTTAGTTTGCATGCATCCTGGGATAATGATCATGCTATTTTTGTTTTGATAAATAATGAATGAAATGACAATGAAGGTCAACATGCTTGATTCTCTCGTGGAAGACCAAATCCTTGGCTAGTTTAAGCACCCCTTGATTGTCATAGTAAAGGGAAGTAGGACCTGCTTGAGACATATGCATGTCTGAAAGCATCCTCTGAAGCCAAACTACCTCACAAGCTGCCTTAATTGTTCCTCGACACTCAAATTCTGTAGAGGAAAGAGCTATTGCCTGCTACTTCTTGCTAGTCCATGTGACTGCACCAGATCCCAAACTGAAAATATACCTAGATGTTGATTTTCTCTCATCAATGGAACCTGCCCAATCTGAGTCTATAAAACCAATAAGTCTAGGATTGTGACTTCTATTGTACAGAAGACCAAAGTCAACAGTGCCCTTCACATAACATAGCACACGCTTCGCTGCTACCCAATGATCAACCTTTAGGGTTGTCATGAAGCGTGAAATGTAGCTCACTGCAAAACTGTGATTTGGCCTAGTAGCACTAAGGTAGATGAGATTGCCCACCAATTGCTTGAATGTTGATTCATTCACCACAAGTGAATCTAATTTTGTTGTCAGCTTCAGCCCTTTCTCCATAAGTGTGGATGCAGGTTTGCAATCTTGTATTCGAAACTTGTCCAGCAAACTGCGAGCATACTTAGACTAAGATAAGATGATACTACCTTTAGTTTGCCAAACTTCACCACCTAAACAATAGTGCATAAGTCCCAAGTCTATCATGTCAAAGGATTGACACAAACTCTATTTGATTTAATCAATCAGAAGTGTCGAACTACCAGTGATAATCAGGCCATCAACATAGACAACAAGAAGGAGAATATCACCACCAGTATTTTTGAAATATAGATTAGAATCAAATGGACTCCTCTAAAAGCCATTATCTATAAGGTACTTGTCAATTTTGATGTACCAAGCCCGAGGAGCCTCTTTTAGGCCATAGAGTGCTTTTACCAGTTTGCACACCTAATGTTCTTTTCCAGCAACCTTGAAACCAAGAGGCTGCGTCATGTAGACTTCTTCCTATAACTCACCGTTGAGGAAGGCACTCTAACATCCATCTAATGGACTTTCCAACAAAATTAAGCTGCCAAGGCAAGAACGAGCCGTATGGTACTCATTTTGGTTGTAGGAGCAAAGGTCTCCTCATAGTCAATGCCTTCTTTCTGTGAGAAACCCCTAGCAACGATATGAGCTTTGTACTTGTGATATTGCTATTAGCATTCAACTGTGTAGTTTTTGAGTCAAACTCATTGACCCATGTTTCATTAGTGGTTCACAAGAACCCATCTCTCATGAGAATGAATGGAACACTTAGCACTCATCGCATCTAGGTGATGCTCATAGAAGTGAAGCACCGGGAGTTCCCAGGAGGTCACCCATCCCAGTACTGCTCCAACTCAAGCGCACTTAACTACGGAGTTTCCCCCATGGTTAAGCCCACTTTGCTTGCAACTCCATTTGCAAAACCTTCAGCAAGTGTTGTGCCTTATGAACCATTCATTAGAAAGCCCCTCAAGCTCATCAATTGATAAGTAGGACATATTTTCCACAACAAGTCAAATCGTGATATTGCTATCAGGATTCAACTTTGTAGTTTTTGAGTTAAACTCATTGACCCATGTTTCATGAGTAGTAGTTCACAAGAACCCATCTCTCATGAGAATGAATAGAACACTTAGCCCTCATTGCATCTAGATGATGCTCACAGAGGTGAAGTACCGAGACTTCCCAGGAGATCACCCATCCCAATACTACTCCAGCTCAAGCACGCTTAACTACAAAATTTCCCCCATGGTTAAGCCCACTTTGCTTGCAATCCCATTTGCAAAACCTTCAGCAAGTGTTGTGCCTTATGAACCATTCATTAAAAAGCCCCTTAAGCTCATCAATTGATAAGTAGGAGATATTTTCCACGGCAAGTCAAATTGTGATAATCCCTTGTCAAGGGTTCTCTTAGCTTTGTACTTGACTTTATACACCCATTTGCAGCTAATGGGTTTCTTCCCTGGAGGAAGATCAGAAAGAACCCAAGTATTATTCTTCAGAAGACTATGATGTTCAACTTTCATAGCCATTTCCTACTCGAGAATCCCTTTAGCCTCAGTATATGTTTGAGGCTCAAAAATACTATGAATGTTGGCCATGAGAGCAAAGTTGATTGTATTTTGTTGCTTGCTCTTGTTTCTGGAAGATCTACCCTCAATGAGCTCATCAAGAAGGTCACTAATGCTCTTAGCTCACCATTTAGGCTGAAGAGTAGAAGAGCCAACATCAAATGCAAGAGGAATAACTGGAACAGGATCTAGAACAGGTTCAATAGGTGGAACATCATTCGGAGGAAATTCAAGTAGGGCATCATCAAACTCAAAGTTTGCATCATCCCTCCCATCAAGTGAACCAAATGGAAGTTGGACACCCAAATTAACAGCCTTTAAAGGTTGTGTTGGGATTAATGGGAAGTAGTACTGAGAGGGGGAGGGGTGAATCAGTACCTCTAAAACTTTTAACACTTTTCACCTTACTTCATTAGCAATCAAACTTTACTGTATTACCGACCAAATCTGATGTTCTTTCTTATGCATGTAATATTAATTCATAAACTTAATTGTATGCAACATTCATAGAAACATTCATGAAAGTAATAGATACATAGCACAAGATATGATATCGCAGAAAACTCCTGTTAGGAAGTAAAAACTACGGTGGGGATGGCACTCACAAAACTTCACTATCTGCAAAATGGAAGGGAGCCGGTTAAGGCTTACTTCTGATGATCTACCCTATTAGGAGTATTAATGTGGAGACCTGTTAGAATCTACTTTGTTAAGAGCTTTAGCAACATTGATGTAGTGTGCACTCGGTTAAGAGATTTACAATAGGATTGTTAAATCCACCTTCTTTGAAAGGGTTTCTTAAGTGTACCCCACTTGTTAGAATGTGTACAATATGTTTGACCTGACTGTATGCAATCTATAATTGTTGATTACAGATCCATTAGAGCTTACAGTATATGAATATCACCTATAGTGATTGATTAATACCTTTTCCTGCTTGTTGGTAGCCTTGGTTCTTGTTCTTGAAAACTGATTTGATCTTTGTCTGTGCTTCTGCATGTATTCTCTTGTTTGATCCTTAGATGCTCTCAGTGGCTACAAATCATCATCGAACAACATGTTCACAATTGATTGAGCATCTATTTATACAAGTTCTTTGACCTATTTTAGAATCACATATTACAATGTTAACTCTAGATCCAAGGTATACAACTTGACCTTGATCCTTTAGTTTGCATGTTTTAAATCAAATAAACTGATAAAAACAATAATAATTACATTGCTTTTCCCTCACGTAATGGATTTAAAACAAATCAAGAAGCTAAATATAAAACTTCAGTGATTTATCTGACGTGGAAAGTTCAATCCACTTTTTGCGGGATGTAACTGACTCTCGGTATCTGATCGTTGGTGTGAACTGAAAGTCTATCGGTGTTCCTTCTTTGAACTAATCGTCGGGTTCCCTTCATCTGTCGGGTTCCACTCTTGACTGTTTCGTCAGGTTGCACTGATGGTTACTCGTCGGGTTCCTTTGTCTTTTCTGTCATCGGGTAACACTGAATAGTGTTGCGTCGGGATGCTTTGTACTTAGCAATATTTGTAACCTTGGCGTCGGGTAGTGTTGTGCCTTGTCTGTCGGTGTAGTATAAACTGATGGTGTTTATCATGTTTTTCCTTGCATATACTAATGGCAAAATATAATGTCTTCAATCTCTCCCTTTGACATTAGTATCAAAAACTGATATGTGCAAAATACTAAAGTGTTTAGTATGTATCCTTGTCATTATATGACTCCCCCTAACTGTATGCATCGGTATAGTATAAGTATATGTACATGTATACTTGCCTTTGTACTATACATTCCCCTTTTTGTTCTTTCCTCTTTCTAATGACTGACTGTACATATCATTTCCTCCTTTCATTTCCCCCTTTTACTGACTGACTGTACATATCATTTCCCCCTTTTTTGATAATCATGATAAAAATGTACAACTTATAAGTTGTTAAAAAATGTGACAAAAATGTGCAACTTACAGAGTGTCAAGAATGTGGGAGTGACTGTTCTTGATATCTTCTATCATTTTCTCCCATTCTCTTTGAGGAGTTCCAATGCCATGTGCTCTAGTTCAATCCTGGCATGCATATCATAAATGTTGTCTAGGACAAACATTTATGGGGTGGCAATAAGTGCTCTTGCCTGTGTCATATGGTGTTGCAGCAATGTGAGAGTTGGTAAGAGTTGAGCTTGTAGCTCATTCGCCTCATCTCTAAACTTTGTTTCTGCAATCTGTATATCTTGTCTCAGCTTCCTAGCTTGCTTGAGCTGGTCTTGGTGCAATTTGATTGCATCTTCATTGTTTGTGAGACCTTGTGCACTAGCTTGAAGATCAACATCAATTTGTGCTATCTTTTCGGTATACTCCTTGGTGAGTTGATCTAACGTGCACAATTTTTGAATTAAGGCAATTGCTTCTGAAATTATAGGATCCAATGTGCTTACCAGTTCAGATAGCTTCACCTTTTTCAGTGCCACTTCTTGGCTTATCTTCTCTACTAACTTGAATTCATATTTCTTCTCAAGTCTAGCTTCCATAGCCTTTTCAGCATCTATATTATGAGATGTGATAGCGTCGGTGAGAACCACTAATTGATCAAGTATGGGAGTTGTTTGATCAACATCTGTATCAGGTACAATTTGCTGAAGGATTCCTTTTGCAACTTCAAGTACCTTTGCTTCTTTTGTGATCTTTCTCAGCTTATCCTGGGTAGCTTTCCTTTTGTTGGTTATATTCCTTGTTTTGAAAGTTTACCCTGAAAATTCTTGAGGTCTCTGATTTTCCTGTGCCCAAAAGGTAAAGATCTATGGTTGAAATCATTTGCATGTCTCTGCAATTCGTATTTTTGTCCAAAACCTAGTTCAAAGTGTCAAAAACCCTAAGCAAAAGGGTAATTTTGTCCGGAAACGCAAAAAAACCCTAAATGCTCAGTCCAAGTTCTATTTTTGTGTTACCTTTTTCATGTTTTAGGTCGAAGCTTATTTGCATGTGCTTATTACCTTGTCGCTAAGTCTCATTAGATAAACAGAATATTCTTTATGGTCTCGAGACTTAGCGGAAAGCTTTGGTCGCGTTGTCTCTTAATGAAACAGAATATGCCAAAATGAATGTGAGACTTAATGCGGACCGTTCATCTCAGAAAAGATCCAACGACAGTCGCTTTGTCTCTTGAAAAAAGCGGGGTTGGTTATTTCGTTTGGCGACTTTGAGTTTACTCAGTCGCGTTGTCTCTTAATAAACCCGTGATTACATGTTAACTTCATCAGTTAAGACAAACAATGTTGTCGGGAGATCTCATGATAAAATGTGGGTTGAGTAAAAGATTTTGAGACATCGCGACAACCGTGGATCAAAGAGTTAATCTGACGGCAGTCGAGAAGTCTCATGATCAAACAGAGGTTAATAAATTTATCCAGCGACAGAGAAATAACAGTCGCTGAGTCTCTTGATATAACCAAAGGTAAAAGACAAGTTAAGAAAAGTGCTTTGTCGCGAGGTCTCTATAAAATGAAAGGTTAAGTTAATATATCATGAGACATCGCGACAACCGTGGATCAAAGAGTTAATCTAACGGTAGTCACTGAGTCTCTTGAAGGAACTGCAGTTAGTAAAAACATTAAGCGACAAAGATTGTTCAGTCACCGAATCGCTAGAAATGAATCAGAGTTAGAATGGACTTTTCAGCGGTGCCATTATGAATAAGTTGTTAACCAATCAGATTTTAAGGATTTTGACAGATGGAAAAATAGCCGTAGTATGAGTTAATGCAGCCAATCAGATGTGATTTCGATTATATTTTGAATTTTATAAGGTTTTTATGCGAAATCACTCGTCAGGAATTGATTGTCTGACAGTATGAAAGACACGGCTAATGCCAAAAATTGATGTCGCAGTATGTGAAGCTCATAATGAAGTAATGGAATTACCAGCCTAAAGTGACAATCCACATTCAATTGGCAATTATAAGTATACTCGTCCATTATCTTTCCATTTTACCAAGCTTTTATTTCTCAGAGCGAAGAATTTACAGAGTTTTTAGTGTTCTTGAGAGAATTTGAGATTTCTAGTAAGCAAGTTATTATGAGGGTGATTGTTTGATTTGAAATTCAGTAAAGATCGCAGTTGACAGTGTTCCAGAGTTCAAAATTACAGAATTTCAGCATAATTTACAGTTGTGGTGAGGGTTTGATAGTATTTGTTTCAATATCGGTATTTAGGGTTGTGATCAGAACAGAACAAGAGTATGAGTCAGGCCCAGAGTATGGCGTCTACCAGTGGGAGAAATGAAGATGTTGAGGACGATTCAAAAGGAAAGAGAAACTTCTCAAATGAATTCCTCACTCTGGTTCTAGCCAAAATCGAAAGGTTAGTGCAGATGTTTTGATTGATGATATGTCATTTGTTAGAGATGCTAAAACACTAAGGTCGTCAGGATATTCACTTTTCAATTACTTTTATAACAATAGTGATGGACCCATGCCTGTCTCAAATCCTTGGACCTGTGGTTTGGCCAGATTATTAGTTCCTGATGTCTTTGTTGATGTAGACTTCATATTAGAACTGGCCAGTAGATATGACCCTTTGATAACTATGTTACCGGATTCCTCTGTTGAGGCCCGGATCCTGGTTCTGGTTCCTCCCGGATTCCTCTTGGATTCCTCCAGGATTCTGGAATGGAATTCGGGTTCTCTGTGGGTTCCTCCACTGAGGAACCCACAGAGAACCCGAATTCCATTCCAGAATCCTAGAGGAATCCAGTGGAGGAACCCACAGAGAACCCGAATTCCATTCCAGAATCCTGGAGGAACCCACAGAGAACCCGAATTCCATTCCAGAATCCTGGAGGAATCCAAGAGGAATCCGGGAGGATCCATAGGAATCCAGAAGGATCCACTGGAATCCAAAATCTAGGCATCCAAAAACAGGCCCACATTGACTTTTATTTTTTATTTTTTAATAAATAAAGTCAAACTAAACCTAATTTGACCCTTCTAAACC
>MU228150.1:2557807-2568019 GCA_018584345.1 Thuja plicata | reverse complement strand
GATGTCCAACCTTATGACAGTGTAAACATGCCATTCTAGGGTTGGTCCAGCCTCTAGACCTTTTGGTCCATGTTCTCATGCAGTTTGCAGCAATGTGACCATATCTACCACATGTTGTGCAGTTTATTCATGTATGGTAGTCCCAAACATATGAATTACCGACTCTGCTTGGTTTATATGTATTTTCTTGATTTTTGGGTTTCCATACTTCAATTTTCTTCTTCCTGCATTCATGAGATGTGTGCCCATGCATTTTGCAAGTGGGACAATACTTGTCCATATAGGTTTCCTTCTTTGGTTCTTTCACCTTTGATTTACATTCATATGCTTTATGTTCTTTCTTGCTGCAATTATAACAGTGTCCTATGAATGTAAATGTGGATTTAGGAATACCTTTTTCTTTGCTCCTGTAGACATTTGAGGTGTGACCTTGCTTTCCACAGTGATTGCGTGTCAGCTTCCTTGGTCTAGGATTGATGTAGTCATCTTTTGGATCAGCTTCATTTGATGACTCTCCATGCTCGGTGTACCCTAGTCCAGTGTTGGTGATGGGTTTTCTTTGTGCATTCAAGAATTCATCCATCCTTTTTGTACTCTCTTCATCTCTCTTAATCATGTCATTATGTTGTTGTTGAATTCTAACCTCATGCTTTAGTTTTTCATTCTCTTCTCTTAGTTCACCAATAATCTGTATTCTTTCAATGAGTTCCATATGCATTCTGTTTGCTTCTTGACTCATAAAAATAATTTGATTTGTAACCTCATGGTGATGCTCTGTAAGTCTTTGTATCTCAGACTCTTTTTCTTGTAACTTTTCTGTGATCTTTCTTCTATCATCAATAACTAGTGTTCTTTCTTGTTCAGCTTGCCTAGCATTGTTCATGACATCAATCATTCTTACCATCTGTGTCTCTTGACCGATTTGCAGAGATTTGACTTGTCCAACCAAATGTAGATTGATTTCAGTCAGGCTTGTGATGCTTTCTTCTGATGTATCTGATGCCTTGCTTGTATTTGATTCTGAAGACTCAAAGAAATCTGGAATCTCTTCCTCATGATAATCTATCTCATTACAGCGAGATGCCATATTCTTTCTTTCATCAAGCAACTGTCTCATGTTGATTCTAGCTTATTTATACTGCTCATAGAACATCTGAATTTCAAGCTTTTCATTCTCAATATTTTTATCAAGTTTGTACTTCTCCATTGTATGATCTTTTCTCTTAAGCCTTTAAGCTTTCCAAGAAGAGACTGCTCCGATACCAATTGTTGGGATTAATGGGAAGTAGTACTAAGAGGGGAGGGGTGAATCAGTACCTCTAAAACTTTTAACACTTTTCACCTTACTTCATTAGCAATCAAACTTTACTGTATTACCGACCAAATCTGATGTTCTTTCTTATGCATGTAATATTAATTCATAAACTTAATTGTATGCAACATTCATGAAAGGTATAGACACATAACACAAGATATGATATCGCAGAAAACTCCTGTTAGGAAGTAAAAACTGCGATGGGGATGGCACCCACGAAACTTCACTATCTGCAGAATGGAAGGGAGTCGGTTAAGGCTTACAATTTGATCACTTCTGATGATCTACCCTGTTAGGAGTATTAATGTGGAGACCTGTTAGGATCTACTCTGTTAAGAGCTTTAGCAACACTAATGTAGTGTGCACTAGGTTAAGAGATTTACAATAGGATTGTTAAATCCACCTTCCTTGAAAGGGTTTCTTAAGTGTACCCCACTTGTTAGAATGTGTACAATATGTTTGACCTGACTGTATGCAATCTATAATTGCTGATTACAGATCCATTAAAGCTTACAGTATATGAATATCACCTATAGTGATTGATTAATACCTTTTCCTGCTTGTCGGTAGCCTTGGTTCTTGTTCTTGAAAACTGATTTGATCTTTGTCTGTGCTTCTACATGTATTCTCTTGTTTGATCCTTAGATGCTCTCAGTGGCTACAAATCATCATCGAACAACATGTTCACAATTGATTGAGCATCTATTTATATAAGTTCTTTGACCTATTTTAGAATCATGCATTACAATGTTAACTCTAGATCCAAGGTATACAACTTGACCTTGATCCTTTAGTTTGCATGTTTTAAATGAGTTAAACTGATAAAAACAATAATAATTACATTGCTTTCTCCTCACGTAATGGATTTAAAACAAATCAAGAAGCTAAATATAAAACTTCAGTTATTTATCTGATGTGGAAAGTCAGATCCACTTTTTGCGGGATGTAACTGACTCTCGGTATCTGATCGTCGGGTTCCCTTCATCTATCGAGTTCCACTCTTGACTGTTTAGTCGGGTTGCACTGATGGTTACTCGTCGGGTTCCTTTGTCTTTTCTGTCATCGGGTAACACTGAATAGTGTTGCGTCGGGATGCTTTGTACTCAGCAATATCTGTAACCTTGGCGTCGGGTAGTGTTGTGCCCTGTTTGTCGGTGTAGTATAAACCGATGGTGTTTATCATGTTTTTCCTTGCATATACTAATGGCAAAATATAATGTCTTCAGGTTGATCCTCAGAGATCTGCACAGACAAGGAAAGTTGAAAAGGTTCTTGTTCTTCATCAAAGACAACATCACGATTAAAGATAAGACAATCAGTGTCTACATCAATTAATCGGTAAGCCTTGTGATTGTCATTGTACCCTGTGAACATAAGTTTCAGACTCTTGGAATCAAACTTGGAGCGCTTGGCATCTGTAATCCCAATATATGCTAAAGAGCCAAAAACTTTCAGATGACTGATCCTAGGTTTGTTACCAGTCCAGGCTTCCTCAGGAGTCTTCCCCTTATCAGCCTGTGTGGGAGACCAATTAAGGAGATAGACTACAGTGAATATTGCTTCTGCCCAAAATTTCATAGGAACACTTGTGTTCCATCATCGACCTAGCCATTTCAGTTATAGTGCGGTTTCGACATTCAACAACGTCGTTCTATTGAGGAGTGTAAGGTGTGGTTAACTAGCATTTGATGTTGTGTGTATCACAGAAGTTGGAGAAAGCATTAGAACAAAACTCCCCCCCATTTTCTGACCTAAGAGTGACTATGGGACAGCCAAACTCTTTTTCTACTAAGGCCTTAAAAATAAAAAATACAGTAAAGACATTTGGATTCTGTCTAAGAAATCACGCCCACCTTTTACGACTGAAATCATCAACAAAAAGCAAGAAATACCTAGCACCAATAACAAAAGATGTCTTCATTGGACCACATACATCAACATGAACCAACTGCAATACCTGTGAGGCTCGCCATGAGTCACCATCCTTGAATGGTGTCTTGTGCAGCTTCCCAACCTGACAAGCTCCACAAGCTCGATGATGTTGATCTGAATCTCAAGTAAGCCAAGAACTAGATCCTCTCGAACAAGTTGAGCAAGATAGTGAATGTTCAGGTGGCCATATCGTTGATGCTAGAGACTGCTAATGGAAGATGATTTAGTTGCAAAGGCATGCTCAAGAGAACCACTCGAATTCACAAGTTTGTACAGACCATGATCCTTGATGCCTAAGTTGCATGATCAACAATAGAACACTTAAGTGAATTGAATATCACATCAAGCTAAGTCGCGTGATCAACAGTCAAACACTTATGTGAATTGAATATCACATCAAGCAAAGTGAGATTCCTCCCACCAAACTGTATCTACACACTGCCCTTGCCAACAACTATATACTCTTCTCCAAAATTGACTGAATCGATGAAAGGTGAGAAGTTTGTGAACCAATCACGCCAATGAGTGAAGTGTTGAGAAGCACCGGAGTCTATGTACCAAGCAAAAGACTTCACATGATCTGCAGGGCATTTCGCCATGAAAGCATAAAATGCAAATTCTTTCTGCTTTGAGTGCTCTACGACATTGACCTTAGGCTAAGACACTCCCTACTTCTGTTGTTCAGAAGCAAGCCAATTCTGACAGTCCTTTATCAAGTGACCAAATTTGTGGTAGTAATCACAATGAACTTTCTTCTTCTTCGAACTATCCTGAGGCTAACTAGAGCCTTTCTACTAAGCTGGTTAAGATTTGCTTTTATCCTTGTGATAGGATTTGGTTGTGAAGGCTTATCTGAGGAGGATGAAGTGGCACTACTACCAAACTGTTGTTTCCAACGGTCCTGCTACAGAAGTTTGGTGCACAAGTCTGGAAACTTTAAGTCAACATTAGTAGCGATAATGTTGAGTGTTTCGATGAAGTGCTCATAGGATTGAGGTAGACTCTTCAAAGTTATTACTACCATATCCTCTTCCTCCATTTTCTGACCAATGGCCTCTAACTAATCTTGAATGTCCTGTATCTTTGTCATATGCTCCTGTAAGGACATACGCTCATCCATCATGGTAGAAAATAGTTGGTTCTTCACGAAGAACGCACGACTCTTATTTGATGTCTCATGGAGATTCTTCAAAATAGTCTAGATCTTTGCAGTTGTCTTGCTGGAGGCACTTGTGGCAGCTGGTCATTATTAACTGAAAGCTTGATAAGCATGACCGCTTCTCGGTTGCGCTCGTCAAACTTATCGTGATCTTGTCAAGGTCTAGTTGGGCGTTTCTGTTTACCCAAAGCGAGCTCATCAAAGCAACGATATTCGAAGATAGTCATCATCCACTGCTTCCATGTGTTGTAATTTGTGTCGTTGAATAGTTGATTGCCTTCCAACATTATGTTGATCAAAGACGCCATTGTTCACTTTTTCCGAGGCATAAAAAATGAGAAATTCTGAAAAGGCGAAAATTTGATTAGGGAATTCGAGGCATGGATCCGAATGCAAAAACAAAGGCAAAATCAGGTACAAACTTAAAAAATAAGTCTACTTGGCACGAATCCCATGTATAGATTTTTCATAGCCCAGAAAATTCTGACGAAGACCCACAAATCCTCGCAAAAAACCCACAGAGAATCTACAGGTTAAATTTTAATCCGACCCAAAAATTAGAGGGTTTTCAAAGACCCTAGCCGGTTGGAAAACTAGATCATAAAAAAAATTGGGTTGAATGCAGACAACTGAAAATGTATTGCAAAAACAAGAAAAACCTATCTATGTCTGCAGAAAAGTGATCTTGGATTCATAGGATGTAAAATAAACGCCAGGAGAATGGCGTATTTTCGAGCCAAACAAAGAGAAGACCCGTCACAGATTTGAGAGTTGTCGGAAGACAAAAAACCGCAAGAGAAAGCAATCGCTATATGGAGGAAACCTGAAATGTGTCGGTCGTGAATCAGGAAAACGGCCAAAGCGTAGGCGTTTTGAGGGCCGGAAAACCTCAGAAAATGAGCCACGAGTTGGGTTTCAGCTTCTCAAAGGAAAGTTGTGTTCTTTCGTTGCAGGAATACGTGGTTCAAAACCACAAACAACCACAACAATGAAAATTGCAGCCCAAAACAGAAGAAAAAACACAGAAAATGCATTTTCTGAAGGTTGCGTTTGTATTAAAAAAAATGATGGTCGAGCAGAAGGAAAAAAACGGCCAGTTAGGCTTTTTTAGACTACCCACAAATTGCAAGCAAGAAGATCTACAGAAAAAACCAATAAGGAAACCTTGCTAAAAAAATCAATCTTTTTCAATAAAACTGAAAATTTCTCAAAATTTTTAGAAAAAAAACTACTAATTTTTTTTCTTTCCCACTTCGATACCATGTTTTGGTAAATAATTGAATGAATTAAATGAATGATCAAAAGATCATTCATTTATCGGAGTATAAAGACAATGTTTCTATAAAGAAACAATCATAAATTAGAAACTATCTAATATTTACATAAGTTACAATATTGACCATTAAATAATAAATAATAAAGACATTATGAAAGATATTATTCTAATAATTTTCTGAGCAGTCTTATCACCACCGTATATTACTGTGGCAATGACTAACTGGTTAACTGAGCTTTACAGGGATCCTATGCTGATTTATTTGGTATTCCCTGCGTCACATCAATTCCTGTTACATTCTACCCCAAAGAGAAGAATATTTACAAAAGCTAAAAACATTTAGTTACAGAAGCTTAAAACATTAGTATTACCCAGTTTTGAAAGAACATGATCCAAATTACAAAAGCTGGAAAGAACATTATCCAATTTACAAAAGCTAAAATAATCATAACCCAATTCATGAGCTCCTAGAAAACAGAACCCAAAGGGAAGAATGATTACCAAGGCTAAGAAAATATAACCCAATTTATACAAGCTCAAAAAGAAACATCTAATTCAGTACAAAGCTCAGAAAAAGTATAAACATGTTAGTCAAATAGAATTTCTAACAAACGCATAATTTACAGGTGTAAATAAAAAATTGCAGTTACATCTTATCTGCAACACGGCATTTCTTATCTGCATCATGGATTATATACTTCTGTAACACGGCATCATTTATATCTGCATACTGGCTTCTGTACTTGCAGCACGGCATTATCATCTGCGCTGTGGCTTCTTATAGTTGCAACATGGCTTGAATATCTGCATCATGGCTTTATATAGCTGCATTATGGCTTGAATATCTGCATCATGGCTTTATATAGCTGCATTATGGCTTTGAATAGCTACATCATGGCATTATGTATCTGCATCATGATATTGAATCTCTGCTTCGTGCCATCGTTTATCTACATCTTGGCTAGATGGCATTATATACCTGTATCACTGCATTGTTTTAATGTCTTAGATTGGGTCTCAAACTGCAGTAGAGTAATCTGCATGGAACATGTGAAAACCTCCTGCATGTCAATATGATTCGTATTCATTAAAGAGATAATGACTTGTCTTCAGTAAAGAAACTGCAAATCTATGTGAATGTAGTCGAATCCTTCTCTCTGCTAGGACAGAACTATTGGGATTTAAGCTGCTACGAAATGATTCCAGTTAAGGTCTGCCCTGTCGGGTTCCCTTAGATTATTTTATTGTCTCTCTGGATCACAAATCAGATTGGTGAAAGAACCTGAGTCTTTGAGTTTTATGTTGAACCATTTTGGAAACTCCTTAAACTGAAATGGACTAAATTGGTTAAGAAACAGCCCTAGGATGGGTAGAACATAGTACTTTTATAGTGTCTTACCAATAAAGGTTAAAGCCATCGGGATTATGATACCCAAAGTAATGGACCAGGAGGTTCATGGAACGAGTTTGGTGGTGACATTGACTGCATAGGGTATGTGTTTGTACTTGCAAAACCTTGGCCAAGGTGGTACTATGCTACGGATAGTATACATCAGTCACTAGGACCAGTACTACAACGTCTAGCTAGGAAGGTTACCTAGTAGGCAAGGATGTCTTTAGGATGACAGGCTAAGACGGTTGTGGGTTCTACACCAAGTCTCGGATGGCAAGAAAATAGAAACCGTATTCGTGTACTCCTAGGAAGGGCTGGGCTACTTCATCTAGAAGTTGTGCGGCTGACAGTTAATCCCAATCGAAAGATCCATGGTTGGGTGGTAAAAACCCCTAATGATACTCTTACGCCCATGATGGACGAATTTCCAAGAAGGAACAACTGAAAAGATCAGCATGTTCAGGTTCTGATTCTGTTAGTTTATTTTTGTTAAAGCAAAATTTATTTTCTTAAAAGATTTTATTTCCTAGAAAGTAACTGCAAAAGTTAATTTCTGCTTCATATGAAAAGCAGTTAGTAACTATATTGAAATGTTAACTGTAATTCTTTACATGCTCTTAAGAAAATGAAAGTTGTTATTCAGTTACCTTTTCAATAATAAAAGTTTCACTTTAATTTTAATTATCTTAGTAGGATCCAGTTGTTACATATGGTATCAGAGCTACCAAGCTCAACTCTGGACCTTTGAGCTCACCAGCTTTCTACCAGGACAGCCGAAACCGATTTGTCACATATCCACCGGGAGTGGAACCAACAAATTTTATGGATAAAGATCCATGAACCAGGAGTCATTCATTTATGGATGACTGATGATCATGCAAAAAGAAAATCTTGTTGATAAATCATGTTTGCTGATGAGACAATAATAGCAACCCAATGATTTCAGGATGAGAGGCTCAAGTAACCTTCAATCTATAAATAAATGAACACTACTATAATTGGATTAACTTTCAAACCTCTATCACAATTGAGAAAGTCTCAAAGGAATGAAATGGGACCGAGGTCAGGAAGACCATCAATCCATCATGAAATATTCTCTGAATTACTGGTACAAGAGGAGCCCAACATTGATAATGACGGCGAATCTCAGGAAGAGAACAATTATTGTTTCGGGTAATTTAGAAACCTAGTGAACATAAAACTGATTATATGTTAACAAGAAAACCTAGAGTCAAACCCATTCAGAATCCAAACCTTGGAATTACTGTATTAAGGTTAAAATAAGACCAAGAATGAGGATGAGATCATTACACTCGTAGTGAGTATCAAGAAGGGGACTCGGATACCCTTGCCTCGAATTGAATAAAGAAAACAAATGGTTGGTCAAGGAATTGTTGGAATGGAAGGAACTTATTCTTGTGTTCATTTTTTTTCTTCAGAGCTAGATTGCATGGAATGTTAGAAATATCATTTGGTAACCTTTAGTTCATATTGTAATGAAGAGGAATATAATTGAGTACATGAATGAATGAAAGAATGAGTTTTAATGACATCCACAAAGCTATCAGTTTATGGAACAAAGAGGATATCATTCATAAACTTATCTTATAAGGGGACCAAGTGTCAGGAGATGTCGTAGGTTCCTGTGGATACTTATCAAGGAATGTTGAACCACGAGGAGAACATACAACTGTTAGGAGTGGCAGCCACCTAGCAAGGGAACAAGAAGGCCAAGTTAAGTCCAAAATAAAACTAAGATTACTAAGAAATAATTGGTCAGTAAGTTCTAAGAGAAAATTTTAGTGACTAACATATGTGCCACGTCAAGTGGAAAAATGATTGCTTAGGAAAAAAGAGTCAAGAATTGGACAGAAAGGTCAAAATAGGGCAAAATAGGACTCTATAAATGAAAGAATGTATAATCAAAAGATTGAACAAGAAGTCAAGGTAAGACGAATTATGCAATGCAACCCAGAGAAGCAATGGGAAGGGGTGGTGGAACCTATAGTTAATAATGGAAGACTCAGTGAGTCAAAAGGGTAACTACCTCAACAATATTATGTTTACAAGTTATCCTCCCACCTTGAGAAGGGAATAGAGAAAAGCAATTAAGGAATGGATACTCCTTGTCGAGAATTGAAGATTTGTTGAACCAATGCAAGAAGTCGCAACATTCCTAAGGTTTGTGGTCAAGAAATCACTGGCTCGGATTGAAGTCGATGTTTAGAAAATCATCTCCAGAACTCAGAGTGGACAATACAAGTTCACAAGAGCCACCTACAAGCTCACTGATGCCCCAACGATTTTTATGAGTCTATTGAATAGGGTGTTTAACGAATATCTAGATAAGAGAGTATTAATACTCCTTCACCCACTCTAAACACGAGGAAGAGTAATTTTCTTCAATTGCGAATAGGTTTCATAAACGGAAAAGAGGATACAAATGGTCAGAAAAATTGTCCTAAAAGGAAAGTGCCATACTTAGGGCATAGTATGCTATCAAAAGAATAGCAAGGAAAGCCAGTAATGGGCTGATCGGCTATTATAGAAAAATTGCGATGAAATTTTCATGCACAACTTATCCTCCTACCACATTCCAGAGGAATTAGATAAAGTCAGAAGACTCCCAATTGTTGAAGGAAAGACTAAGCTCAACACCAATCAGAAAGTGCAAGGCTCCTCAAGCATAGTGCAATTGTCACAGACGCATTCGGGAAGGATCAGGAGGCATGCTCTCTGATGTAGTCTATAATTTGAACTTAAATTTGATCATCAAAGAAATAAAGTCTATAATCACAAACAAGAAATCCAATTCCAACAAATTTTAGCTATACAACTAAAAGCCTAAGGAAGGGATGTCAGATCTTGTAGTCAAAATGGAAGAGGCTAGAGGGCCAGGAAAGATAGTTTACCATGATGACAAGATGCTTTATGGGACGACAACTCGAATGTCAGAAGATCATGTTAAGACAAAATCTTTTGCAGAGAAATATCCTTTCCTACAAGATTTTGTTGTGAGGTTTTCACACCATCGCCCCATTGTAAATGGGGACCCCCTCTTTTGCAAGCAGTAGCAGTAGTGGTCTTAGGTAGTCTTTGTTGGCGACTGTTTTCAAGCCCCTTGGTTCGGTAAGTGA
>MU228150.1:2523735-2549177 GCA_018584345.1 Thuja plicata | reverse complement strand
CCAAAATTGCAGGTCCCTTAACCGACTTGTTGAAGAAGGCTAAGAGTTGGAAATGGAGTCAGCGCCAGCAAGAGGCATTTGACGAACTGAAGAGCAAGCTCACTGCGGAGCCAGTGCTAGCATTGCCAAAGTATAACGAGCCGTTCGAGGTGCAGACGGATGCATCCGATTATGCGATTGGAGGGGTCCTGATGCAGCATGGACATCCGATAGCATTTGAGTCCAGGAAACTCAATGATAGAGAAAGAAACTATCCGGCTCACGAAAAAGAAATGACTGCAGTTGTGCACTGTCTTCGACTGTGGAGACATTATTTGCTTGGAGTTCCGTTCGTGGTCAAGACGGACAACATAAGTTCATCTTATTTCAAAACGCAGGCTAAGCTCACACCGAAGCAAGCAAGGTGGCAAGAATTCTTAGTGGAATTCAACTTCGAGCTGGTCTACAACCCAGGCAGGCACAATGTTGTTGCAGACGCACTCAGCAGAAAAGCGCAGCTCAGTGCATTGGAGGATTTGGGGGCCGGAGCCAGTCAGATCACCATCACCGAAGACATCCAAGATCGGATAAAGGAAGGCTTGCAGAATGATTCTCAAGCTTATCAAATTTTGCTCCAAGTTCGGGCTGGTCGAACGAGGAGGTTCTCGTTGAGAGATGACTTGTTGTATTACTCAGAAAATAGGCTTTACATACCGAAGTGGAAGGAACTTCGCAAAGACTTGCTGCATGAGTGCCACGACTCAACCTGGGCGGGCCACCCAGGGCAGAAGCGCACTATGGCATTACTTGAGCGCGGTTTCTATTGGCCAAACATGAGGGAAGACGTCGAGCTATTTGTGAGAACTTGTCTCACTTGCCAGCAAGACAAAGCAGTGAACGAGCGACCTGGAGGTTTGCTCCAACCACTTCCTGTACTAGTGCGGCCGTGGGCTAGTGTCAGTGTGGATTTCATTACTCAACTTCCAATGGTGAATGGTTTCACGAGTATCATGGTGGTCGTTGACCGCTTCAGCAAATACAGAGTGTTTGTTGCATGTAAACAGCCATGTCCTGCCGAGTAAGCCGCAGAATACTTTTTCAAGAATGTTGTTAAGAACTGGGGAGTTCCTCTCAGCATAATTTCCGACAGGGATCCGCGCTTCACTTCCAAGTTTTGGTCCGAGTTGTTTAAGCTTGTGGGGACAAGACTTTTGATGAGTTCAGGTTACCATCCTTAGACGGATGGGCAAACAGAACGCATCAACGCAATACTGGAAGACTACTTGAGACACTTTGTCTCCTCAGACCAAAGCAACTGGCCTAAGCTGTTGGATGCAGCACAGTTCAACTATAACTTGCAAAAGAGCAGATCTTCTAAGTACTCACCTTTCGAGTTGGCGACAGGACAGCAGCTACTCACTCTGCATACTGTCATGCGCAGCTATCAGGGGAAGGATGCCGATGCTACCGAGTTGCTTCAAAGTTGGAATGAACGCGTAGACTTGGCAAGGTATCACCTCACAGAGGCATCGGACCGCATGAAAAAGTTTGCTGATGAGAAATGCAGAAAAATCGAGTTCAATGTTGGATACAAGGTCTTGTTACAAATAGATCCAATTCAGTTCAAAGCACCAAGAGGGCTGAGCACTTCACTGGTACGAAGATGGGATGGTCCCTTCGAAGTTGTAAAAAGAATCGGTCCAATCGCATACAAGTTGAACCTACCTTTGCATTTGCGCGTGCACCCTGTGTTCCATGTTTCGTAGCTTCGACCACATCAGCCTGATGTCGAAGACTTGGTGAGAAATATTCCAGACCGCGGGCCAGCAAATGTAATGGATAATCCAAACAGGCGAGTTGGGCAAGTACTCGCAATGTGCATAAAAGGAGCCGGAAGGAGGCACTTTCGAGAGTTCTTGATCGTTTGGGACGAAGCTACTTGAGAGACGGCGACTTGGGAACGCAGCGAATCTCTTTGGCGAGATGAAGAGAAAATCATGGAGTTCCTGGAAGGGAACCCGCCTCAACAAAACTAAGTACACAGAAACACCACCTCTCATGCTTCTTTAGGTCCCAAGGAACATTGGCGTCAAGGGCGTCGCCACTAGTTTGGTAGGGGAGGATGTTAGGACCCTGGACTTCGAGCTCTTTTGGTGGGCTTTTCGTGATTGGATATCGCGACTTTCATATAACCGAACTACATTGGAGAGGCTTCCCAATGTTATCTTGTACATAGGCCGACTTCAAGATCTAACTTAGCCGTTGGGGCTGAGATCATTGCATTTGTCTATCTGAGGCATCACAAGGCCGACTTGCATAAGCGGACTCACTAATGGCTATTTGCATTAATTATGCAACGCCTATTAAATGAGGATGTGTTATCTATGCGCCGACTTGTGCTGCGCTCGAGGCAGATTGCCGTGACTTGCGGATTAGGGGCTTGGAGTAATTTTCTCCGCCGTTCGATTAAGATCTTGAGCGCCGACTATGTTCATTCTCCAAGGTAGGAGATGCCTTTATAAGGAAGGCGACCTTGAGGCATTTGCATCATCAATCAATTCGATTTCAAGCGGAGTCATTTGGAGGAAGGCGATCTGGAGCAGCAGCGAGGAGTTCCAGCATTGTTTTCCTAGTGGTAGAGCTTGAAGTTCGGTTTCATACTTTTATAATAAATCTGGGCTAGTTCTGTGTTAGCTACGGATACGGTGGCGACTTGTATTTTCTCAATACCTGCACGCTTGGCTTTATGCATTGTAATATCGGATTGCAACAGTGATAAAGGATTCGTGTTCGCCCCACAATTCTGTGTCTTGTGTTCTATGCTTTGGCACCGAGTTCTTTCTAGCATTCTGCGGCATCTTATTTAAGTCATCTGCATTGCTTCGTTCCAAAAGCGATCTTATTCGGTTAAGGCGTAGTCTGGGATCGAGCTCCCCGAGCCGATTTCCAGTGCCGCATAGGCTGAGCTTTCAAAGCCTGTGACATCTCCCATATTGCATCCCCAATTACCTCTCTTCAAAGAAAAGGTAAAAGATTTGAATGGACTAATAAGCGCCAAAAGGCCTTCAAGTATTTAAAGGAAACGCTAACCATGACACCCGTACTCAAGGTCCCTAATCCACCAGAACAGTTTGTTGTAGTTACCGATGCCTTTGGGGAAGGTTTAGGAAGGCTTCTAATGTAGGATGAGCAAGTGATCGCTTATGAGTCAAGGAAACAAAAGAGCTACAAGCAAAACTATGCACCTCATGATCTAGAGTTAGCAGCTATTGTTCATGCCCTTCAAGTTTGGAGGCATTAGCTTCAAGGAAAACCTTTCGAACTTAGGTCAGACCATCAAGAGCTAAAATATATTTTCACTCAACCAAACTCAAATGTCAAGCAAAGGAGGTGGTTGGAATTGATTTATGATTATGGATTTGAGATTAACTATATTAAGGGTAAGGAAAACAGAGTAGCCAATGCTTTAAACCGTAAGAGGCATATTTCAGCAATGACAACGGTCGGCACCGATTTTAGAACCAAAATCCTTCAGTAATTGAAGGGGACGAATACTACAATCACGTCAAAGAAGCATTGCAAAGGGATCCTCATGATTCTAGATATGAAGGTTTCCAGGTTGAGCAAGATGGACTATTGAGGTATAAAGGAAGAATGTACATACCTAATCTTCCTGAGCTAAGAAGATTTGTTCTTAAGAAAGCTCATTCCACATCATACTCAGGGCATACCGATGTTACTAAAATGTTAGCTGATCTCAAACCCTTGTATTTTGGAAAGGAATGAAAAACGATATCACCAGATTTGTGGCATGTTGGCTTGAATGCCAAAGGATTAAAGTTGAGCACCATCACCCAGCAAGCCTACTTCAACCCCATGTTGTTCCGGATTAATAGCGGCAAATAATCAGTACGGATTTTGTTTAAGGCCTTCCTATGTCCAGAAATAGACACAATGCAATTCTAGTAATGGTGGATAAACTGACTAAAGTAGCTCATTTCATTCCCAGAAGTTTGATCGATGGAGCTCCTATCTTAGCCAGGAAATTTGTGCAAGAAATCTTAAAACTGCACGGCATGTCATACAAAATCATCTTAAACAAAGATGCAAGGATAACTTCTAGGTTTTGGCAAACCCTCTTCTCAGCATTGGGGACTCAGTTTAACATCAGTTCAGCATATCATCCAGAGACGAATGGACATACAGAACGAGTAAATCATATTTTGGAAGATTTGTTCAGGGTGTGGACCAACAGTACAAGTGGGAGGATTACCTACCGTTGGTAGATTTTGCCTACAACAATTCTTATCAATCAGCCATTAAGATGGCGCCCTCTCAAGCACTCTATGGTAGAAAATGCAGAACTCCTATCAGTTGGGATAGACTCGAAGACAGAATAATTCTCAAGCACTCTATGGTAGAATATGCAGAACTCCTATCAGTTGGGATAGACTCGAAGACAGAATAATTCTAGGGCCTGACATGCTTTCAGAAATGGAAGAATGGTGCAAATAATTAAGGAACGACTAGTAGAAGCCAATGACATACTAAAAAAAAAATTATGCTGCTACAAAACGTACCCCTAGACAGTTTGAAATTAGGGAGAAAGTCTTTCTTAGGGTTAAACCCCACAAAAGCTCCATTAAGTTTGGAAGGACATCCAAGCTTGCACCCCGCTATGTTGGACCATTTGAGGTCTTGGAAGTCATTAACCTAATTGCTTATAGAATTGCTCAACCACCAGCTCTCGCTCGGTTGCACAATGTTTTTCATGTCTCATATTCAAAGAAATATAAACCAGATTTTGAGCATGTTATTGACCGGAATTCTTTGCAGGTGCAAGATCTAAGAGTGGTAATGATAGAGCCACTTAGGGTGCTCAAGGTGCGTAAGTTGCACGTAGATAACCGCAAGGTGAACCAATGTAAGGTCCAATGGGATGAAATATGGAGAAGACAATGCTACTTGGGAGGATCAGGATGAGATCCTTAGAGATTTCGTCATTTGTTTTGAATTTTGAACTTATATATTGAACTATGTTGGATCTTATTAGTGCATTGCTTAAATAATCATCGAGGACAATGAAGCACGAGGGGGGTGATTGTGTTACATCCCTTCGTCGTGAACATATTATTTTATAACCATAATAACAATTTCTTGTGAAATGTGACTGGCAATTTAACGAATTTCAGTTAATTTCGGTTATGTTGATTTTCTAATGAGAATAGAAATGTATATTCTGTTAATTTTGGTTGTGGATTTTCTAATGTATATTTTGTTATAGGAGGAATTGAATTTTCTTATATGGAAATAGGAAAATGAATTGTTGATGCATATTTGTGTTATTTTGATAGCATGAGATTATTACATGGCATGGATATCTAATCCTCCCATGTCAGTGGATGCAGGAAGAGAATCATTTGTGAGTGGGGAAAGAGTATCATCAATGTAGGAGCGCATGAGCAAATGGTGAAAGTCGGGAATGCCATCCGAGTTAGAACCTCAACCGTTGTCAGTTCCTTAGGAGAGGCTTGTGGTAACTGAGTGTCTAGGTGGTTAGTTGTACTAGGCGTTGAGTTTCCTTATCGATTTTAACAACCTTGGTAATCATTATTTAACTATCCTTGTATTTCATATTTATTTGATTATTCTTTTGAATATATATAAATTTAGCATTTGATTTACCTTGAGTTGTGCATTTGGCAATACTTTCCTTTATGTTTTTGAAATCTCATATATATATATATATATATATATATATATGTTCGCAGTTGCATTCCCATGTATTATTCTGATCACATGGTAATCGGATGATAAGTCTTGCATTTGATTTGTTTTGGGAAAACTCTTGCAGAGGCTGGCAAGAGTAACTCCCTCTTGCCACCTTGGCAAGGAGTTGCTTTTGCCACACCAAGCTAAGAGCTTGGTAATAGGCAAAGAGAGCTCATTCTTCCTTGTTCTTGTTTGCGATTTTGGGGTAAGGCAGTTTGTTTTTGAAGATTTTGGTGCTCAACATCATTGGTGTCTCGTCTCTTTCTGTTGTTGTTGATATGGCTTTGAGCTCTGAAATTACTTGTAGCTCGATCTCCCATTGATCATATATCCGAGCAGGCGTGTGTACTCTTTATTTTGATTACTCTTTGAAATCGAAGGATGGTTTTCATGTTTGAATGCTTGTAGTTGTAATCATATTTCATATTGGATGAATGTCCAGCGTCGTGGAAATGATTGTAATGTTGATCGTCTCTTTTAATCATGAGTACGTAAGTCTGTGCATGGATATTTATATCTACAACACGGCATTTCTTATCTGCATCATGGAATATATATTTATGTAACACAACATCAATTATATCTGCATACTGGCTTCTATACTTGTAGCATGGCATTATCATTTGCATCATGGCTTCTTATCTACAACATGGCTTTATATAGTTGCATTATTGCTTGAATATCTACATCATGGCTTTATACAGTTGCATTATGGCTTTGAATAGCTACATCATAGCATTACATATCTGCATCATGATATTGAATATCTGCTTCATGGCATCGTTTATCTACATCTCGACTAGATGGCATTATATACATGTATCACTACATTGTTTTAATACCTTAGATTGGGTACCTTAGATTGGGTCTCAAACTACAGTAGAGTAGTCTACATGCAATGTGGTTTTGAGTATGGAACATGTGTAAAAACCTCCTGCATGTTAATGTGATTCGTAATCATTAAAGAGATAATCACTTATCTTTAGTAAAGAAATTGTTAATCTATGTGAATGTAGTTGAATCCTTATCTCTGTTACGACAAAACCATTGGAGTTTAAGCTGTTACAAAATGATTCCAGTTAAGGTTTGCCCTGTTGGGTCCCCTTAGATTATTTTATTCTCTCTGGATCACAAATCAGATTGGTGAAAAAACCTAAGTCTTTGAGTTTTATGTTGAACCATTTTGGAAACTCCTTAAACTAAAATGGACTAAACAGGTTAAGATACAGCCCTAGGATGGGTAGAACATAGTACTTCTATAGTGTCTTACCAATAAAGGTTAAAGCCAACGGGATTGTGATATCCAAAGTAACGGATTAGGAGGTCCATGGAAAGAGTTTGGTGGTGACATCAACTACACAGGGTATGTGCTTGTACTTGTAAAACCTTGGCCAAGGTGGTACTATGCTACGGATAGTATAAGTCAGTCACTAGGACCAGTAGTACAACGTCTAGCCAGGATGGCACCTAGTAGGCAAGGATGCCTTTAGGATGACTGGCTAAGATGGTTGTGGGTTCTACACCAAGTCTCGGATGGCATGAAAATAGAAACCGTACTTGTGTACTCTTGGGAAGGGCTAGACTACTTCCTCTGGAAGTTGTGTGGGTGACAGTTAGTCATGATCAAAAGATCCGTGGTCGGGTGGTAAAAACCCGTGATGATACTCTTTCGCCCATGATGGACAGATTTCCAAGAAGGAACAACTGAAAAGATCAGCATGTTCAGGTTCTAATTTTGTTAGTTTATTTCTGTTAAAGCAATATTTATTTTCTTAAAAGATTTTATTTCCTAGAAAGTATCTGATAAAGTTAGTTAATTTTTGCTTCATGTGAAAAGCAGTTAGTAACTATATTGAAATGTTAACTGTAATTCTTTTCATGCTCTTAGGAAAATGAAAGTTGTTAATAAGTTACCTTTTTGATAATAAAAGTTTCATTTTAATTTTAATTATATTAGTAGGATTCGGTTGTTACAAATCTACAGCACAATTAACATGCAACTGCCAGTCACAAAGCAATGCTAGTGGTGTAATGATCAGTTATAATTTTTTCAGACAACAATTAAAAAATATGGCATTTATATGAATTTAAGTGCACGGTTAATGTTGAAAAACAACCATTATCATTAGACGAGACAAAAAGCAGTTACAAAGAAAGTTAACATAATAATGGCTTGTTAGCAAAAAAAAAAAAAAATTTAAAAAAAGATGTACGAACATTTAATTGAGTCGGCATTAACATACCTTCCACCACAAGATGTTATAAGAGCTAAAGCGCATTCCAATTCTTATCGCCTTTAAGAGCTTGATCTGACAGTAACCCCAGGAGGGGATACGGCACTTCAGCTTCAGGGATATTATACAAACCCTTCCAACATTTAAAATTAATTCTGTCATCCCTCATAGAGCACCAAACTTACATACAAAAAGGTAACCTCAGGAAGCCCACCTGGAAAATCACTGTTATGCAGAATTCAGAATATTTTATCCTTCCTGTTCTTTAATATCTTTCCAAGTTTTGTGCTCTACATAAGACTTGAGTAATATTTTTTTCCTGATTATTCACCCCTGAGCCTGTTCAAATGTGAAATTAAGTCACTTGTAATCAACAAGTTATCTTGCTTTGGCATTGCCATTCAATTTGTCTTTTCTAGGCAATCTTTTGAAAAAAATCTTTTCCATTACATGCTCCTAATTTTTGCATTGACTTCCATTGCATTGACAAGTAAAATGGTTTTGGGTTCAGCCAATAAACCTTTTGCTCTCATCTCGTTATAATATTTGTATGCCTCATTGAATTTTCCCTTTTCATGGAGGCTATGGACCATCACAGTGTAAGATCGCTGATCTGGGCCCATGCCACTTTTCTCCATATCATCCCACAGTACAAGCACCTTGTCCATTTCATTCCAACCAAGTAACATTTTCAACATTAAATTATAAGTGTCACTGGTGGGCATACAGCCAGTTTTCACCATTCTCTGAAAAACCTTCAGAGCTTTCTCAGGTGTCACAGCAGCTCGAAAGAAATAGTGATAGGTTCTAACATTTGGAGTGCAACCTCTTCTTTGCATTTCATCCAAAAGCTCATAGGCCTTCTCCATACTCCCAACATCACAGATATGTTTTATCAATGTATTATATGTCACTGTATCTGGAAGACAACCACGTTCATTCATTTCACCAAAGACTTCCAGAGCCGCAGGAATTCCCTTCTTCAAGCAAAGAGCATCTAATATGGCATTGCAAAGTGGGACATCTGGGATGCATCCCTTGTCCCACATTTGCCCAAACAATGTCAGAGCTGTATTCAGTTTGCTCTTTTTTGCCAAAGCATTTATGTAAGTAGAGTATGTTATCAGATTGGGCTTACATCCCTTCTTGTTCATCTCATTCCAGAACCTCTTTGCCTCCCTCAAATTTGGGAAACCACACCATCCATTGAGAATTATGTTCCTGCTCTTCAAATCGGGTTTAAATTCCTTCTGCTTCAGATTGAACAAAGCCTCTGCTTCTTGGACATGTCTAGCTTTGCAAAGAGCATCCAGAAGAACTTGAAAAGCTGGTGTATTGAGTTTCAGTCCAAATTCTGTCCGCCTGTAGAATGTTTCAATTGCTCTTTCTACCATGTGGGCACTTGCATATCTTCTTATCACTATACTGAAAGTTTCATCTGTGACCAAAGAGGGGTTATGTTTGTGCATCTCAAACACTAGCTTCCACATTGTCACAAAACACTTATGCTTGCCTAGAATATTCAGCATTGCATTATAAGCTTCGGTACCATGTCTATACCCTGGCTGTTTGTTGGCCCAAGAAAAGAAAAACATAGCAGAGTTCCAATCATTTTTCATGAAAGAAAATAACTGCAGCACCATGTCCTCTGAAACAACTAGCCCTTGCTCATTAAGGAGCTGTTCCAGGTTACAGTTAGGATTATCTAAGATATTCTTGAAAAGTCTCAAAATCCTGGAAGAATCATTAACTGCTGAACTAGGATCGATGTGAGGTATATGATTACAACGAGAGTTAGTCTTGATGACTCTCTCAAACACAGAGACACTATTCATTGTTGGTGGATCAGAGTTTAAACTGTTGACAAGCTTATTGTTGTCTAGTCCTGAACACATCAATTGATCTTCATCCATCTTTCCAAACCCTGATTTCACTGCTGGATTGGGAACAGACTTGAGATTAGGCATTAATGTTCTCTTAGGCTTAACGGCAGCATTATTTGCAGCTGGGGTCCACTCAGGACTTAGGTTACCACCAAGTTTACTGTTCTCTGAGCCAGCTACGCCTGAACTTACCAATGTATCTTCATCCATCTCCCCAAGCCCTAATTTTGCAGTATTTGCAGTTGAACCAGAGTTAGGGTTTGGTTTACCATTATGGTTATGGGTGTCGGGATGGGGGTTTTGGGGATTAATCTTAAAAGTTTTATTACACATGGAAGCATCGGTTTCTACTAAGCGATCAGAACGTGAATTATTATCAATCTTTTTGCCGTCTAAACCTGAATTGACCGTTTGATAGCGATCTATCTTCTTGTTGTTTTTGTTTTTTCCCTCTTCAAACGCGAACTCTGTAATTTCATGATTGCTCGCAGAAGTAAAATGCTTTGCAAGTGTCATATGTGTGCAGCGTAAAATATTTGAAACGACCAATGCAAAGGCCACTCTGGGCCGATCAAAAGCAGGCTCAGTCTGATATTTTCGCTCTCTGTACGCAGATTTTTTCAGCAGAAATGACGAAATTTGTCCTGAAGCTGAAGAAACGTTCATTTTTTTATAATTAAAATGAGGTTGAGGTAGCAAAAAAATGTGCCTAGACTTTGAAAACCGATAACGAAAAAAGAAATACTCATTTTAGTTCACGTAAATAAGGCAAACAAAGGAGTAGGTCTCACATGTTTTGACTGCAGGCGAATTGAGGACGGAGGTAGAATAAAAGCCTAGCTGTAATGGGCTTAAAAAAATAGAAACCCTGGCTATTTTTCTTCTGCAGCTCATTTTCCCTCCGCAAACCTTTCACTCTGCACCAGGTTATTTTTCTTTATTCTTTTCCCAAACGAATTTAGCTATTATTGCTTGAAATTCAGTTGACCTATACGGAACCTACCGCAATTCGATTTCATTTGTATTGCATGCTGACACAAAGAGCCCACCAGTTTCCATATATGCGTTGGATACTTAACTACAGAGACTGACAACCAGTTAAACTGCTCCAAGGTTGAAACTCGGGCTGCGTTCTCAAGGGAGCCAAGCCAACATTTCAACGAAAAATTGGAGCGTTTTATGGATATTTTAAAATTTTAAAATGAATGTAGGGGAAGGGTACAGTAGGGTTTCAATGACCTTTTTGTCATCTTAGCCCTCCAATTACTATTATTAAAGGAGTTTCAAAAATGATAACACATGTACTAATGGCCGATCATACATGCACGGGCTACCCAGCCACAATTCCTCTCACATCTTGTATGTATGTCATACCATTCCCATCCATATGGCGGCATCCAGTCAAAATTGTATCGTCAAGTGAGGGTTTTGGAATCCCTGCGGCTCCGTGTCTTTTCCATGCTGGCACATATAAGCATAATGTTATAAAAGTAAATTCTGAGCCAACTTTACCTGTCTTCTTAAATGCTCAACGCCCCAAATGGTTGCCATGGTTACCTACGTTCTTCAATGCATAACGGGCCAAATGGTCATTGATTCTTAATAAATATCAGATCTTCACGCTCTAATTGCAATCACGGTGAACCTGAAACACCTTGTTGAGCAGAAGAAATTCCCAGAAGTTTAATCCCAATCTGGTGCTTTTTTCCTCTATCCGCCATAGCAGATCCAGACATAAACACAAAGCGCGAGAAGAGTTGCCACCCTCACATATAAAATTGCGGCCTTTATTTGCTCCTTTGTAAAAGTTGAGGGCGCATGCTCTGGATTGACTGCCTTTAATGATGTTCAGGGGACCCAAATGGAAATTTACAGGATTTCAAGAATAAAAATCACAACTTTAATTTGAATTTCTTTGGTTCTAAAAGATCTTTTTCATCATTTCTTGAAAGGGAATGGCAAAATAAGACTACCATTCTTTTCCTACTGAATAAGGTACACGAAGCTTTCTTTTACTTATCTAGAAATGAAAGACTTTAAAAAAAAAAAACCATTAATATAAGTTCTATTAAATCTGAAATTTGTTTTTGGTCACTTAGAAAGAGAGGGGAGCCACTAGGACCATGACTTGAGTAGTCGGATAGTGTTTACAAGTCTGTTTTGATCTTTATGAACATCTAAAAGGGGAAAAACGCAAGGCAGGCCCCGCACAGGTTGGTATATTTTATGCTTTTCCTTTAAGCCCATTTGTTTCGCAGAATTGACCGGGAATTGGCATTTCCAAATTCCCAAAATGTTCAATTCCTTGTTTGGTTCCAAAATTAAAAATTGGAATAGGGTTATGTGAATTCTAATTTTGGGTCATTTTGAGCATTCCGCAATTCCTTCTCAGACCTAGAATTGGAATTTAAAAGTGGAATTGGAATTGAGAGTATTATTTTGGGAAGGAAAATTCATTCCCATTTTTGTGTCAATAATATATGTGTGTGTGTGTGTGTGTGTGTGTGTGTGTGCACAAGTGTATATACACACATGTATATATATACACATATGTGTATATGTGTGTATGTGTATATACATACATGTATGTGTATATATGTGTGTGTATGTGTATATATACACACATGTGTATGTGTATATATACACATGTGTGTATATATATATATGTGTGTGTACACACATGTCTATATGTATACACATATGTGTATATACTCACATGTGTATATATACACACATGTGTATATATACACATGTGTATATATACACATGTGTGTATATATGTGTGTGTATATACACACACATGTGTATATATATGTGTATGTGTGTATATATACACATGTGTGTATATATACACATGTGTGTATATATACACATGTGTGTGTATATGTGTGTGTATGTGTGTATATATACACATGTGTGTGTATGTATATGTGTGTGTATGTGTGTATATATATACATGTGTGTGTGTGTATATACATGTGTGTATATAAATGTGTGTGTATATACATGTATGTGTATATACATACATGTGTGTATATACATACATGTGTGTATATACATGTGTATATATGTATATATGTGTATGTATATACACACACACGTGTGTCTATACACACACATGTGTGTGTATACACACATGTGTGTGTATATGTGTATGTGTGCAAAAATAAATTTCCAATTCCAATTCCAGTTTTGTGGAACCAAACGCAAAATCTGCATCTTCTCAGTCATCTTCCAGGTGAACCAAACAGGACAAGCCCATATTCTAGAATTCATTTTGAGAATAGTAGAATTCCAGAATGGATTCAATTCCCAAATTGGCAATTCCAGCATGCACAAATTCCACGAAACAAACAGGCCCTTAGCTCTATGTATGTTCCTAGTGCAAATGCAAATGCAGGGATTTTAATAGAATATAGTTATTAGCTAAATTAATGCAAATGTAGAAGAGATTTAGATTAAAAATAAAAATAAAAATTGATGAAAGTTTCAAGGGAACTGAGGAACCTAATTAATATAATAAAAAACCCTTTTATCGTGGATAAATCACTCCAGAAACTGAAATCACTTAAGAACATATTAGACACTTATTCAGGCTTAGTACAGAACGAATGGGATTGGTAGCCTAACATATGATTGCAAATAGATGAGAAATCTATGTGGTGAAATAAATTTCAATAAAAAAATCTCATTTGCATCATTCCAAGGGAACACTCTTCATACAGAAAAGTTTTTTCTATTTAGAAGATAGTTTGCCTTTATTGTTTGTTGCAAAATTTAGGATCATTTAACAAATTAAGTAGTGAAAATATTTTGTCTTTTACTTCCAATAGTAATTATATTCTATTTTAATATAAGTTAATTTAATACATTGAACATAAAGAGTAGAGTAAATAGTGTTATAAAAATATTAATTACTATTTTTCAAATTTTTTCTTTACTATTTATTGGGTTGTTCATCTATTAAATACTCAGATTATATCCTTTCATTTTTTTATTTTATTTTTTAAAGTTTAAAATTATTCATTTATTTTATTTTATGTAGAGCACAATAAGATTTACCACTTAGATCAAAATCAAAATAATCAATTGATAACAATTGATAAGTGATTGTAAATATTTAGAATAAATGTAATTTAAACAAAAAAATATGAAAAAGAGAAAAGTGCCTTGGCGAAAACTTGGCAAACAGGCGTCTTGGTAGCAAAAATAAAAAGCTTTGTCGAGTGGTGAAAACCTAGCAAACAGGCGTCACTTGTACTCTGTGTTCCATCTATCAATGCATTGCTGATACTAATCCTTCACGATCACACTGGTGTTGTTGGTTGATTCTGATTCCTTACAAATGTCTTATCCTTGCCTAGGATTTGTCTGCATTTGCGTCTTAGGAATAGTCATTCTGCACTAGGGGCATCTTTGCTAGCATGTTTGGTCTGCTAGGTTGTCTGCTATGTAGGTTCCTTGTCTAGGATGGTTTGCCTCTCAAAACAGTATTTCTCAATACTTGTATCAAAATGTCACTATCACAAACAAGGGTGTTTCTTCAACACCACCTACCTGTAACAGACATCATACTAGTGTTTCTCAAAGCTTTAATCATACTAGTGTTTCTCAACACTTTAATCAAACAGTGTTCCTAAACACTACATTGGATTGCAATTGCTGACAAAGTTAATCTTGTATACTCAGACATGAAAAACATATTGCTTGATTCCAAGTTCTGATTGATGATACTCTACTATGCTTGAAAAATGAATCAACAGTATTTCTCAATACTACTTAAATATATATAGACTGATCTTGGTTTGATTATGACTCTTTTATGTTCCGATGATGTTTCAAACTAAGGGCATGTAAGCAGTTATGAATTTTCTTTGATTGATTATCAATTGATGATTGTTATGTCTTCCGAGTTACTCCATGATGTCTATTCAAATACAAAGAGTCGCAAGGACAGGGGCATAATCTTTTCTTGGTTTTCTGCGTATGGTGATTGTTTCAATGATCTTATAAATTTCACCTAACTTGGATGTTTATGGTAAGAGCTGCCAACATGAGTGGATAGCCGCATATATCTCAATCATTGTTATGTGTAAACTACGATGAGGTTGAACCAATTTCCTTGTATGTTTCTAAATCAAATTCCAAGTAAGGTGTACAACACATTATGTACCCAAGTATATGAATATTGAAGGTCATTGTGGGTCACATATCTTACATTACACACAAATAGAAGATGATTCTTAAAAGCAAAAGGAGATAACTGACTAGTACTCATCCTAGCTTCTATGCCTTGATGCTTAGGTTTATTTTCGACATTGCATCCAATACACATAGTATTCATACTTTCATGATACCTTGTGGGTATTAGTGACAGTTGTACTATCAGATGATGTTCGTTACAAAAATTCCCAATGATGATAAAAATGCTACAATGTATACAAATCAGTGATAGTTCTAATAGTCTGCATATAGATGCATTTAAAGATTGCATGATTAATTTTTAGAACAACATAAGGACTTGAGCTCAAAATGATTTCTTGGTTCATCCAAAATCCAAATTAACTACTTGATCCATATTACTAATATTAAATGTCGATGCATCCATGGCATACATTTTGCATTCATAAATGAGAAAGAGAAAATACAAAAATAAAGCATTCAAGCATTGCATTTCTTTTTACATCCTAAGTGCATCCATACACATATTTGCATAACGAAAATCTCAAAAACACACATTTGCATATTCATCTAGAATCATTCAAAACACATTTATATATCAGTAATAAATCAAAGAGCATAAATGATGTCATCACATGAATCTATTCTAACTCGTCAAGAGACCAAGTACATAATCACATGTGCACCAATCTAAACATCTATCAAGAAAGAGAACACGTGAACATATCAGAATCAGAAATAGATATCTCAGATATATATCAATGATGGAACATATCAAAAATGTGGAACTGTCTACAAAAGAGTATCAGTATGATCACGATGAAATAAATATACATGTATCAAAGTCTATAGTACAATGGATGATCTTAGAAGGATCAATATACAAAATGTCTCAAATATCAAAAGTACAATTTCAGGTATGACTACCACCCTCTCCCTGGTCTAGAGGAGGAGGAGGTGGTGCATCGACTCAAGCATGATGAGCTGGTGGAGGCATAGCTCCCTCTGACTGTTGTGCCACTCTAGAATATAAAGGAGCTCTTTGTGCCTCTGGAACGACTGCACAATATAAAGAAAAGTAATAAGCAGCTCTCTGGCCCTAATGAGTAGTTGTGCGGGCATGGACATCTCTCTCAGATCTCATCATATCTAACTGTCGGTCCTTGTCTACCAACAAAGTATCCAATGTAGTGATCTGAGCTCTGAGCTACTCATGCTCCCTCTAACACTGTGATAGAGCATCTTCGTCCTTGCCAGAATCCCTGTCTGTATCCCTAGGAGGATCTTGTCTAGGAAGTTCACCTCCTCCACTCGGTATCTATCTTAATGGCCTTTGCTTATGTCGTTGTTGCTCTCTGGTCAATAATGGACCTGGATCTACCCGTGGAGGCACAAACCTAAATCAAGTTCATTTGTCACTAGCACCCTCTCCGCTGCCACCCACTCCGCCACCACCCCTCTCATCTCCATCGTCTCCATAATCATCTCGGTCATGTCCATGACCTCTGTCCGGAGGAGGGCATCTAGCATCTCTCCCACCCCCACCTCCCCTGTCTCTCTGGGCTCTACCTCTGCCTCTCACGGGTCTATCATCTGTCGTATCATAATCTAAGGAATCCTCTATGCAAGGAGCTACCTCATCAAGAGTTGTGAATCGAGGAAAGGGATACTATAACATATGAGCAAGATATCCATCAGTACACCCTGCACCTGCAACATTAATAAGATAATGACACCCAACTGTGACCATCTGACTAATCTCTAGTTGTGCGGTCTCATATACTAATCTAGCTCCCCAAAGAGGCTCCTCGTCGTGAATACGGGCGTATGCTGTCAAAACCTGTGATCTGCCATGTACACGACCATACTTTCGTAGCACACGAGTAACATGAAACCGCTCAAGAATGTAATGGGTCTGACCAATCAAGTATCTACTCTGGAAAAGGTAAGGAATCTGACACCTATCTGAGGTCCACTCCTCACAATCCAAGTATGGCCTCCATATGACAATTGTGATATCATCTAGAACACGGTGTCAGTACTCCACCTTGCCCATATGGGGCTGCTGAATGAAACCTGCACACACACACACACACATACACACACATATGTGTGTATATATATAGGGATGATCTGGTGCTCTCTATCTTTCTACAATCAGTTGTATAACTGGGATGTGCTCCCAGGCCCAGATCTGCAAAATTAGGATCCCTATTTGTTGGAATAGTCCCAAGGATAACTGAGAGGTGGGGGCGGTGAATCAGTTATCAGTCAATTTAATTCTTTACTCTTTCTTTAATGTAATTTGATATAAAGTAAATGCACATTCAGATAACACAATAGAGTACTCAACAATTTGATTACGGGGAAACCAAATAGGCAAAAAGCCCGGTGGGAATTAGCACCCACAAATAACTGCACTAGTTTATAATGATCCCTGTTAGAAGATCTTACACCCCTATTAGGATTTTATCTTTACAATGCAAGAAGTACAGAGACCTGGTTAAAGGTCAGACCCTGTTAGGAGTCTTTTATAGATAACCCTGTTAAGGGTGAGGACTCACTGTCCAATAGCTCACTGCGAAGATGGTGAAGGCTACAACCTTCAGTACAACAGATATACACCATATCTGGTAAATGAACTGTTTGAGTAGACCTGTTGTCTTGATCAGTTCCAATGAATTGTGATCAACTTTTGTTTCTTCACATAGATCTTCAACTTATTCTCTTTGACTTTTTGCTCTTCTCTGTCTTTTCTTTTTCACTTCATTTTCGACACATAGTGAACATATCTGAACTGTTATATGTATCTTCACCAAAGATAAGGTCACGACGGTATCTGGAAATGCTTCATCAACTTCCTTGTTGGCTCAACTGAGCACACAATCAATATTAAGACCGCGCAACACAAACTGAATAAACGTGACGCTTCACAAAGTCGGCTTCACTAAATTAACTCTAACATCATGATTTTGTTGAAACACGTTTAGCGCCTTTGGATAATTATCTATAACTCATAACTAAACATGAATACAAACATGCATAACCCAATGATAAGCGCAACTCAAGAAACATTGTATTTATGTCGGCTCCTTAACAGATAAACTCCAGAAATTGTAACTGCCATAACTGATTAATCATAACTCAACTGAAATTGCATATCTGACTCTGCATGAATGCACATAGCAACTAGAACATGTATACACCATGGAAATAAAAATTCATAGATCCAAAGCATCTATACTGATAATTGCATATAGGATACCTGTTGTATATTATATGTTGTCATTAATGACGAACATACAATCAATTATTTGCATAGAAGCAAATCTCCAACAATCTCCCCCTTTGACATTGATGGCAACATATGATATCATCAACTCAAAGTGTCTTCCTTCTTTTTTTAACAATCTTCTCAATATCCTAATCAAAGGTTCCTCTTCACTACTGTTGTACTGTATACTCCCCCAGAGTATATGCTCCCCCTTACTAATACTCCCCCTTTGACATCAATGACAAAGGGTGTTAATACACCATTAAGCATAGGTACTACTCCAGAAGTAGAGTAGTCAACCATTCATCAGTCACCAAGGACTGATGTTCTTGTTGCAAGTTCTAATCAGACTCAGGAGAGGGAATTACTCCCAACTTCTCCCTGAGATACTCAAAAGTATCTTTTGATAGAGGCTTTGTAAATATATCTGCTAGTTGTTCTTTAGTGCTTACATAATCCAGGTTTACTTCTTTGTCTGCCACTTTTTCTCTTAGGAAGCGGTATTTGATCTCAATGTGTTTTGTCTTTGCATGCATCACAAGGTTCTTTGACATATTGATAGTACTAGTGTTGTCACAATGAATAACAATAGGATAATCAATCTAAATACCAAAGTCCTTAATCATTTGTTTGATCCAAACCATTGTTGAACAATTCAATGTTGTTGCGGAAACATACTCGTCTTCTGTTGTTGATTGAGAGATACAATTATGCTTTTTACTTGTCCAAGTGACCAACCTATCTCCAAGAAATATTGCTCCTCCTGATGTGCTCTTTCTGTCATCAACACAACCTGCCTAATCTGCATCTGTATACACATGAAGTTGTATGTTCTCTGAGTTTAGGATACCATAAACCATAGTCTATAGTTCCCTTTAAGTATCTGAATATTCTTTTTATTGCCATTAGATAATTTTTCTTGGGTTCAACTGCAAATCTTCCAACAATGCCAACTGCACTAGAAATGTCAGATCTAGATTGAGTGAGATATATGAGTTTTCCAATCATAGACTTGTATAGAGTCTTGTCAACTGTTGTGGAATCATCATCTTTAGAAAGCTTACATCCTGTTATCATGGGGGTGCTTACTGGTTTGCAATCTTCCATCTTGAAGGTCTTAAATATCTCATTCACATACTTAGACTGATTTATGAATACGCCTTTGTCTGTTTGTTTTACATTCAATCCAAGAAAGTATTTGATAGGTCCAATCATGCTCATTTCAAATTCACTTTTCATTTCTTTGGTGAATTCTGCACTAAGTTTTTCATTACCTCCAAAGATAATGTCATCAACAAAAATAGCAACAAGTAGTAGTCCTTTATCTGTCTCTCTTATAAATAAATTACAGTCTGTTGCTCCTTTTTTGAATCCTATCTTTGTTAAGTAACTATCAAGTCTCTCATACCATGCTCTTGGGGCCTGTTTAAGTCCATAAAGTGCTTTCTTTAATCTGCATACCATGTCCGGTTTATCTGAAAGTTTGAATCCTTCAGGTTGCTCTATGTAGACTTCTTCCTTCAAGTCACCGTTCAGAAATGCTAATTTTACATCCATTTGATATACCTTAAAGTTCTTGAATGCTGCATAGGCCAAAAACAAATTGATAGCTTCAAGTTTGCTCACAGGGGCAAATGTATCAGTGTAGTCTATTCCTTCTCTCTGCGCATATCCATTGCATACTAATCTTGCTTTGTTCCTTACCAATGTGCCTTCTTCATTCATTTTGTTCCTGAATATCCACTTAGTTCCAATCACATTCTTGTCATGAGGTCTAAGAACCAATTCCCATGTTTCATTCTTGATTATTTGATCTAATTTTTCGTGCATGGCACTTTTCCAATCTGAATCTTTGCATGCATCTTCAACACTTAAGGGTTCAATCTGTGAAAGTAAGCATATCTCTTCATCAGCAGTTGAACCTTTTGCTCTAGATCTTGTCAAGACTTTTGCACTCTGATCTCCAATGATATCTTCCTTAGAGTGGTATTTGGATGTGTACCTTGAGTTCTTAGGAGTGATAATTTCATCTTTGATCTGTGATTCTTCTTCACTTGGTTCAGGATTGTTACATGAAACATCAATACAATCAAACATTTCTTCAATAACTATGTCCTTATTGATGGGTCTGGGCTCATCTTCAATCATGGGAGCATAGTCATAATATCTTTCTTAAATCATAAACTTCTCATCAATCTTCACATGAGTACTTTCAATGATCTTCTTTGATCTTAGATTGAAACATCTATAGGCTTTGGTTTTAGTAGAGTAACCAAGAAAAATACCTTCATCGCTTCTAGCATCAAACTTACCAATGCTATCATCTCTCTTGATGTAGCACTTGCTTCCAAAGATTTTGAAGTATTTTATAGTGGGTACATTACCAAACCAAAGTTCATAAGGTTTCTTGTCTACACCTAGTCTCAATTGTATTCTATTGATAGTGTAAACTATTGTATTGACTGCATCTCTCCGGTAGGTATGGGAAACCTTTCCTTTAATCATGATAGTGTGCATTGTGTCAAGTATTATCATGTTCCTCCTTTCTACTATCCTATTCTGCTGAGGGGTTCTAGGTGCACTTAACTGTCTTTTGATTCCATGTTCTTCACAGTAGTCATAAAACTGGTCAAAGGTGAATTCTCCTCTTCTATCAGATCTCAGACATTTTATCTTTAATCCAAATTCATTCTCAACCTTAGCTTTGAATACTTTGAACTTATCAAAAGCTTCATATTTTTCTTTTAAGAATGCAACCCACATTATCCTTGAGAAATCATCAACAACCAAAATAAAATACCTTTCTCCGTAGTATGATCTTGTTTGAGTAGGTCCACATAGGTCTGTGTGTATCAGATCTAATTTGTTTTCTGCAAAGTTTTGTTTGCTCCTGAATGAGGTCCTCACATGCTTCCCCATCACACATTCCTTGCACACGGTGTCAACTAGTCTTTCAATGCTAGGAAGGTTTCTTACTACCTTTACATTACTTATCTTGACTATGTTGTCAAAATTGACGTGACAAAGTCTCTTGTGCCATAGCCAGCTGTCATCTACTTTTGCAACAAAACAACTTACTTCTGAGTTGAGCTGAAAAACATTACCTTTGGTCTTTGATCCTGATGCAATCATGTCTCCTTCTTTGTTTTTAATGATGCACTGGTTGTTTTTGAATTCCAACTGATATCCTTTATCGAGCAACTGTCCAACACTTAGTAAGTTATGATGCAAACCATCAACATAGAGAACATCATCTGTCTTGTTCTAGGGTGATACAACCTCTGCATATGATAGGTTTGGGATTGTTATCTCCAAATCTAACCATGCCACCTTTGTACTTGTCCAAATGTACAAATATATCTTTGTCTCCTGTCATGTGGTATGAACATTCACTGTCAATGATCCAGTCAGTTCTGATGTCAGCTTTTGAAACTAATGCTAACTCTGGTTCTTTTACTTCATCTTCTTTATCCATTTCTTCAAGCATCTTCTCAATGTCTTTGATGGCAACAAATCCAATTTCATATTCTCCTGATTCATCATCAGTTACACCATCCTCAGCATGATAACATGATTTTAGATTTATTACAAAAAACAAATTTATAAAAAACTGGAAAAAATAGGAAAAGCCAATTTTGGTGGCCAAGATGAAATTTCTCGCTCCTGAAAAGATGTTGAAACAAACACCAATCGAGCTAATGGAAATCCAAACAACCCCTCCTCACGCAACTGCCTGTAAAATTTCAGCCAAAACCCACATCCGAGTCCAAAGTTATGACCCTCGAATGCTCCTGCATCACTATTCTAGCCCAACCATAAGAAAGGAATCTACAATACATTCAATCATCATATAAATGGAATAATTATTCAAAAAAGAATCAAACAAGGTTAGATAAACACTAAACAAAATAAATGCCTTCATGAAACACTTGTTTTAATTGTCCTCCTATATTCCAAGATCTTGTATTGATGGAATGTGTGACGCCCCAACAAAGAACCTTGAAGACTTGTTAGACAAGGGGGGATCTTAAAACCAACCCAATATTGTCTCATTGTACCATACTAGGTTTTCATTGATTTATTTATTTGTTGTTGATTCATAATTCTATTTTTTATTACTTCGATGATGCTTGCATTAATCTTGTTTAAAAGTTGGTCCATTTCCATGTGTTTGTCTTTAAAGAGTCTTCGGTTTCTTTCTTTCCATATTTCCCATATTAGAAGCGACGGACAAACCTTCCATAAGATGTTATAAATACTATTTTTGTGAAAGTTGGGCCACATTTTGAACATTTCTTTCAAGATGTGAGGAAATGCAGATATGTATCTGAGTTTAACACAAAGACGTTCCTAACATTTCCTAGCATATGGATAATTTAGGAGGATGTGATCAGTGGATTCAGAATCTGCTTTACAGAGGCAACATCTGTTGGGGCCCTCATAGCCCATTTTGGTAAAATAGTTAGTCATGAGTATTTTATTTTGAATAGCGAACCATGAAAAGAGTCATGCCTTAGGTAGGACCTGCTTGTCCAAACATAGGTGCAGAGGGAGATCTGTGTTATTATATTGTTGCTCATATACAATTAGTTTGTAGTCATCTTTCAAGTTATATCTTCCATCATTGGAGGCTATCCATAGGAGGGAATATTTTTTGTTATTAAGGATTATTTTCCTATTTGCTAGGATGTTGCTTAGAATAACTTTATGCTAGTTTGGTATATTGATGTTATCAAGTGTTTTCTATTGGGGGTTTTCAAGGGCCATATCTTCCAGGGGTATGGTGTAATTATGGACATGTTTACCCCAACATTGTTGGAGTGTTTGGATGGTATCACCCCAATTGTACATGCTAGAAATGGGAGGGAGACCTTCCCACAAGTCTTCCCAAAAAAATGCATCCAAACCATTTTTTATTTTCCAAGAGATACATTTTCCTATAATATTTTTGCAATTCTTCAGGAAGTTCCATATTCGTGAGCCATTCAGAAGATTTATGATTCTAAAAACAATTATGGAATCCATGTCATTGAGGTATTTGTATTGTAGAATTTTAGCCCATTTTAGAGTGGGTTTGTTGAGGAGATTCCATATTAGTTTGGCACCGAGGGCTTTACTTTGCTCTTTAATGTTTTTGAAACCCAAGCCTCCTTATTCTTTAGGTGTGCTTAAATTTTTCCATGTTGCCAAGGATATTTTATGTTGATCTCTCGTTCCTTGCCAGAAGAGATTTTTAAGGTGTTTATTAATTTCCTTGTTGCTTTTCAAAGGGAGGTGGTGGTAAGACATCTGGTAAATGGAAATAGAGGCTAGTACAAACTTAATCATTACCATTTTACATGTTGAAGAAAGCTATTTACCCTTCCAGGATGTTGTCAGTTTCTTGATTCTTGAAACAATGGGTTCCCAAGAGTACCATTTTTAGTACCTTTATCTAAGGATAAGCCAAGGTATTTGCATGGTAGTGATCCTTTTTTGAAGTTAAGGGTGTTACAGATGTCGGTCTCTAGAGTTGGATCAGTATTGAAGAAAAAACTTTCAGACTTTTCCTGGTTGATTTCTTGTCTTGAAACTTTGGCATATGCCTAGAGAATTTCCTTAAATTTATAAGCCTCTTATAATGAGCTTTTGCCAAATAACATGGTATCATCGACAAATTGTTGGTGCATAATGGGTTTAGCATTAGAGGCTACTTTAATTCCTTCAATCTAATTGTCAATTCTAGCTCTAGTTATGGAGCGTCCCAGGGCTTCAGCCACAACGATGAAGAGAAAGGGGGAAATTGGGTCGCCTTGTCAGATGCCTCTAGAAATGTCAAAGAAGCCTTTAGGGGATCCATTCAACATGACTAAGAATTTGGGAGTAGAAATACATTCAAATAAAAGATTGATCCATTTCTTATCGAAACCAAAATTTTCTAGGATCTTGCATAAAAATCTCCAATCTACTTTGTCATAAGCTTTGTTGATGTCAAGTTTAATAAACATGTTGGGTTTTTCCTTCATTTGGGTGGAGTGGATAGCTTCCTGTGCTATGATATCCCCATCATAGATGGATCATTCCTGTACAAATCTAATTTGTTCTTCACTGATAATTGTAGGCAGAAGTTTCTCCATTCTATTGGCTAGGGTCTTGGATAGTAGCTTATAGGCTGTATTACATAAGGTTATAGGTCTACAATCGTTAAAGATTTCTACTTTGTCTTTTTTCGAGATTAGAACTAAGAAGGTATTATTTATTTCTCTGAGTAGCTTACGTAAATTCCTTACTCCTTCTAAGGCAGTTGTAACCTCCTTTCCAACGAATTCTTAACACCTTTGGAAGAACATAGCTAGGAAGCCATCGGGGCCTGACGCTTTATCAGGTTGCATTTGTTTCAGTACATTTCCAATCTCTTCTGGGGTGAATTTAGCTTTTAGGGCCTTATTGATGTCTTGGTTGATTATTCTAGGGATGTTGTCAAGGAGTATATTCTATAGGATTTGAGAAATACAAATCCACAGAATGCCAAGGATACCTGCATGCAAATAACCTGTTACAAGAGAGAAGCAAAAGGAGGAAAAAACAGAACTCAGAAGTTACTCAAAAAGTGAGAGCAAAATTATAATCTGAATTAATTGAAAAAGAATTACAAGGTTCAACCTATAAAGGTGAACAAAACCCTAAAGCCTAAAAAACCCAGGTTGCACATTAATAATTAATAAAAGAATTAATTATTAATGCACCTAAGAGAAAGCTTAAGCACTAAAGAGTAATAACTTAATTAATTAAATCAACATGATTTAATTAATAAGAAAACTAATGATTACTCTAACACCCCCCCTTAAGCTAAGTGCAGGGGGTAAGCTAACCTAGCACAGCTATGAAAGCAGGAAATGGGTCTCGGCAACAAGGCCTGATCAGGTACCCAATACAAAGAAATCTCTGTAAACCGGAGACAAAGAAGAAAACCCAGTGGGAAAAACCCCTCTCCAAAAAGAGATAGAAAAATACAAAAATGAAATGGCTCAAGAGACTCTCTCAAGACCATAAGTACAACCAACCCCCCCATGAGAGAGGGATGAGACACCAAAGTCCCCCCAGAATGAAGAAACTCCTGTCACAATGGTAGATGCCTGA
>MU228150.1:2494393-2512954 GCA_018584345.1 Thuja plicata | reverse complement strand
AAATTACCAAAAATAGTAACTTTCCATAAATAGCAGCTCTGCACAAAATAGCCCTTATTGAATATAAAAACAGAAATATTTTTGGGTGATGCAAGATTGCTCTTACACCCAGGATGCTCCTGCACCAATAAATCTTTTCCTCTTAATCAAGATCGTAGATCTTAGGTTAGGTCAGATCCAACGAATCTTTCCATCTTTACATTTAATTTACTTCTCCAAAGCAATCACTAATTAAATCTTGGATCCATGCATTAATTATAGTTACTCGTGCATTTAAATAACGTGGACCAATCGTGCTTATCCTCAATTAACTTTACATATCCCAATAAATTCAATTATGTCGGACGAAGATCTCAATCTCAACAATTACCAAAATACTGATGCTCGGCCAAAACTATGTTCTTCCGCTCAGTCGTCACTGGTTTCCTCGGCAATTTACTGGCGCTCGGTCATCACAAACTTCGCTCGGCATAAACTGTTCTCAGTAAACTGTCATCAAAAGATAAACAACACATTACTTTTCCAATGTGCCAACTGATCAAGTACCCTTGTGATTTCCCATAACTCAACCATTTCACTTGGTCTTCTTGTTATTCTTTCCTTCAAATCTTCTTCATCAATCAATAGATATGGTACTCAAATAGATAGCAATAGTCTCACCAATTAAGGTTTGACATCAATGACAAAACAATAATTATTTATATTGTAGCTTACCAACAATCTCCCTCTTTGGCATTGATGGCAACACTAAACATTAAAACAATAATTTTACAAACATAGTTACCATACAATCCAAAAATTCTACCTGTGTTCCATGATATGAACAAATCTTCATCAATGTCCTTAGCTTCATTCTGATTCTCATATTGTAAAACATTTCTCCCTCTGTGTCTGTAATCACACTTAAATCTTTTTGTTTATGTTTATCTGTAGACTCCCTCTTTCAATAATCTCTCCCACTTTTCATTTCTATAGTAAACTCAGTAACCTCTTTTTCAGTAATCTCTCCCTCTTTGAAAACAATGCCAAAGACGTTGACATCTTCATCATGCAGATTCTTCTGTTCTAAACTCTGTATCATGTTGTTCCTATCATCTTGCTTATGACTGATCCTCTTTTCTGTCCTTGTCTATCTTTCACAGCTTTAGGCAACATCCTAAAGTGTGACTGCTTGTGCATCAATGTGTCAAATATTCTGAATATAACATTTGATGCAACAGGACCATTCTGAACTAATTAGCCTCAGTTAGGGGAATCACCCCTAATTTAGCTCGCAAATACTCATGAGCATCCTTGGGTAGTGCTTTTGTAAATATGTTAGCTAACTGTTCCTTAGTATGCACATATTCCAGTCTCACTTCCTTGTGTTGAACTAGCTCCCTCAAGTAATGATACTTGATAGCTATATGTTTTGTTTTAGAGTGCATTACAAGGTTCTTAGAAATATTAATGGCACTTGTGTTATCACAATATATAACAACTAGTTATGTGATCTCCTCTTTCATACCTTTCAGTAGTATCTTCAACCACACAATATTAGGACAATTAACTGTTGCTGCCACATACTCAGCTTTAGCTGTAGATTGTGAGGTGCAATTTTGTTTCTTGCTTGTCCATGAAACCAATCTTTTTCCTAAAAGAAATGCGCCACCTATGGTGTTTTTTCTATCATCCAAATTTCTATCCCAATCAGAATCTTTATAGACTCTGAGTTCAAACTTGTCATTCTTTTTGTAATACAGACCATATTCATCTGTACCTTTCAAATATCTCAGAATTCTTTTTACAACCATCATATGTGTCTCCTTGGGATTGGAAAAAAACCTTGCAACAATTCCAACAACTAGTGCAATATCAAGTCTATTGTGCACAACATATTGCAACTTTCCAATCATTGACCTGTAAAGGGTTTGATTTACTTCTTTTGTATCATCATTTTTTGTTAATTTTTGTCCAGTAGCCATGGGTGTACTCACTGGTTTTGAATCTTCCATTCCAAAAGTTTTTAGTAGCTTCTTGACATATTTTGATTGAGTAATGTAGATACCATTCGTCGTTTGATATATTTGTAAGCCAATAATTTTTTTTATCTTACCAAACATAGACATCTCAAATTCAGTCTGCATCTCCTTTGCAAATGTTTGGCATAACACATCTTTTCCACTAAATATAATGTCATCAAAAAAAAATTCAGCCAATAAAGTACCTTTACTTTGCTCTATCTTCAAATACAGATTGTTGTTGTTATTGGTTCTTGCAAATCCAATCTTTATCAAATAATTTTGCAATCTCCCATACCATGCTCTAGGTGCTTGCTTAAGTCCATATAGTACCTTGTGTAGTCTGCAAACTATGTTCTTCTTGCTTGGGTCAACAAATCCGTTAGCTCATTCAATGTATACTTCTTCTTCTGATATCCCATTTAGAAATGTTGACTTTACATCCATTTGATAAACTTTAAAACCTTTTTAGGCTGCATATGCAAGTAAGGTTCTTACTCCTTCCATTCTTGCAATCGGGGCAAATGTTTCTCCATAATCAATTCCTTCCTCTTGTGCATAACCTTGCATACCAGTCTATCTTTGTTTCTTGTTACCTCTCCATGTTCATTCAGCTTATTTCTGAATACCCACTTAGTACCAATTACATTTTTGTTATTCGGCCTAGGTACAAGTGTCGAAGTCTTGTTCTTTTCAATCTGTTCTATCTCTTCATTCATGGCTTGTATCCAGTCTTCATTGTCTAAGGCATCTTTTACTATTTTAGGCTCAAAATCACATAACAAGCATGTATCTTCTCTCAACTTGCTTCTTGTCATAACTGCAAAATTCTTTGATCCTATGATTTGATCAGGTTTATGGTGTCTCCTTACATACTTTGCTAGAGTAGGTTCTTTTTCTGCTTTAGATTGATCATTCACGTTCAATTCAGGTTGATTCTGTGACTCGACATCTCCATCAGATAGCTCGGCAATTACCTCCTGTTGCCCGACAGCTTCATTCTGTGATTCGGCAAGTGCTAGCTGTTGCTCGACAACTTCTTTCTCAGGTTTTGGTAATTCATTAGAATCTTCCTCATCTAGATAGACAAATGATTTGTAATTTTCAAGTTCCTGTGTGCTTTCAGCTTCATTTCTTTCTGCATATTCATCAATTCTAACATTTGCACTTTCCACAATTTTATTAGTGTCAGAATTCAAACACTTGTATGCTTTACTTTTAGTTGAATAACCAAGAAATATGCCTTCCTCACCTTTAGCATCAAGTTTTCCATTTCTGTTATCCTTCAATATGAAACATTAACTTCCAAAAAATTTAAAATAGCTTACATTAGGTGCATACCCATACCATAGCTCATAAGGTGTAGCATTAGTACCTTTCTTGACTTGTACTCTGTTAAGGGTATAGACTGTTGTACTTATAACTTCTCTCCAATATTTTTGTGCAACATTTTTCTCCATCATTAGTGTTATGGCACAATCCATGATAGATCTATTTCTCCTTTTAGCAATACCATTCTGTGGTGGTGTCCTAAGTGCAGACATCTGTCTTTTTATCCCTCGATCATTGCAGAACCTGTTAAACTCACTAGAAATAAACTCACCTCCTCTGTCAGATCTTAAACATTTTAGACTTTTACCTGTCTCCTTTTCAACTTTTTCCAAGTACCACTTAAATAACTGGAATGCATCAAATTTTTCTTTAAGAAACATAGCAGTCATCATTCTTGAGTAATCATCAACAAATAGAATGAAATATCTATCTCCACAGTAACGTTTCTCACCAATAGGTTCACAAAGGTCAGTATGAACCAATTTTAGAATGTCCTCAAAAGTATGAGTTTTTCTCTTGAAACTAGATTTAGTCATTTTTCCTAATTGACATTGCTTACACATTGCATTTTCAGGTTTCTTTAACTTAGGCAGCCCTCTAACCTTTTTCAGTTTTCTTATGCTTACCAAGTTATCAAAGTTGACATGGCACAACCTTTTATTCCATAACCAAACATCATTATATTGTGCAAACAAGCATGTCTCATCCACTAAGTCTAGATAGAACAAGTTACCTTTTATTTTCTCTCCACTTCCAATTATTTCTCCAGTGGCATCATAGATCTTTTCCTTCTTGTGATGGAATTCAACTCTATAACCAGAAGTATTCAGCTGCAACACTCAATAAATTATAGTTAAGATCATCTACCCAATATACATTGTTACATCTGATCTTGTTAGTCAAGTTAATTGATCCTTTCCCTTTAACAAGACATGGTGTATCATTACCAAATTTAACATAACCGCCATTACACTGATCTAAGGTCTCAAATTTATCTTTATCACCGGTCATGTGATGTGAACAACCACTGTCAATAATCCAACAGTCACCTTTACTCATATAGGAAATTAGTGCAGTTTTCTCATCATCATCAGAATCATCTTTCATAGAAACATACACAACTTCTATATCATTTTCATCAGAATTGTCGATTCACTGCCAGAAGCTTCTTCAACTATATAACAAGATTTCTTACCTTTTTCTTTGTAATCCTTATACTTTTTGAAGTCTCAGTCATCCTTTTTTTCTTTGTACTTGTTGTCTCTTCTTTCACTTTGTCATTCTTATCAGGACATCTTGCAGCAATATGACCAACTTTGTTACATGAAAAACAAATCATAGGAAGTTTACCTTTGAATTTTCCTTTTCCTCTAGATAGTCTTCTTCCCATAAGTGCCTCAAGTTCTTCCAGATCATCATCTGTAGTGTTTTTGTCATTTTTCACACATTTCTTTCCTTTCTTTGATTTGTTAAGGACCATCTGGGACTTGAATGCAGATTCAATAGCTCGTGGAGTGTAGTTATCAAAATTTGACATCTCAAATGCAGTAAGTCTGCCTACCAGACCTTCCAAAGTCAAATTATTATTAGGTGTACATCTCAATTCTTGAATTGCAAATACTCTAATAGCATATATAGGAATAAGTGTTCTTATTACCTTGCTCATAATGGTGTTATCATCAATGGTTCACTTAGCTCCTCTAATAGCATTTACAAATTCCTTTATCCTACCATAATATTAAACTATATTTTCTCCTTCTTGCATTTTCATTTCATCAAACTTACATCTTAAACTTTCAGATTTGGCTCTCAACACATTTGTATCACCTCCATAGATGGTTGCTAGGGCATCCCACATATGCTTTGCATTTGTACAGTTCTTTATGTCTTCAAACTCATGATTGTTTAGAGATGATGCAATCTCCAACATTGCTTGATTGTGTTCCTGCTTTTCTCTTATTGTGTAGCTGTGGCAGGTGCAGCGGGGGCTACATAATCATGTTCAACATAGTGCTTAGTAGAATCACCAATACCAGCCAAATGCAATTTCATCAAACTCTGCCATGCAAGGAAATTATCTTTGTTCAACTTTGGTACCTCCTTTTTATACATCTTGATCTTTTGCTCCAAGTACCGTCAAACTATTTTCAAGAGACCAAAGCTCTGATGCTAATTGTTATAATGAATTCAGAATAACTGAGAGGGGGGTGAATTAGTTATCCTTAGGTCTAGATGTACCAATTTAAACTTTATACCACTTTCAACAACTCAGATATGCTCAGCAACAATAACATCAATCAACAACAAAACTGTTCAAATGTAATAAGCTTGTAGAAACTTAACAGTAAATCACAACATAAACATTCACACAAGTTGACACCGTGATTTAATGTGGAAACCCAATTTGGGAAAAACCACCAGTAACATGCTACCAAATTTTCACTCTTATGGAGTGAGCTCTGTTAGGAGCCAACCCTGTTAAAGGTTTACAAAACACATTGTTAAATGTGACCTGGTTAAAGGATTTAATCACCCTATCAGGAGTGGCCTTGTTAGGGGACTTAGAACATTCCAATTGAATGTCACCTTGCTCAAAGGATTTATACAATGACTGTTAGGTCAACCTGGTTAAAGGATTTTAACTGACACAATGGTTAAAATGTAATCAACATGTGTGATCTGATACATACAACTTACTTTGCAAATCCATATCTAATTTAGCTCTAATGCTAATTCACTGAGTGGCCTCCATTCTCTTTTCAATCTCCAGATCTGCTTGGAAATCTTTCAAGCAATCACTCTCGCAACTCTCTGCTTCTCTGCTCAGTCTTCTCTACTAGATCAAGCCAATTAGTCAATTAACCATGCAATCCTCTTGCATACTCTCTTATTCTGTGAATAACCCCTTGAGGTTATCATATACCTCTTCATCTAGGTAAAATAAATCTTTGCCGCTTAATCAAGATCGTAGATCTTAGGTTAGGTCAGATCCAACGGATCTTTCCATCTTTACATTTAATTTACTTTTCCAAAGCAATCACTAATTAAATCTTGGATCCATGCATTAATTATGGTTACCCATGCATTTAAATAATGTGGACCAATCGTGCTCATCCTCAATTAACTTTACATATCCCAATAAATTCAATTATGTTGGCCAGAGATCTCAAATCTCAACAATTACCAAAATAGTGATGCTTGGCCAACACTGTGTTCTTTCACTTGATCGTCACTGGTTTCCTCGACAATTTACTGGCACTCGATCATCACAAACTTCACTCGGCATAAACTATTTGCAGTAAACTGTCATCAAAAGATAAACAATACATTACTTTGCCAATCTGCCAACTGATCAAGTACCCTTGTGATTTCCCATAACTAAACCATTTCACTTGGTCTTCTTGTTATTCTTGCCTTCAAATCTTCTTCATCAATCAAAAGATATGGTACTCAAACCGATAGCAATAGTCTCACCAGTTAAGGTTTGACATCAATGACAAAACAACAATTGTTTATATTGTAGCTTACCAACATCTTCAAGGGTAAGATAGGTGCATTGAGATCAATAAGGGGTTCCCCATCCTCCATGGCTTGGGGGATGGGTTCCAAGGGGAGCTTAGTTTCAACAATTGGAGGTTGTGATTGAGGAATCAAATGTGGCAAAGGAATCTCACCTTATTCTTCCAGAAGGTTGTTAGAAGAGGGGGAGATGGGGGGTCAGATTGCTTGGATGTAGGGGTAGATGGATGGTTATGCTTCGAGGAGGGAGGGGATAGAAAAGGGAGTTTATCAAGTGTAACAGAGTTATCCGAGGAGTAATCAGGGTTTACGATATCTTCCAGAAGTTTGAAGAGGTTGGAGGTATGATGGATACCCTCAAAATCATCATTAGAGTCTGAAATGAAGATGTCAAAACTTCTAATGGTGCCCTTATATATCTCTGGTTGTAATTCATATATACTATGGTTTTTTTAATAATTTTGATTGGATTTAAAAAATTTTGGAACATTTTCCACAAGTATTTTGACATCAGAATCTACCATGTAGTTGCATTCAAAGCCAATCATAGTACCAATTTGTTTACCTATCCTTCTTAAGATATTATGATGCATTAATTCCACTGGATAGTTTTTGAGAAAAATCCATTTACGTAGGTTTATGTTAGTGTTACCATTACTATTGAAATTAGGCTTCCATTTTTAAAAAAATTACACTAAAACCTTTATAGAAAATAATTTCAGATTCGAGAAGTACTTCAGCTAAATCTTTAGATGAGAAATCTAAAAATAAAGTACTTTGATTTATGTAGTTATACTTACCTATGTGTCCAGGGTTGCTTTAAACTAGTTTGCAACAATCAAGATGTGGACGGACGCCCCTTCCCAAGTTGCATATATGCCATGGGATTCATAGCATTCCCAAATTTCGTTGGAGATATCATTTCTGATAATAATGGTTGATGACTCCTTGTTGCTTGTGGGTTTTCCAATGAGGGTTGACTTGCTGTGATTGTGCTTTATTCCTACCGGTATTGCATTAGCCCCTGTAGAAACCCTTGGTGTTCCATTTGTTGAGTCTTTGTTCCATGATGTGGTATAGGGTTTGTTCATTCATCTTTCTCTATTTACTATGCATATTGGAAGTCACATTCTGGCTCCTTTAGTTCATACAGTGGGAACTTTTGTTGTGGCGTGTTGAGCATATATCGTAAATTTGAAATAATCCTTGTGGAAACCATTTTTGGGAGTTGGAATCTTTGCCAACTCTGGTAGATTGTTGTATTTTTGGCCTTCTCATTGCTGACCGACATGACCATAATTTTGTTTAGGGGAATTTCTAGATTTGTAACCATAAAGGGTTTGCCGCATGGGATTTGTATCCATATAAGCAGAGTGAGTAATCCCATGCAATTTTTCCAAGGCTGAGAAAGGATTTAAAATTCCTATAGCATATTTTGTGCTTGCAAAGTATGAGGCAAGATGATATTTGTTGTTGTTCACTATTGGGTCTGCTTGTCCCTACCATTCATGTGATATTTATGCCCTGCTAGGGCATGGGGGTCGAGTTCGCTTGCGAGCCATCCAAATTTTCAAATCAATATCTTTGTTCCTTAACACCTGTCTATGCTTCAAGATTTTGAATACATGGCTGCCAGGGTAGCATTCTAGGATATTTTTTGCTTCAATACCTGCCAAAAAAATATGTTTCCTTTATTCTTTGCTGGGCGTTCAAACTTGTTTCAAAACTTTATTCGAATAACATGTAGCTTTGCGGTCTTCAAAAGTTTTCAATATTTTCACTTCTATACTCAACCTCGACCTTTCTTTTGCTCATGAGATTCTGCTCAATATCTATTTTTTTATCTCTTTTCCCAAATGTTTATCTTTGTATCAAGCATTGTCGTGATGCCCTGCATCAGATCCCATTCCACAAGAGTATAATTGTTCCTAGTGGTGGCTGCAGTTTGCAAGATATATCAAAAGATTCAAAGACTTTCCATAGTAATGCTCTCAAACCCTAGCTTCAAATCATGGAGGCAACACAGAGAGAGGTTTCAACCATTTCCAAGATGGATTGCAAGTTAGGGTTGAGACAATCTTAAAATAAGAGTGCACAGATCCAAAGCCAGACATATATTTTATTAACGTTTCATATTAATACTCAAACAAAATCCTTCAAATTGCGGGAGTAAAACACAAAACAAAAAAAGCTAAAATAATACTCAAACAAAATCCTTCAAATTGCGGGAGTAAAACACAAAACAAAAAAAGCTAAAATATGAGCCGGTAAGCTACCAGAGGAAAATTCTTCTCCACAGTTTCATTTGTACCCCTGAATCGCAGGAGCAGATAAATGTCAACACCTTCCTGGTTTTATTTATGGTTCTTTGAACTTCTTTGTTTTCCCAGTCTGTTTCCTCTTTTCCAACACTTACAATTCTCAGACCCGTGAGCTTGCAACTATCACCTCTTATTTCTCTAAAATGAAAATGAATTTTTTTTTACTTTTCTAGGGTCTTACTAAGTTAATGAATAAGAGGACATGTGTTTATTGAGAAAAGATGTATTAAATGCATGGAAAAGAGTGTACTCCCTTCGATCTAAAAAAAATGAGGATGATTCAAAAAGTGTAAGCTTGTGGCATGAAGAGGAGAAAGATAATTTTTTCCACTATAAGAGGCCAAAAAATATGGAAGATGTTCCATTTATGGTAGGCATCCAAACACCATGGATGTGAGAAATGATGGCAAAACATTCACACAACTCACTCATTGCAATGGATTCCACATTCTCTACATATAGATATGGTGTAAGTAAAACAATGCTACCCATATTTGTGAATGTTAAATTAATCACTGATACTTCTTATCTATATAATTTTCCATAAATATATTTTATTTATTGATATAATTTATTCATGTGTAGTATGAGCTATATACCTTGCTTGTATTTGACGAGCAAGAGGCTGGTGTTCCTGTTGCGTGGGAAATATCCTCAAGAAATAAAGTTGAGGATGTAAATGAATGGCTAGCTGAAGTTTATAAAAGAAGAAAACAGTCCAAAGAAGATTGGCATGTCAATGCATTCATCACAGATGATGCTAGTGCTGAGATTGAGGCAATCATGTTTTTATTGTTTAATATTTAGTTTATAAAAGTATATTTTTATTTTATTTTCTTTCAATACTAAAAATTAATTTTGCTTGAATATCACTTATGAACTTTTATAATGTTACTTGTATATTATCCTTTGATTGCTAGATAATTTTATGTATTTGGCATGTGCGTAGGGCATGGTTGAAGAATGTGTATAGGTAAGTCAAATTTTTATTAGAATGTGTTAGTAATTATGTGTTTGAACATCATAATTTGATATTATATTTTATAATTTAGGTATGCGAGCAATTAGGATGTTGGAACAAATATGTTCAATAGATTGGGTCAGATTATATATGCAATGAGTGATGAGGAAGACATTACTACTCACTTGATAAAAAATTTCATGGAGGAATTCAAAGAGGAGAAGACATTTATTAATTATTTTCAAAAAACTTGGTGTCATCATGAGAGTCATATTGGTAAGTTCATCAAATTATTCATTAAAATTCTTATGCATTTATATCATTTTAGCTTATTTTTGTGTGACATTATTATATTTGTTTGTATAGCAATGTAGGCCAAAAAAGTTTGAAACTTCCCTCATTCAAATCAAGAGACCAATGCTTCAATAGAATCATACCATTGCCACATCAAGAGTCACTATTTAAGTGATCATTCTAAGCAATGCACAAGGAGAATGGATTGGATTTTCTATGTACTGCTTCACATGGTAGAGCCATTCTATAAAAATAAAAGATTTTTGTAGTTGTCTGGGTTTATAACAAACTTCAAAAAGGAACAATATTATATAAATGCACTAGAAAGATAAAAAATAATACCATATGCAGATTGTTGTCCATATGATCTCCTCCATAATGTGTATAAGATAAGAAGCCAAACGATTCCAACAAAATGGTATGTTGTCAGAAAATTTGGGCCTGATTTGCATATGTGTGGCTGTCGGTGGGCAAACAAAGGGAACACATACAAACATGTGATGAAGATTTTTGATATTCTAAAGAGAAGAAAACAAATGAACAAGATCAAGGTGTAGGTAAGTTTCATTTGAGATATAAGTTTAATTTTCAAAGTTTTAATTATTATTAGATATTTATTCTCAAAACTAACTAATTTAATTTTATTAAGTTACATAATGTGTTACTCTATTGGTTGATGGTGACCACAATGTCACAGGGAGTCTTAATCATGAAAACATCACCACTGGTAATGTCTACACTGTCTTTACAATTAAACATTAAATGATTTTATGGTTCTCAAAATTCATTAAATCTTATTTCAAATATAGATACTTGTGTTAAATTAGAAGATGAAGATGCTCCTGGACTTATCATCAGTGAAGACCAAAGAACAAGTAAATTTCTATATCACCATTTTAAAATGAAAATATTTATTCTTTTAAATATTTTTTGAAGTTTACTTAATCATATTTTTTTATAATCTAGATGATTGGAAGTCATCTGATGCTTGAAATGATAACTTTCAAAATTCCATTGATTATTTGAATTCATTGCTCCAAAATTTACCAACTACAACATATGAAAAAACATTTTCAATGAATGTGTTGAGAGATTTAGAAAAGATAGCAATGAATCTCTCGTTGCCTCTTCCAAACTTCCAACAATCCCTGGCTTAGAGAACATTCCTATGAGCCAAATATCACTATGGTTTAGTCCAAGCAAAATGCACAAACGCCATTCTACTCGTCAAAGGCATAATGCCATTTCCTGAAACTTGAATGGAAGAGTTGAGTATGAAAATTTCCAATTCCCCTCTACAATATGTAGAAAGAAACATAAAAAGAAAAAGATGGGCATTAATCGCTCAGGAACAACAATACAAAAAGAAAATCGTACTATCATGAAACAACAAAGTGAGTACATTTATTCAAAAATATTTTATGATTTACAGATATATCTTGTTAATATTTCATATATTAAGCATATGTTGTTGTAGGTTTGAAAGATCAAGAAAGTACTCCACGACATCAATTGTCATTTTTTGTTGATCTAAATCAAACAATTACAAATGAAATACACCTCGTAGATGGTATTTTTAAACTATTAAATGTGTTATTATTATTATTATTATTATTATTATTATAGAAACTTACTTAATTTGTATCTCTAACAAAATCTCTATACTTATTCAAACAAATTAGATACAATTTTTGGAGATCAGGCATCAATGCTCAATGTTACCCCTACACAAACATCTCAAAAAACCAATTCAGGTAATGAAAAATTTTAATATATATTTTTTATGTTAATTACATAATGTGGTTTTACACTTGAACATGTTATCTAAGTTGGTCACAATTAAATGTGCATGTTATTGCAGTTTTAAATTATCAAAAAAGAAATTAAGAACATATGTTACCATTTTGTATGGATCTTAACCAAACATCGACAACAATGGATGGAATGCAAATTGGATATGGTAAGAAAATTAGGAGAAAAAAGAATTTTATTTTGAGTCTTTAAATTGTATTTGGTTTATCTAAGTTGACCTGTCAAATGTGCATGTTATTTTAGCTCTAAATGATTAAAAAGAAGAATATATGTTTCCCTATGCTGTTGATATCAACCATACAACAATGGATGATGCAATGCAAATTGGAGATGGTAAGAAAATTACAAAATGAACTTCAATCAATTTTGAGTCTTCAATTTGTAGATTACATTTTATCTAAGTTGATGTGATAAATGTGCATGTTATTGCAGCCTTAATTGATCACCAAAATTTAGTCAACCACTATTTTTTGATCTTAATCAAACAACAACAATAATGAATGTAATGCGAACTAGAGATGGTAAGAACATTATAAAATGAAATTCAATCAATTTTGTCTTCTTTTGTAAATTAATTTTATGACTAGCTCATTATGTTTGCGAGTGTGGGTGATACTATAACGGAGGATCATGGTCAATATTTTGTTGATAATCATTATAGTTTATTATGATTTATTTTAATGGGTTATCAATTGAGTGCTTTAACTCTATTACAAATTGGCTCTTGGAGGTAGTAGCTTGTAAATGACAATATTTGTATATTATACTTTTCAGTTGGAAAAGTATTGTATATGTGGAAACTCAGCTAATATCATTATAAAAATTTAATCCTTTTATGAGATAATCAAGAAATTTCCTTTGGGTCATGTAATTTCTACATGGTGCTTGAATTGATTTTTGGCATTTAACATGTCATGTTTTGTGTAAAAGATTTAATGATATGTATGACAATCAAGTTTTATTTCCTTAGATTTATGTAGAGGGTATGTTGTCTACACGGTGGATGTCGATGTAGACATAATAGTGATCTAAAGATAAGCTGTATATTTTCCTTTCCTTTTAATTGAAGTAATCTTTATATGATAATTTTTATTTAGTGTGTTTTTATTATTAGTCTTAAATAATCTATGTTTACAGGATATTTTTAAAATTTAGTCTGATTTTCTTTCTATATAGTTATAAGAATTGGTTTCTCATTTATTTATTTATTTATAAGATTGAAATTATAACAAGAAACATAATCTAATTTTTTTAAATTTAAAATTAAAATTATTTTTGTATTCTATTTTTCTAATATGACAACTTGAAACATAAAATCCTATTTTATGTATGTATTATTGTTTCTGTAGAATGCTAAAAGTGTATGTATTATTGTTTCTCAATGATAAATAAATAATAAAATAATGTAGTCTTTCAAATAAGAATCTTGAAAGTAGAAAATAAAGATTAAACACAATTTGAACTAGACATTACAAAGAATAGCAAACTAACAAAGAAAGTATAGTGAAGAATTGCAGAATAAGTGTTACACAAAGATGATATCACATTTTTTTTCAAAAGTATCAATTACATACTCTTTCTAATAATAATAATAATAATAATAATAATAATAATTGTAAAACAAAATCCATTAAAAAATAATAATAATCTTATTTCATAGTCTAAAAGATAATTAAAATGTTAAATTAATCTATTTAAATATTTAACTAATATAACATGACCACTCACGTAAAAAAAAATACTATAATATTAGAAATAACGCTAAAAACTCACTATTTAAATATTAGAAAAATCTGACGTGCCAACACTGATACTGACAGAGAACCAGAGGATATTTTCGCTACAGGCGATGTATGATTTTGATTGATGGCAGGGCAGTATGGATGGGCAATGTAATAGTTTGGCATGCATATAGGATGTGGGAGGAATTGTCAGCTGGGTAGCTGGTGCCGATCACACATGTACTAGTAGCCGATATTTTTTTTAAATCTTTTTGGGTTGGTAATTGGATCATTTGTGCACTACTATTGGGACATTTGACCACAAGTACTAGCAGTTTTTAGTTAACAACTATTGGTGCAAGAACATAGTGGGTAGTAGGCGACACTTTGTAATGACCACTTTTGACCTCTCTGTGTTTGACAGTCTCTACACAAAGATCTGTGAGTACCCAGACATTAAAACCTTAGCTTTAAGCAGTTAATGGTGTAGGAGCACCTAAAGAACCAGGGTGAAAGACCCTTAAGAAATCTTAGATTAGTTTTGTTAGTTTGTAAAGTGTTTTGTTCATTCACTCTTATAATGACCGAGTGGAAAAATGGGTTAAGCTGATGAACAAACAATCTAGTTTCTTAGTTGGTTTCTTTTAGTTATGTGTGTGTGAGGTAGTTTTTAAGCCTCTAGAAATCCAACCAAGGCATCAGGAACCTTTGATAAGTTGCTCGGTATGTAAAGTAGCGCTCGGTTAACATTGGAGCTCAGTTAACACTTGAACCTGGTTAACACTGGAACTCGGTTAACAGTGGAACTTGGTTAACACTAGCACTTGGTTAACACTGGCACCCGGTTAAGACTGGTGCTCAGTTTGCATTGTTGTTACTCGGTGAATCCAGTCGTAATGGCCCGTGAAAGGCGAATCTTGTCTTTAATGGACGGTATGGGAAGTTGTAATGGTTCCTGAAGAGATGCTTGCAAATGAGTGGGCAGTTAAGGTTGTTCCAATGATGTGGTGGATAATAATGACATCCCAAGCCTTCATTTCGAGAAGTAGTAGAGTAATATAACACTAGTCTTTCTTTACCCTAGCTTCCTCTAAGGGCTCCTAGGTCACTCTACTGACCTAATAGGGTTCTTTAACTAACCCTTCTCTCCTTAGGATTCTCCTCACAAGATCATATCCCTTTTCAACTAGTGAAAATCAATTAAGTAGAACAAAAACTCACCATGCTTCTTCCTAGGCTCCCAATGGCCTTTCTTGCTCCATCTGCACAAACTGATCCAAATGGATCCAGAACTCTTCCTTGTGGAGAATCAGTCTTCTAGGGTGTTAATTGGATCCACTTCAAGGTATCCAAACTCCTTTTACCAAGAAAATCTCAATGAGCTCCAAGGATCAATCCAAATTAACCCAAAATAGGGCTACAAGCAATTAGGCCTATTTTGAGGGAAAACTGCAATATGTAAAACTTGTTAGCAAGTCTGAAAACTAACACCATATCCTGATACCCTTTATCAAGAACCTAAGGATTTTTTAGGTCTTGGCTTCCAGAGGTGTTCGTACAGTACCTCCTATAAACATGCCTAAAAATCAGGGTTTTAAGACTTTTTCACTGTCTGCTCAAGAAATTGATTTTATTAGATAGAAAAAATTCACACCCAAAATTCTACTCCAATTTAGAGCTCCTTCACTCACCCTAATATCTATCCACAATCCTTGATTGAAGCAATGAATTCTTTCAATCCTTCCAAATTGATCTGCAACTATTGGTGATCCCTAGCCATGCATCACTGGCTCGCCTAGGGCATCACCTTATAAATTTCTCCATGCTTTCTTGGGCCCCTCCTTCACTATACATAATGTACATGGATTCACCTTCCATATTCCAAAGGCCCATGCAAGTGCCACGGTGGAAAATAGATCTATGACTCCATTTACACTAGGTGCCTAGTTCAGACCAACAACTAGGCAGAACACAAAACAATTTACAAAAGAAACCAAAACTATACAAACTATAAAACTACCACCACAAAAAGTCTAAAAAAAATCTACATTAACATAAACAAGGATTAAAGTAGATGATTAAATCCATTACAATGCCAAATGCTCACAAATTACACAAACTGTAACTATTCTTCAATTCTACAGTCCATACACACTCTGACACAATAATGCCAACCCTTGCAAATGATCGACGATAGCCTTATGTAGTTGACCAAAGCACTAAAACACTGGTTTTAGACATTTAAGAAATTAATTATATCAAAGTTGTATTCTTGCAACCAATGTTGTCAATGTTGTCAATAACAACATTGACAACTTTTGCAACTTTTTGGATATGTTATCCAAACTTGGTCAAAAGTTGTCCAAACTTGCCCAAATCACTAACTAAGGTGTAATAACATGAAATAGGACCTCTAGTCCCTTTATTGGCCAATTTGGCACTAAAATCCCCAAAACAACCTATTTTACCTAGATGGACTCAAAGGTCACTAAGGACCTATTAAGGCATCCTCACTTAACACACTACACACTAGGAACTACATGTCCTCTTATTATACAAGTGGTCTAGCTAGAACCACTAAGAGACACAAACATCAAAGAAGCCCTAGGTCATATTGCATATCTTAGCCCTACCTAGGTGCTCCTATACCATACTCCCCCCACAAGGGAAAGCTATGTCACTCCCGTGGACAGTATATCCTTTGAAATGCCCACCTTTTTGAAGTTTGCCTCTGCAATCCATGAGGCCTCTGATTTTGGTCTATCCTTCCACTGAATTAGGTGTTCCATTTAGACCTTATGCCTTATAGTCTTCTTAACCCTAGAGTCTAGAACTTTGTTAGCTACCATCTATGGTTTGGGAGGCAATACAATAGCCTCAACATCCCCACTAAGTCCTTGGCTGCCTTGACTAATCTCATCTATCTTCCCTCTGAACTGGATTAAATCTTGTACATTGAACACCAGAGATATGGTCAAATTTGATGGTAAGTCTATCTTATAAGCATTAGCCCCATATTTGGCCAAAATTTTGCAAGGTCCCACCCTTTTCATCTGAAGCTTGGCAGGGACACCTCTCTATAACCTCTACTTGTTCAAGTGAACCATCACACTGTCACCCACTTCAAACTGAACATCTCTCCTCTTTTCATCAACTTTGGTCTTCAACTTTTGCTGACTATCTTGGATTTGCTTCTTGACTTGTTCTTGTATCTCCTTCATAATATGGGTGAATTCCTCAACATGTCCACTTTTTTACTCCATACCTCTAAGATCCCTAAGCTCACAAACACCCCTTGGGTGCATCCCATAAATAACCTCAAATGGGATTCTTCCTGTCATCTTGTTCTTAATGTCATTGTAAACATATTCTGCTTGGGGAATGACCACATCCCAAGTCTTCCCATACTCCTTAGTTAGGCACCTCAATAGGTTACCCAACACCCTGTTCACTACCTCAGTTTGGCCATTAGTCTGAGGGTGGTAGGTTGAACCAAAAGATAGATTGGTACCCAATCTAGTCCATAATGTCCTCCAAAAATTGCTCATAAATTTTACATCCCTATCTAATACTATGCTCAAAGGAAGACCATGGATCCTCACAATCTCCTTAAAGAACAAATAGGCTATGTGGCTAGCATCATTAGTAGTCTTACAGGGTATGAAATGACCCATCTTGCTAAATCTGTCAACTACTACATATATGTTGTCATACCATTGCTTAGTTTTGGGTAGACCTACTACAAAATCCATACTCACACACTCCAATGGTCTGTTAGTATTAATGTAACTAAGGGCCTAGTTATCTGTGAACACAACAAATTCTTTTGGCAATATATAATGCCTCCATTTTCTTAAGGGCTGAACTAAAGCATATAGTTCCAAATCATAAGAAGAATATCTCTTCTTTGCCTCATTCAATTTATCACTAAAGAAGGCAATTGGCCTACCTTCTTGACTCAATACACCCCCTACTGTCATCCCACTTGCATCACACTCAATGGTGAATAATTTCTCAAATATTGGCAATTGTAGGACAAGTTGAGTAGCCACTTGTTTCTTCAACATCTCAAAGGATTTCTTTGCATCTAAGGTCCACCTAAACTTAGTTTTTACCCCACCCTTAATAGTATCCAATAATGGTGCACATATCCCACTGAAATTCCTAATAAATTTCATATAAAACTATGCAAGGTCATGGAAACTTCTTACCTCAGTGGCTATGGTAGGTGGAGGCCAGTTTAGGACAGCAACAAACTTGTCTTGGTCCATCTTCAAAGACCCTTTGGAAACTACAAAGCCCAAATACACTAGTTCTTGCTTGAAGAAATCACATTTCTCAAGGTTGATAGCCAACTTCTCTTCATGTAATCTTTGCAACATTGCTTCTACATGATTGGCATGCTCCTCCCTTGTCTTGCTAAATATCAGTATTGTAACATATAAAAATGTTACTAAAATGTAACATATAAAATAGATGTCACATTTGAAATAAGTGGATGTTTGTGTGATGTGTGGGGAAGATAAGATGTTCCTTTTAACCTCAAATGCACAAATGAAAGATCCAAATTGATTAATCCAAAAGAAGGATCAATGCACAAA
>MU228150.1:2470321-2493900 GCA_018584345.1 Thuja plicata | reverse complement strand
CAAATATATGTAATTGAAATTACAGAAATAAACAAAGTAAATAAACAAATTCACCTTGCTTGTATGGAGACCCTTGTGGTGGATTCAAATCCTTAGATCCACAAGGATGAATGCTTGAAGTTGTTTGTACTTTGTGGAAGAGTATGAAGTTGATCTACCATGCCAATTCATGGCTCCATGGAAGTAAATGTGCTTAAGTGCTTGAATTGAGAATGTAGATGTCTTGAATGCTTAAGAGATCCTCGTATTACTTCTTGATCATGATTAGAGAATGCTAGATGCTTGATTAGAAGACTTTGCTCACTTGATGATGGTTCCTCATGCTTAGAGAAAAGGAGAGGGAAAGCCCTTCTTTTATAGTAATCTTAGGCACAAAGGCCAATATAGAAAACAATAATTAAGGGTCCATGGCACAAAACTCTAGAGAGTTGCACATGGAGAGGAGAACCAAATTAAAGTCTTGACACAAAACTCTAGAAGGGGTCCACCCTTAAGGTAGAAATAATTATTTAAGAGCCTTGTCACAAAATTTGAGGTAAGGCCAACCCCAAAGTTAATTTGAGAATTAGGCACAAAACTCGAGAAAGGCTTATCTCAAATAATAAATTAGGAATCCTACACAAAGCTCGAGAAAGGTCCACCTCAAATATTAATTTAAGAATTCAACACTTAACTCAAGGAATAATGGCCCCGAAGAGGGAAAATATAAATATTTTATGAAACCCTGAAACTGGGACTCAACCCCAAGAACCCTGGACCCTGGGGTCAGGGTCGAGGTCAACCCTGACCTAGGTCAAGGTCGAGGTCAACCTTGACCCAGAGGGTCAGAACCTCAAGAAATGTGCCAGAGTCTCAGAAACAAAGAGAAAAGGCAGAAAAGAGGGGTAGAACAGGCACATAAGCACATGAAATTCCATGGAAGCATGAAGGTGTCTAAATTAGGACCATAACAACTTACTAGGGAGGGCTAAAAGGTCTCAACATGGAGTGCTTCCATTTTAAGACGATACAAGTATATCATCAAGATATAACACCACAAAATTCCATGTGAAGTCCTTGAGCACCTCATTCATGAGCCTCATGAATGTGCTCGGAGCATTTGAGAGACCAAATGGCATCACAAGACATTCACATAACCCATCTTTGGTCTTGAATGCCATTTTCCATTCACCCCCTTCTTTCACCCTGATTTGGTGATACCCACTCTTCAATTCCAACTTGGTAAAGTACATTTCCCCTCCAAGGCAATCCATGAGATCCTCTATCCTAGGTATAGGGAACCTATACCTTATTGTGATTCTATTTATGGCCCTTGAATCTGTGTAAAGTCTCCATTTTCCTCCCTTCTTGGATGCCAACACAACTGGGACTGCACAAGGAATTATACTCTTCTTGATCAAGCCTTGATCCAAGAGTTCTTACACTTGTCTTGCTACCTCCAAATATTGATCAGGAGTAAGCTTGTATGTTGCCTTATTGGGGAGAGATGCACCAGGAACAAAGTCTATTTGGTGACTTATTACCCTCTTAGGTGGTAGGGTTGCAGGAGTTCCATCACTCACTATGTCTTTTTACTTCACCAAAAATTCTTCTACCTCTAGTGGTAATGGCTCCTTGACTTTTTTTTCTTCCTCCTTGGGTCTTAGCACAATGGCATACCCTTCACTCTCATCATCCTTGATATCCTTCACAAAATCCTTTCCACTACACAACATGACATTAGGAGTCTTGGACTATGGCTCTTCATCTTCTAGCAAAGACTGAATCTTGAAAGTTTTGCCTCCTTTCTTAAATGTGATGGAATTATCCTTCCCATCATACATTGCCCCATTGTCAAATTTCCAAGTCCTTCCTAACAACAAATGGCAAGCATCCATTGGTAGGATGTCACAAAGTAACCTATCCTTGTACCCCGCTATTAAAAACTCAACCCATGTTTGCTCATTTACCAATACACTTTGGCCTTTGTTGAGCCATGTTACCTTATAGGGATTTACATGGGGTATTTTTTCTAGTTTTAGTTTCACTACTGCCTCCTCTGAGATGATATTATCTGTGGATCCAGAGTCCTCAATCACTTTACAAACCTTGCCAAGGATTTTACATCTGATTCTAAACAAAGCCCTCCTATGTTTGGGCTCATCCTTGATTGGTTGTCTTATCAGTGCTCTCCTGAACATCAAGTTCTCACCCATCTCTAAATCTATATGGTCAATCTCAGGTGCTTTGACACTTGAAGTTTCCTCATGAGCATACGCTACCCTTTTGTCACTGTTTGCTATAGAAGGCTTGTTAGGATATCTATAGGCTAGTTGACCTAATTTCCCATAATAATGGTTGCAAATTAAGAGCTATTCCCACCTCCTCTTCCTCTGCTAGGACCACCATGATTACCCCTACCTCTGTTATATCCCCCTCTTGAATTGCTTTTAGTATGCTGCTCTGTCAACTTGTTCTCACCTTGTGATCTTTTCTCACTACCTCTGCCTCTGTTATTCTTGAAGCTAGAGTCACCCTTCTTCTTGTTCTTCTCCTCCACTCTTATGGCTAATTGTTGACACTTTTGTATTGTAGTTGGTTTCCATAGGCTAATCTCCTCTTGGATGTTCCATTTCAATCCACCCAAGTATCTAGCCACTTTGATTAACTCCTATTCTTGCAGTTTAGACCTTAGACACAATCTTTGGAATTCCTCAGTGTATGAGGCCACATCTAAGTCTTTTTGTTTCAAGTTTTGTCTCTTTATATGAAGTTGGATTTCATAATCCTTAGGGAGATAATTCTCCTTCAACTTGGTCACCATTGCATTCCAATTTTCTATGGGTTGCTTCCCCATTCTTACGCTCTCATCCTAAAGGTATTTCCACCAAGTCAAAGCTGACCCTCTGAGTCTAGAATTGGCCACCTTAAGATTTTGGGCTTCAGTCACACCCTCACATTTGAAATGGTTCTCCATTCCCTCTATCCAATCCATGACTACTTCAATGTCCATCTTTCCACTAAAGAAAGGGATTACTTCTAATGATTTTCCACCTAATTCTTTGATGGCCTTCAAGAGTGGCTCTTCATTCAAGATAGGGTCTGGTTTAGGAATGATGTCTTCCTCAACAACTTTCTTGCCCCTATCACTGCTTTCCAATCCTTCTATGCTTCTAGCTGCTTCATTAGCAACTTCCTCTAGCCTTAACCTCATGCATACTAAGGCTTACTCAAGGAGTAAGTTCTTCTCCTTTTTATCATCAACTTCCTTAGCTAACTTTGCATTTGTCACCATCTTTGACTCTCCTACTGATTCACCAGTAGCTGCAGGCATACACTAACTTCCCAAGTTTCTCAACTTGCTTTGATACCACTATGATGTAACACTAGTCTTGCTTTACCCTAGCTTCCTCTAGGGGCTCCAAGGTCACTCTACTGACCTAATAGGGTTATTTAACTAACCCTTCTCTCCTTAGGATTCTCCTCACAAGATCCTATCCCTTTTCAAATAGTGAACATCAATTAAGTAGAACAAAACTTCACCATGCTTCTTCCTACGCTCCTAATGGCCTTTCTTGCTCCATCTGCACAAATTGATCCAAATGGATCCATAAATATTCCCTGTAGAGAAACAATCTTCTAGGGTGTTAATTGGATCCACTTCAAGGTATCCAAACTCCTTTTACCAAGAAACTCTCAATGAGCTCCAAGGATCAATCCAAATTAACCCAAAATAGGGCTACAAGCAATTAGGCCTATTTTGAGGGAAAACAACAATAACATGTAAAACTTGTAAGCAAGTCAGAAAAATAACACCATATCTTGATACCCTTTATTGAGAACCTAAGGATTTTATAGGTATTGTCTTCCAGAGGTGTCCGTACAATACCTCCTATAAACATGCCTAAAAATTAGGGTATTAAGACCTTTTCACTGTCTGCTCAAGAAATTGATTTTATTGGCTAGAAAAACTTCACACCCAAAATTATCCTCCAAGTTAGGTCTCCTTCACTCACCCTACTATCCCTCCACAATCCCTGATTGAATAAATGAATGTTTTCAATCCTTCAAAATTTGTCTACAACTGATGGTGATCCCTAGCCATGCATCACTAGCTCGCATAGGGCATCACCTTATAAATTGTTGTCATGCTTTCCTAGGCCCCTCCTTCACTATACATAATGTACATGGAGTCACCTTCCATATTCCAAAGGCCAGTGCAAGTTCCATGGTGGAAAATAGATCTATGACTCCATTTGCACTAGGTGCCTGGTTCAAAACAGCGACTAGGCAGAACACAAAACAATTTACAAAAGAAACCAAAACTATAAAAACTAGAAAAATGCCACCACAAAAAGTATTAAAACAATCTACATTAACATAACCAAGGATTATAGTAGATGATTCAATCCATTACAATTCCAAATGCTCACAATTTACATAAACTGTAAATGTTCTTCAATTCTACAGTCCGTACACACTTTGACACAACAATGCCAACCCTTACAAATGATCAAGGATAGCCTTGTGTAGTTGACCAAAGCAGTAAAACACTGGTTTCAGACAATTAAGAAACCAATTCCATCAAATTTTTGTTCTTGCAACCAATGTGGTCAATGTTGTCAATAACAACATTGACAACTTTTGCAACTTTTTGGATATGCTATCCAAACTTGGTCAAAAGTTGTCCAAACTTGCCCAAATCACTAACTAAGGTGTAATAACATGAAATAGGACCTCTAGTCCCTTTATTGGCCAATTTGGCACTAAAATCCCCAAAACACCCTATTTGATCTAGATGGACTCAAAGGTCACTAAGGACCTATTAAGACATCCTCACTTTACACACTACACACTAGGAACTACATGTCCTCTTATTATCCTAGTGGTCTGGATAGAACCACTACAGGACAAAAACATCAAAGAAGCCCTAGGTCATATTGCATATCTTAGCCCTACCTAGGTGCTCCTAGACCATACTCCCCCCACAACGAAAAGCTATATCACTCCTGTGGATAGTATATCCTTTGAAATGCCCACCTTCTTGAAGTCTGCCTCTGCAATCCATGAGGCCTCTAATTCTGGTCTATCCTTCCACTGAATTAGGTGTTCCATGTAGACCTTATGCCTTGTAGTCTGCTTAACCCCAGAGTCCATAAATTTTTTAGCTAGCATATGTGGTTTGGGAGGCAATACAATAACCTCAACATCCCCACTAAGTCCTTGGCTACCTTGACTGATCTCATCTATCTTCCCTCTGAACTAGATTAAGTATTGTACATTAAACACCAGAGATATGCTCAAATATGATGGTAAGTCTATCTTATAGGCATTAGCCCCATATCTAGCCAAAATTTTGTAACGTCCCACCCTTTTCATCTGAATCTTGGTAGGGACACCTCTCTGTAACCTCGACTTGTTCAAGTGAACCATCACACAGTCACCCACTTCAAACTGAACATCTCTCCTCTTTTCATCAACTTTGACCTTCAACTTTTGCTAACTGTCTTGGATTTTCTTCTTGACTTGTTCTTGTATCTCCTTCATAATATGGGTGAATTCCTTAGCATGTCCACTTCTATACTCCATACCTCCAAGATCCCTATGCTCACAAACACCCCTTGGGTGCATCCCATAAACAACCTCAAATGGGCTTCTTCCTGTCATCTTGTTCTTACTATCATTGTAAGCATATTCTTCTTGGGGAATGACCACATCCCAAGTCTGCCCATACTCCTTAGTTAGGCACCTCAATAGGTTACCCAACACGTAATCACCACCTCAGTTTGGCCATCAATCTGAGGGTTGTAGGCTGAACCAAAAGATAGATTGGTACCCAATCTAGTCCATAATGTCCTCCAAAAATGGCTCATAAATTTTACATCCCTATCTGATACCATGCTCAAAGGAAGACCATGGATCCTCACAATATCCTTAAAGAACAAATAGGCTATGTGGCTAGCATCATTAGTAGTCTTACAGGGTATGAAATGACCCATCTTGCTAAATCTGTCAACTACTACATATATGTTGTCATACCATTGCTTAGTTTTGGGTAGACCTACTACAAAATCCATACTCACACACTCCCATGGTCTGTTAGGGATTGGTAAAGGCTGATATAACCCTACATTACTTATTCCTCCTTTGGATTTCATGCATACAACACACTACTCCACATATTTGGTGACATCTCTCACCAACTATGGCCAATGGTAGAACCTTTGCACAAGCTCCAAGGTTTTGTTCATACCAAAGTGACCACTTAAAGATCCATTATGTTTCTCCTATATGAGATCCATCCTCATAGAGCCTCTTGGCACACATAACTGATTACCCCTAAATAGCAGTCCATTTTGTAAAGTTAACTTTGAGAACTTACTATGGAAATGGTTCTGAAAATCAACACATACCTTTTACGCTTCCCCGAAGTCCTCATCTGCCTTGTAAATATCTGTGAAACTATCAATGCCAATGCTATTCAATTGGACTTCTTGGACTATAAGTAACCTCTTGCGTAGTGCATCTGCAACCTTATTAAGCCACCCTTTCTTGTACTTTATAGTAAAGCTGAATGCCTACAAATACTCCATCCATTTCAAATATCTATTGCTTAGTTCCTCCCAAGTATTAATGTAACTAAGGGCCTAGTTGTCTGTGAACACAAAAAATTCTTTGGGCAATAGATAATGCCTCCATTTTCTTAAGGGCTGAACTAAAGCATATAGTTCCAAATTATAAGAAGAATATCTCTTCTTTGCCTCATTCAATTTATCACTAAATAAGGCAATTGGCCTACCTTCTTGCCTCAATACACCCCCTACCGTCATCCCACTTGCATCACACTCAATAGCGAATAATTTCTCGAATATTGGCAATTGTAGGACAGGTTGAGTAGCCACTTGTTTCTTCAACATCTCAAAGGCTTTCTCTGCTTCTAAGGTCCACCTAAACTTAGTTTTTAGCCCAACCTTAACAATATCCAATAATGGTGCACATATCCCACTAAAATTCCTAATAAATTTCCTATAAAATTGTGCAAGGCCATGTAAACTTCTTACCTCAGTGGCTGTGGTAGGTGGAGGCCAGTTTAGGATAGCAACAAACTTGTCTTGGTCCATCTTCAAAGACCCTTTGGACACTACAAAGCCCAAATACACTAGTTATTTCTTGAAGAAATCACATTTCTCAAGGTTGATAGCCAACTTCTCTTCATGTAATCTTTGCAACACTGCTTCTACATGCTTGACATGCTCCTCCCTTGTCTTGCTAAATATCAGTATATCATCAAGATATACCACCACAAACTTCCATGTGAAGTCCTTGATCACCTCATTCATGAGCCGCATGAATGTGCTCAGAGAATTTGAAAGACCAAATGGCATCACAAGCCATTCATATAGCCCATTTGTGGTCTTGAATGCCATTTTCCATTCATCCCCTTCTTTCACCCTGATTTGGTGATACCCACTCTTCAAGTCCAACTTGGTAAAGTACATTTCCCCTCCAAGGCAATCCATGAGATCCTCTATCCTAGGTATAGGGAACCTATACCATATTGTGATTCTATTTATGGCCCTTGAATCTATGTAAAGTCTCCATTTTCCTCCCTTCTTGGATGCCAACACAACCGGGACTGCACAAGGACTTATACTCTTCTTGATCAAGCCTCGATCCAAGAGTTCTTGCACTTGTCTTCCTACCTCCAAATTCTGATCAGGAGTAAGCTTGTATGCTGCCTTATTGGGTAGAGATGCACTAGGCACAAAGTCTATTTGGTGACTTATTACCCTCTTAGGTGGTAGGGTTGCAGGAGTTCCATCACTCACTATGTCTTTTTAATTCACCAACAATTCTTCTACCTCTAGTGGTAATGGCTCCTTGACTTGTTTTTCTTCCTCCTTGGGTCTTAGCAAAATGGCATACCCTTCACTCTCATCATCCTTGATATCCTTCAAAAAATCCTTTCCACTACACAACATGACATTAGGAGCCTTGGACTATGGCTCTTCATCTTCTAGCAAAGACTGAATCTTGAAAGTTTTTCCTCCTTTCTTAAATGTGATGGAATTATCCTTCCCATCATACATTGCCCCATTGTCAAATTTCCAAGGCCTTCCTAACAGAAAATGGCAAGCATCCATTGGTAGGATGTCACAAAGTAACCTATCCTTGTACCTTGCTATTGAAAACTCAACCCATGTTTGCTCATTTACCAATACACTTTGGCCTTTGTTGAGCCATGTTACCTTATAGGGATTTACATGGGGTATTTTTTCTAGCTTTAGTTTCACTACTGCCTCCTCTGAGATGATATTATCTATGGATCCAGAGTCCACAATCACTTTACAAACCTTGCCAAGGATTTTACATCTGATTCTAAACAAAGCCCTCCTATGTTTGGACTCATCCTTGATTGGTTGTCTTATCAGTACTCTCCTGAACATCAAGTTCTCACCCATCTCTAAATCTAGAGGGTCAATCTCAGGTGCTTTGACACTTGAAGTGTCCTCATGAGCATATGCTACCCTTTTGGAACTGATTATTGTAGAAGGCTTGTTAGGATATCTATAGGCTGGTTGACCTAATTTCCCATAATAATGGTTGCAAATTAAGAGCTATTCCCACCTCCTCTTCCTCTGCTAGGACCACAATGATTACCCCTGCCTCTATTATAGACCCCTCTTGAACTTCTTTTAGTATGCTGCTATGTCAACTTGTTCTCAGCTTGTGATCTTTTCTCACTACCTCTGCCTCTATTATTCTTGAATCTAGAGTCACCCTTCTTATTGTTCTTCTCCTCCACTCTTATGGCTAATTGATGACACTTTTGTATTGTAGTTTGTTTCCATAGGCTAATCTTCTCTTGAATGTTCTATTTCAATCCACCCAAGTATCTAGCCACTTTGATTGAATCCTCTTCTTGCAGTTTAGACCTTAGACACAATCTTTGGAATTGCTCAGTGTATGAGGCCACATCTAGGTCTTTTTGTTTCAAGTTTTGTCTCTTTCTATGAATTTGGATTTCATAATCCTCAGGGAGATAATTCTCCTTCAACTTGGTCACCATTGCATTCCAATTTTCTATGGGTTGCTTCTGCATTCTTACGCTCTCATCCTAAAGGTATTTCCACCAAGTCAAAGCTGACCCTCTGAGTCTAGACTTGGCCACCTTAAGCTTTTGGGCTTCAGTCACACCCTCACATTTGAAATGGTTCTCCATTCCCTCTATCCAATCCATGACTGCTTCAATGTCCATCTTTCCACTAAACAAAGGGATTACTTCTAATGCTTTGCCACCTAATTCTTTGATGGCCTTCAAGAGTGGCTCTTCATTCAAGATAGGGTCTGGTTCAAGAATTATGTCTTCCTCGGCAACCTTCTTGCCCCTATCACCGCTTTCCACTCCTTCTATGCTTCTAGCTGCTTCATTAGCAACTTCCTCTAGCCTTAACCTCATGCCTTCTAAGGCTTCCTCAAGGAGTTAGTTCTTCTCCTTTTTCTAATCAACTTCCTTAGATAACTCTACATTTTTCACCATATTTGACTCTCCTACTTATTCACCAGTAGCTGTAGACATACATTAACTTCCCAAGTTTCTCAACTTGCTCTGATACCACTCTGATGTAACACTAGTCTTGCTTTACCCTAGCTTCCTCTGGGGGCTCCTAGGTCACTCTACTAACGTAATAGGGTTATTTAACTAACCCTTCTCTCCTTAGGATTCTCCTCACAAGATCCTATCCCTTTTCAACTAGTGAACATCAATTAAGTAGAACAAAAACTCACCATGCTTCTTCCTAGGCTCCCAATGACCTTTCTTGCTCCATCTACACAAACTGATCCAAATGGATCCATAACTCTTCCCTATGGAGAAAAAGTATTCTAGGGTGTTAATTTGATCCACTTCAAGGCATCCAAACTCCTTTTACAAAGAAAATCTCAATGATCTCCAAGGATCAATCCAAATTAACCCAAAATAGGGCTACAAGCAATTAGGTCTATTTTGAGGGAAAACTGCAATAACATGTAAAAATTGTTAGCAAGTTAGAAAAATAACACCATATCCTGATACCCTTTATCAAGAGCCTAAGGAATTTATAGGTATTGTCTTCCAGAGGTGTCCATACAATACCTCTTATAAATATGCCTAAAAATTAGGGTTTTAAGACCTTTTCACTGTCTGCTCAAGAAATTGATTTTCTTGGCTAGAAAAAATTCACACCCAAAATTCTCCTCCAAGTTAGGGCTCATTCACTCACCCTAATATCTCTCCACAATCCTTGATTGAAGAAACGAATGCTTTCAATCCTTCCAAATTTCTCTGCAACTGCTGGTGATCCCTAGCCATGCATCACTGGCTTACCAAGGGCATCACCTTATAAATTGCTCCCATGCTTTCCTAGGCCCCTCCTTCACTATACATAATGTACATGGAGTCACCTTCCATATTCCAAAGGCTAGTGCAAGTTACACGGTGGAAAATGGATCTATGACTCCATTTGCACTAGGTGCCTGGTTCAGAACAACGACTAGGCATAACACAAAACAATTTACAAAAGAAACCAAAACTATACAAACTAGAAAAATACCACCACACAAAGTCTTAAAACAATTTACATTAACATAAACAAGGATTATAGTAGATGATTCAATCCATTATAATGCCAAATGCTCACAAATTACACAAACTGTAACTGTTCTTCATTTCTACAATCCATACACACTTTGACACAACAATGCCAACCCTTGCAAATGATCGAGGATAGCCTTATGTAGTTGACCAATGCACTAAAACACTAGTTCCAGACAATTAAGAAACCAATTCCATCAAAGTTGCATTCTTGCAACCAATGTTGTCAATGACAACATTGACAACTTTTGCAACTTTTTGGATATGCTATCCAAACTTGGTCAAAAGTTGTCCAAACTTGCCCAAATCACTAACTAAGGTGTAATAACATGAACTAGGACCTCTAGTCCCTTGCCTGGCCAATTTGGCACTAAAATCCTCAAAACACCCTATTTGAGCTAGATGGACTCAAAGGTCACTAAGGACCTATTAAGGCATCCTCACTTAACACACGACACACTAGGACCTACATGTCCCCTTATTATCCTAGTGGTATAGATAGAGCCACTACAAGCCACAAAATCAAAGAATCCCTAGGTCATATTGTATATCTTAGCCCTACCTAGGTGCGCCTACACCATAGGAGTTGCAAAGAAGGAAGTTATAGAGTTGCAGATTATTGTTTTGTTTGGTTTTGTTTCCAGTAATGAGAAGTTGCAGACTGCGTGTTTAGTGAATATCAAGCTTTGTTGTTCATTTTGCATGCAAGTAGATTAGTTTACTTTATTTCTATTTTGTAAGTTGTTAGCTCTTCAAACTTTATGGGCTATAAACATTAATGGCCCATGGAGATTCCTGAATCCATGGTGAGAATCATGTGTTGGGATGGAACTTGAGAGGAGCCCTTGTACATAGTTTCCTTTTTGTTTTTGGTAGGAGAAGCAATAGTTACAAGTCTGGAGATCTTACCCTAGGCGAGCTCGGTTATAATCTGGCTGGGGAAGAGAATGAAAATAATGTTCTGAAAACATTGATTGAGTGAGTAGAATGAATCTATTTGTGTAGGTTCAGTGAGGAAGATGAATAACATTTTGATGGGGACTGAGTCTTGAAGAGGAGGTAAAGATGATAGTTACTTACCTCAGTTTACGGTTGTGAATACCCTAAGATATCTAGGAGAAAGATCTTAGAGTAGAGTCAAGATGACTCTACAGTAGTAATGAGACTCCATTCCCACATCAGATTGGCATCAGAGCCCTAAAATATTTGGGCGTGTGTTATTTGGATGTTATCTGCAGGAACGCCTTTTGACTCATCCAAGATGGTGACCAATGTGGAACTCGCAAAAGATGCGGAAGAGAAAAAAGAGGACAATAGAATCCTAAAGGAACAATTGGCCGAAATGGCTGCCAAGTTGGAAGAAGTGCATCTTAGGACTACAGCAGTCAGTAAAAGGATGAAGGAGCTGATGAAAAAGACAAGACAGTGACCGAGGAAGATAGTGCTAGAACCTAACCCTATGCGTCAAGAAGATCCGTTCTTGGGAGCATTGAAGGCAATGAATGATAAGTCCTTAGAAGGTGTGCCTTTATTCAGTGGCAAGATGGAACCAGAATTAGTCATGGAATGGATAAAAGGATTGGAGAATCACTTTGACTGTGATAATGTGACCGAGGCTCAGAAGATGAGAATAGATAAAACAAGGTTGAGAGGAACTTCTCTCACATGGTGGAAGTTTGTCCAAGATGAAATGACCAAAGAAGGAAAGAACCCCATAACCAGTTGGCAAGGCATGGTGACTAAGATAAGAGAAACTTATCTCCCTGAGGATTATGCAGTGCAGTTGCACAAGAAGAGACAAAATCTAAGACAAAAATACTTAGAAGTCAGTACCTACACTGAAGAATTTCACAAGCTATGCTTAAGATCCCATGTAATGGAAGAAGAGAGTCTAAAAGTGGAAATATATTTGAATGGTATCAAGTGGAGTATCCAAGAAGAACTCAGTATTTTAAGTCCCAAGATAGTACACCAATGCTATCAGCTTTCTCTCAAAGTAGAGGAGGAGTTCAAGAAGAAGCAAGATACAAATGGTAGAGGAAGAGGAAGAGACAATAGAAATCACAGAGGAGGATTTGGTGGAAGAAAATCTGAGGCTAAAAATTAGAATGAATCCAAGCTCATTGAGAACCAAGCAGAATCCAGTAACACAAGAGGGGTTTACAACCGAGGAAGAGGTTCAAGTAATGGTTCAAGAGGAAGGACCAATAATCAGGGAAGAGGATCTTATTTCTCTTCAATGAAGTGTTATAACTGTCAACAATTTGGGCATCTAGCTTATAGGTGTCCTGAGAAGAGTTCTACATCACAAGGAGGAGAGAAGAGGACACATTATGTGCAAGAAGAGTCTTTTAGCAGCAAGACAACAAAAGTATCCCTAGATTTTGAAATAGGAGAGAATTTGATGATTCAAAGAGCACTCCTCAAGGAACCCATAAAATAAGAACCCAGCCAAAGAAGATCTCTAGTTTGAGTCAAATGCAAGGTACTAGGTAAGGTCTGCAAAGTTATCATAGATTTTGGTTCTACTAATAACATATATTTTCTATGGAAGTCGTAGAAAAGTTAAAATTGAAAAAGATTCCTCATGCTAGCCCTTACTGAGTTACTTAGTTGAATAAAGATCAACATGTGTTAGTTAATGAGCAATCTTGGGTAGAATTTTCCAAAGGGAGGTATAAGGATAGAGTTTTGTGTGATGTCCTACCCATGGATGCTTGTCATTTATTGTTGGGTAGACCTTGGCAGTTCGACCGAGTTAGAGTGCATGATGGAGCTAAGAACTCCTATTCATTTAAGAAATATGGAGTAATTTTCAATATTCACTCAATCTTGGAAGAAGCTGAAGTGAAGAAAGAGGGTCCTAACATATTGTTAGTAGGTGAGAAAGAGTTCTTACAAACATTGGAGGAAGAAGATGGAGCAGGCTTTGCTTTGGTTCTAAAGCCAAAGAATGATAAAGGGGATAAGAAGGAAGAGTTACCCTTAGAAGTGAAAGAGTTGTTGAGTCAATACCAAGACATCATTAGGGATGGACAACTAGCTAGTCTACCACCTGAGAGATCCATTAGTCATCAGATTGAATTCTTCCCAAGAGCCTCACTTCCCAACAAATCTACCTATAAAATGACCCCACAATAGAATGCAAAGATAACCAACCAAATTCAAGAGTTTCTTGATCAAGGAATGATTAGAAGGAGCATATGTCCATGTGCTATTCCCACAGTCCTAGCCCCAAAGAAGAATGGTACTTGGAGGTTGTGTACAAATTCCACGGCCATAAATAGGATCACCGTTCGGTATAGATTTCCAATCCCTAGGATAGAGGATTTGATGGATTGTCTAGGGGGAGCTAAGCATTACTCCAAGATAGATCTTAAGAGTGGGTATCATTAGATAAGAATCAAAGGTGGAGATGAGTGGAAGACTTCTTTTAAGACTACCGAGGGACTCTACGAGTGGCTTGTTATGACTTTTGGGTTATCAAATGCCCCAAGCACATTTATGAGGTTAATGAATGAGGTGTTGAAAGAATTCATTGGAAAATGGGTTATAGTGTACTTAGATGACATTTTAGTGTTCAAAAAAACCAAGGAGGATCATCTCAGACATCTGCAAATGGTGATGAAAGATTGCATGAAGTGAAGCTGGCAATCAACTTGGAGAAGAGTGAGTTCATGAAGAAAGAACTCGTATACTTGGGTTTTGTTATCTCAGAAGGTAACTTGAAGATGGATATTAGCAAGGTGGAAGCAATTTTGAATTGGCCTACACCTAAGTCAGCCACAAAAGTAAGAAGCTTCCATGGATTAGCACAGTTCTACATGAAGTTCATCAGGCAGTTTAGTGAAATCAGTGCACCTGTTTTAGATACCATAAAAGGAGGCATGAAAGCAAAGTTCCAATGGAATGAGCATGTTGATAAAGGATTAAAGGATTTGAAGAAAAGGATAGAAAATAAACCTATTCTTACACTTCCTAGCTTTGATAAATTGTTTAAAGTGGAATGTGATGCAAGCAATGTTGCCATAGGTGCAGTTTTGAGTCAAGAGGGAAAACCAGTAGCTTTTCATAGTGAAAAACTGAATGATGCAAAGAGGAAGTATTCCTCATATGATTTGGAGTTGTATGAATTAGTAAAATCACTAAGGAAATGGAGACATTATCTCCTTCCTAAAGAATTTGTAGTCTTTACCGACAATCAGGCTTTAAGTTTTTTGAATTCTCAAGACAAACTAAGCCATAAGCATATGAAATGGGTAGAGTACATACAAGCACAAGAAGGGAGTACAGAAAAAGGTAGCATATGCATTGAGTAGAAGGTTTCTCATGGTGCAAGAAATTCAGTTAAGAAGCATTGGTATAGACATCTTCAAGGATCTATATTCAACAGATGAAGATTTTTCAGTAGCATACAAGGTATGTCAAGATTTTCAGAATCACTTTCATAGTGAGTATTCTGATTTCACCCTACAAGAAGGTCTTCTATTTAAAGGAGGACAACTCTATGTACCAAAAGGTTCAATGAGGGAGAAATTATTACAAGAGAAGCATAATGGTTCAATGAGTGGACATTTTGGGGTGCATAAAACCTTAGAATTGGTGCAGTGGTACTACTATTGGCCAAGAATGAGCAAAGATGTTCAGAAGTATGTAGAGACTTGCATAGTTTGCCAAAAGGCCAAGGGTACTTCATCAAATGTAGGATTGTATCAACCACTTCCAATCCCAAACTGACCTTGGGAGTGTATCAGCATGGATTTTGTGGTTGGACTTCCTAAAACCAAGCTAGGAATGGACAATATTTTTGTGATTGTGGATAGATTTAGCAAGATGGATCACTTTGTGCCATGCAAGACCACACATGATGCATGCTATTTAGCACATATTTTATTCAGAGAAGTAGTGAGGATACATGGATTACCTTTGAGTATTGTATCAGACCAAGACTCTAAGTTTATGAGTCATTTCTGGAAAACCTTATGGCAGAAGCTTAGTACGAACCTTTCCTTCAGCTCGACATATCACCCACAAACCAATGGTCAAACTGAAGTGGTGAACCGAAGTTTAGGAAATATTTTGAGATGTCTCAAAAAAGAATATGGACAATCATGGGATCAGTTATTTGCACAGGAAGAGTTTGTGTACAATGATACAGTCAATAGATCCACTGGAAAAATCCCTTTTGTAATAGTATATGGGATTCATCCCAGGGGTATATGTGAACTCAAGGATCTTGGAAATAATGTAGAGAAGAGTGGTTATGCTGAAGATTTTTCTTAGTCCATGAAAGAAGTCCATGATACTATGAAGAAGACATTAGTGGAGAGTACAACTCACACCAAGCAAAAGGTAGATGAAAGGAAAAGAGATGTTTAGTTTCAAGTTGGAGATTTGGTCATGGTGCACCTAAACAAAATACGATTGCAAAAAGGTGTCCTGAGTAAGCTTCAGATGAGAAAGATAGGCCCTTGTGAAATTTTGGCAAAGTATGGGTCTAATGCTTACAAAGTTGACCTACCTACTGATATAGGTTTATCTCCAGTCTTTAATGTGGCAGATCTGGTGTCCTACAAGGGACCAATTCTAGAAGAAGATCCTGATTTAACAACAATAATAGAGGATCTCAAGGCACTAAAATTTCCAGTAGCCCTAAAGCCAAGAGAAGAGAAGATTATGAGATCAAGAGTTTCCAAGAAGAATAGAACAAAGACATACATGGAGAATCTAGTCAAGTGGCAAGGACAAGCTGATTCTGAAGCCACATGGGTGTAGGAGACTGAGTTCAAGAAGTTGGGCATTGACCCCGACCTGATCCAATCACCTGGAAGTTGATTTCTCTTTGTTGGGGGAGTATGGTGCAGGAGCACCTAAAGAACTAGGGTGAAAGACCCTTAAGAACTCTTAGATTAGTTTGTTTGGTTTGTAAAGTGTTTTGTTCATTCACTCTTGTAATGACCGAGTGGAAAAATGGGTCAAGCTAATGAAAAAACACTCTAGTTGCTTAGTTAGTTTCTTTTAGTTGCGTGTGTGTGTGAGGTAGTTTGTAAGCCTTTGGAAATCAAACCAAGGCATCAGGAACCTTTGATAAGCTGCTCAGTATGTAAAGTAGCACTTAGTTAACACTAGAGCCCAGTTAACACTGGAACTCGGTTAACACTGGAACTCGATTAACACTGGCATTCAGTTAACATTGGCACCTAGTTAAGATTGGTGCTCGGTTTGCATTACTATTACTCGATGAATCTAGACATAACGGCCCGTGAAAGGTGAATCTTGTCTTTAACGGATAGTATGGGCAGTTGTAATGGTTCCTGAAGAGATGCTTATGAATGAGTGGGTAGTTAAGGTTGTTCCAATGATGGGGTGGATAATAATAACATCCCGAGCCTTCATATAGAGAAGTAGTAGAGGTTGCAAAGAAGGAAGTTATAGAGTTGTAGATTATTGTTTTGTTTGGTTTTGTTTCCAGTAATGAGAAGTTGTAGACTACGTGTTTAGTGAATATCAAGCTTTGTTGTTCATTTTGCATGCAAGTAGATTAGTTTACTTTATTTCTATTTTGCAAGCTGTTAGCTCTTCACCCATTCTGGGTTATAGACATTAATGGACCCTCGATATTCCTGAATCTATGGTGAGAATCATGTGTTGGGATGGAACTCGAGAGGAGCCCTTGTACATAGTTTCCTTTTTGTTTTTGGTAGGAGAAGCAATAGTTACGAGTCTAGAGATCTTACCATAGGCAAGCTCGGTAATAGTCTAGATAGGGAAGAGAATGAAAGAAATGTTATGAAAACATTGATTGAGTGAGTAGAATGAATCTATTTATGTAGGTTCAGTGAGGAAGATGAATAACATGTCGATGGGGACCAAGTATTGAAGAGGAGGTAAAGCTGAGAGTGACTTACCTCAGTTTAGGGTTGTGAATACCCTAAGAGATCTAGGAGAAAGATCTCAGAGCAGAGCCAAGTTGACTCTGTAGTAGAAATGAGACTCCAGTCCCACATTAGTTAACTTGCATACAGAGACACCAATAAAAAATGTCAAAACATGACATACCTCTTATGATCTATAGGTGCATGAAGTTAGGGTGTGCGAGTACTAGGTCCTTTCCCCTATATGAGATTATAAGCAATTGTATTTGTATGGAAGATGTGTGGAAGGTTAAATAGAGAAAATTTTGGTATATTTTTTGTTTAGATTTATGTCATATTTGATTGGTAGGCTATTTAGCAAATGATGTTGTGTAACAAAGGTATGAATGAAGAAGTAATGACCTCAACTAAACTATGCATCCACTTACAAGGACCTAAACATGATTGAAATAAAACCTTTGGATCAGAGTTATACTTTTCTCCATTACCACTGTGAGAGGTGAAATTCAGTTATAAAGGAATACAATAATAATATTAAAGCATTCAATAACTAATAAATCAAGACTACACTCAAGATTGGACTGAAAAGGAAAACTTAAAATAATAAGAAACTACGGAAGTGCAAACCTCCCTAAAACTAAATCCAAGCTCCCTTTTGATCTTTTGATGTGTCCATGCTTATGGATGTGTACTCAATGATGATGCATGCTCCAAGCTTCAAGAGGTGTTCTTCAAATTGGCATTATAAGTTTGCATAAAAGATGGATTATCTATGATTTGCTCTCAAAACAACATTATAACAATACATGAAAGATGGATTAATTTGTGAAGGAATGAGGTTCCTTATATAGGAAAATGGACTCAGAATGAGTGGTCAAGATGCAAACCTAAAGAAGGGCTCAGATGCACCTAGAAGAGAGCACAAGGATTGTCCTTCTTTAAGTGCCTCTCATTGTGACAAGTGTTGTAATCACATAAAAATGGTCATCTAAACCCTAAACCCCCAATCTCAATAATTAATCAAGAAACCCTAATCTTGATTATTCTAAGTCCTAAATCAAACAGACAATTATCAAAGTCAAACTGATCTGACCTAAACCCTAGGTCCTAATCGATAATCTTACTTGATTAATTAATTAATCCCTAAAATAACATTACACTGGCAAATAAACTTTATACTAATTATTTAATTAATATTCTAAATATTAATTAAGGAAAAATAAAAATTTGTCAATTAAATAAAAAAAGGGAATCAAATTAATTAATAAAAACAAATGTGCATTCAAAATTATTTAATTTATTAAAAATGCATATGACATCATCAAATCCAGTTAATTGATTTATCATTTTGAAAACAATCCAGTTCCACTCAGTTAACTGATTCTCCACTGTTTATCATCTTGGAAACATTTCAGTTAATTGAAAACTGAATATGAAAGTTTCCAAAAAGACTGATTAGTTAGTTCAGTCAACTGACTCTTTAGACCAATCACATTGCTTGCACATGGATTATGCTTCTTCAATAAAATTTGAGCCACTCTTTTCTTTCAATCTCGACCGTCGATTTGAGAGAGATTTCTATAAAAGAGAAACTCATTTCCTTCACAAAGGATCCTAACTTTTATTATCATTATTATGCTGCATCTTGCATTTTAGCTTTCTTTTAATCATTTAGCTTTAATTGTTAATTTCTTTCAAGCATGCAAATCTAATATTAGAGCACATTTTCAATTTGGTATTTTTAAAATGAATCCATACACATTCAAATTGGTGCTCTAAAACTGAATCTCTAAGTAGCTTGGATTAACAACAAATCTGCATCCTACATCAATCATTTAGATCAATCATCTAGATTAAATCCTTTGTTTAGAACAGTGTGTAGTCACTGAGCTTGCAATGACCTAAGAGAAAGCTCATACTCCTACCTACTAGAAGGCAATAGATCAGTTTAGGTTAGCATAGTTGCTTATTGTTTTCAGATTTTCAGTTTTCTAACCCGCTAACCATCTAATGATCTATTGAAGTGTGTGTTTGTCATGCAACTTGCATTTTTTTTGAAAGTGCATGATTTCTCGTCTAGTTCTGAATATGCAATCAAATTTATGATTTTCTATTTTTTCTAACGCTGACGAGTTTTGTGCTTTGTTGTTCTCTGGACTATCTTATTGGTTTTAGCCTAACAGTGGTTTGCAGGATGTTGAAATAGAAGACTAAAACACATACTACTAAAGAATCATCTTGGAGGTTGCCTTGATTGATAGAACTTGCATTTTGTTTTTGTTTTATTAAAATAGGAATGCACATGCAAGAATTTTTAAAATGAACTTTTATCTGGTGTTTTAGGGATGGCAATATGTCAGGAAACTATGCTCTCACCCTTTTAGGATGACCAGAAATCCAGAAACATTATTGTCATTTGCCGTTTGAGATTTGCAACTTTAGAGGGCCTTTCCAAGTGGGAAAAAGTACTCACCCTTGGAGAATGACCAAAGTGAGAACAAGCTAATGCCAAGCTTCTTCAACTCACTATAATAAAAATGCTTCCTCGAGGCCAAAACCTCAGAAGATAAGTTGCATTTGAGCTTATACTCATCTCTTGCCTAACACAAAGCAGGGCCTCCGGGTCTCAATAACGTATCATGAAATGCTTGTGCTAAGGTGCTCTGTGGGGTTAGCAGCCTGAATCACGCTTGCACAGACATAGAGGATACACTTAAATGAAGACCCTTACTAAAACCCTTTTTAGATAGTGGCCAAAATCCTTTTCTACTTGTTGATACAGGTGTTGTGAGATGTGCATGCCTAAGAAACCTCTAATGTACCCCTCTTGTTGAGACAGTAAATTTATCAGGATCCTCAGATCTTGATAAATTCAAAGCTTGGTAGGCCCGAGAAGTGTGTGTCATGGAGGGGAGCTAGTGCTGCCAAGCTTGTAACTGTCCAACTTGAATGGGTATTTTATTGTAAGAGGATTCAAACAAGTATTGTCTATTTCTCGCTACCTAGGAATAGGGTTTGCTTGATGTGCTTGAATAGCTAAGGGCTTCTTTATGTGTCTTGTGTGAGTGAAACATCAACACAAACATCAAAACAATCAAACAATTCAAAATCCGCACTCTTAGTGTTAACTATCAACTCTTGTCTGAGTTTCTGCATCTGCTATCAAAATCTGGAAATCTATCAACTTGCTATCCAATTCTGTATTCTCTTAAGAAGGTTCTATCTAAATTTTCACAAATCTGTGTTCTCATCAACATCATCACTAGTCTGTCTTTGACTGCAATCTGTTGACATTCTGACTTATTGTTGTTTTGAAATCTGATTTCATTGTGCTAGTCCAAGTGACTTGTTATCTTATCATCTTTGTCTGCACTATCCTTATCCTGAGTTGTGAGAGCAGGTTCGTTAACCTCGACTCAAGATCAGAGTCATTGCTTCTCTCTCTTAGTTGGACATTATCTCCTTTGTCCTTTGGTCTTGGACTTAATCAACACTTTAGATATCACTTCAGCACCTGACAGTTAATCAATTGATTCATCATACCTCCCCTTCAATCTTCTATGCAAGCGCATCAACACAATCTTACAATGTCTAAAAGAAAATGGGCTAAACCTTATGGTCCTAATAATGTGCAAGAAGAGATTCTTATGGCAGCTTTAGCAAAACAACTTGAAACATTGAAATTTGAAATCCAAGAATTAAAGAGAGAAAAGGATACACAATCCAACAAATCCTCATCAAGCTTAATCTATCCTTTTATATTTGATCATGATCAAGCGAGTGGCTCCAAAGCCCTAAAAGCTGCTAAAAACAACATGAAGTCTACCTCCAAAGGGATTAGTAACCTCATGAAAGAAAAACCTTGGGTTAAACGCAAGAGGAACTTCACTCCTTTAGGACAATCTTATGAATCAAAATTGGAAGAACTTCTTGAGAATGATCTTATCACATTACCTCAAGACACATCACGTGGATTAAGATTCTTGAGTACCTATTGTGCATATCATCGACACAATGAACATAAAACTTCATCTTGCATGGAATTGAAATATAAAATCCAAGATCTCATTGACGATGGCATAATCGAAGTGGAAAATCCTATTGATTCATCTAATCTCAAGCATGATCAATATTAGGAATCCATGTCTAGAAATGGTTCACATATCATATCTACTTCTTCCACCATTCCTCCATATTATAAAGCTTCATCATCTCTATCAAGAACTGAACCTCATGATGAATATGTCTACCCTCAAGGACTACCTCTAAAAGAGATCCAAGCTAATCAACATATGATTGCAAGTCCTTCTCAAGCTTCAAAGATCATAGACCCAAAGCATCCATGTGCTTCAATGCTTGTCATGCCTATTCCAAATGATTGTCCATCAGCCTATCAAGAATCCCATATGCAGATCAAAACTCCTACCTCGTCCTCAGAAGTGGCTCCATGTCAAGAGGGCAATCCAAAGTGTGAAGAAACAAATATCAGTAATGATCAAGATCAAGACACCATCCATCCTTGTGCAATAGTTGACCAAAGTTTCATATCTCAAGAGTCTCATGATGATTTCATCATCCCCTTCCATTTCTTCCGAGAAGACACTCTTACACCTCCTATATCTTATCCATCTCTCAAACAAGATCACAATATCCTTTCCACCATCTCTAATGGGCCTATTGAAAATCAAGAGAAAGGTACCCTTTGTACACCATCTCATGATCCTTGTCAAGATCATAGCATCCCATCATATCCTTGTCATACTCTTCCATATCCACCTCAAGAAAACATCATTCCTCAAAATTCCTTGCATAACGATAAATCCCCTCAAGCTTCAATTGTTCCTATCAAAGATACTCATGCACCTATTGATATAAATATGAATTCTAAAGAGAAGATACTTGGTCATGTAGCTCACTCTAAAGATGTTGATATCCCTTCCACACCTTATATCCCTCCATTCAAATGTAAGAATCAGCCTTCTCCATCTTCCAAATCCATCCTTGGTCCCTATATCCCAAAGCTGAAACCATCAAACCTTCCATCTATATTGGGTTCTTATATCCCTCCATCCACCATGCCTGATGTTCAAGAAGAGATAGAAGAGGCAAAAAGTGAGCAATTATGGACATTAGAGTTTGACAGAAGTTGTGCCAAGGCTGGATCGGGAGTTGGAATAGTTTTAATAGCCCTTGATGGAGAAATTACTCATTTGGCCTATAAACTGAATTTTAAAAATACTAATAACACAGCAGAATACGAGGCTCTTCTCCTTGGTATTGAGGCAGCAAAACAAAAGGGAGTTAAATTGCTTAAAGTTCAAGGAGATGCTGAATTGGTCATGAGGCAGGTAAGGAATCAATACTCTGTAAAAAATAACAGGTTGAGGAATTACAGAAATAAGTTATGGGACGAAATACAAAATTTTGATGCCTTTTCGATAGTCTCAGTGCCAAGAGACCAGAATTCCAAAGTTGATTCCTTAGCAGTCTCTGCATCATTACTTTTGCCTCATCCTGATTTTAAAGATCAAGTATATAGAACGGAAGTCCTTTTCAGACCAAACATGCCAGATAATGAAGAATCTTGGTAGGTATTTGAAGATGATAAACACATTCAACAGTTCATAGAAGGAATGGGATCCTTTGCTGATTTATGTTTCGAAAGCAATCAAAGGAAAGAGCAGCCATCAAAGGATGAAGAAGAATTGAAATCAGGTACCATTCAATTGAAAGAAAATAGAATTCCTCCTCATGTTGTTTCTTTAGAAAAACTTTTTGATAAACATGATGCTTATATTAAAAAGGAGAGAAATAAGAAGGGAAAAACAAGTGGAGAATTTGACAAGATAAACATAGGAACTGAGGACAGTCCTAAGATGATCAACGTTGGAAAATGTTGTACCCCTGAGGAAAGAATAAAAGTTAGAGAGTTATTGATTGAATTCCAAGATGTTTTTGCTTGGAACTATGAGGACTTAAAGAATTTTATGAATGGGAAATTCAGGCATACCATTCCTCTCAAATCTGGAGCAGCACCTGTCAGACAAAAATAGAGAAATTATAATCCTTTGGTTGAAGGGGCAATTTTCAAA
>MU228150.1:2424539-2463072 GCA_018584345.1 Thuja plicata | reverse complement strand
TAGGAATCACACTTTAAGTGTGATTAGTGTGTGTTTAAGTGAGGAAGTAGGTTTATTAAGAGGAATAGGTAGGGTAGGGTAGGAATAGAGTAGGTTTCTAGGTAGGATTAATAAGTCTTATTAAATTAATCCAAATTAATTTGAATTAATTATGGTTTAGAAGAATATTAGAAATGTCGAGAAATAAATAAATTTAAAATTTATTTAAAAGGGGATTTATGGAGGGTAATGTATTAAATAAGATTTAATACATCAAAAGGGGTAGTATTTAAATTAAATTTAAATACTAAGGAAAGTGAATAATATTTAACTAAATAAATTTAATTAAATAGATAGGAGAATATAACAAATATAATTAATTAAAATTAACTATAATGTTATGGGAATATTAATTAAATTAATATAAGGATGATTTTAGACGTCTACACCAGCCACTGGATAATGTATTATATTGTAAAGTGTAAAATAAGTTAGGGTTAGGTTTAGGTCAAAAGATGTGTATAAATAATAAGTCTGACCTCATTCCAAGGGTCGAAAAAATTGATAATTTTGCAGTCTATACTTAATAACAATATAGTTTTCTCATTTCTTAGTTGCAGAGCTCAATGCTCCATATTTTAAAGCTTTCAGTAGTTAAATGCTCCCTAGGAGTTACCATTGTATCATGCACCAGTGCTTGTTGGAAAGATGTTAATGAAGAAAGAAGGGTTCTCACAATGATGTTGTTGGCACTCTGTCTTCTGGGTTAACGGTATTTTATGCTTTGTGTTCTTCATGTCCTTTTCTCTGATGCTTAAAGTAGATTAACGACCTTCTTTCTTTTGCTACTGATAAAATATGAACTGATGGTTGTATATTTCTTTGGTATTTAGTATAGTGTGTTAGATAATTGTTGATGTTTTGAATGTTTAGCATAACTATAAGTAGATGAAACACTTCTAACTGTGCAATATATTTTTAAGTTTATTTGCTAAAGTAAAAGGCACGCTTGAAGGAAACCCCACTTACCTGAATCCCTGGAGTTACTGAGTTGAAGATAACTAGCTATCCCCCTCAAACAAAATAGTCACATCTCCCAACCGAACCCTGCACTGTTGAGACCCAATTCTCACATACTTGGAGGCCTGGGGAATCTCATTTCCCTGGACAACCTTTATAGGTGAAGTTGGTCGGTACCCCGGTACCTGGTGACAACTTACCTCTGTTGGCGGACCTGGTCACAAAATCCCATCAACAGAAACTGGCGCTAGAAGGAGGGCATGAACTCATCCCCCTCTCAGGATTCATATTTTACACCGCCTGAGGGTTCCCCAATCCATAGTTTTAGGATTCAAACCTTCAGTGGGATTGGGTCATTCTCCCTAGTGAGATTTGAAAGAGTCTTTAGATCAGCACCCGATCCTAGAAGGTTTATCAAACTCGAGCCTCCTGCTCGAAAGAAACAGACCCCAAAAGTCAAGCCAACCACCACTGTCTGAGGATCTAGCATACCACAGAATACCCAATCCCCCCAGACGATCCCAAGAATTAGTGTTCAACCTAGTCAAAATCCAACTCCCCTAATGGCTGCATATTTCAGAAACACTGGTCCCCAATGGGAACCTTTCCGGGTGCAACCAACGATTTACCCTCGCACCCAAAAAAGATTTGTCCACGATATGAGCACCTAGGCTCACAAACCGCAGAGGAACACCTATAGGCATACAAAGATGCCATGAACCGACACCAGATCCAACATGAAGATGATGTGACCTAGATATTTCCTCTGTCCCTAGGACAGAGCAAACTGAACTGGTACCTTAACCTTCCTACCAACTCCATAAATAGTTGGCAGGACATGGAGGATGTATTTCTACCTGCCTTCTATGTACACATGGACCCAGCTTGGTCCCATAGCTAGTTCATTTCCATTAGGAAGGAACCAAATGAACCCCTTGCAGCATTCAATCACCGGTTCCAACGCACCTTGAAGCGGTGCATAGGTCCCTTCATCCTATCCATGGAAGTGACTATCTAGACCTATCTCAATGCGATGGACCCCTTTGTTGCCACTCTCCTCTAGAGAACTATCACCCCGGGCGACAAAGATACTTTGAAATTTTTTTACAACCTAGCCTTAGAACTATCCCATGGCCTCAACAAATCCCCAGGCGGGATTGGGCAGAGTACGCCATTCAACATGATCCCCAGTGGAACTCCTTACACTGGGGGATATAACCCCAATCTGGCAATGGGTGCCCCCGCGATGGCCATGAATCCCCTACCACCGCCGATAGACCAACATGCCTAGTACGTGTATCCATCGCAGACTCAGACAATACCAAGTCTGAAATGTTTTCCTTGGAACTAGCCGTAGCAGACACAACAATCACAGACACAACCATCTGGAGTGCCCTTCTTCTAGTTGTCTATGGCTGGAGGATTTCCACCCTTGACTCTGGCAAATATTACTACTTTCCCAAGGAACCAACAACAACAACCATCACATTATACTGACACGAACACTCAGTTGACCGCCGAGGTTGAATCCCTCCAATGAATGTTTTCCACCCTGACTATGGAAATGGGTCAACTTAAGGTGATGTCTTATGCACCCTAGAACTCTAATTCCCAGAGAGGGAATATTTTCTCTAGCCAACGAAACAATAATGTCAGGGGAAGAATTTTTAACAATGGGCCTCGGCCCAACCAAAAATAATAGAAAAACAACGCAAACACTGAAGGTCTACCTCTGAACCAAAATGCCAATTAGAGTGGTGTTGGACCATCCCATTTCATGCCAGTCGTAGACTTCTAGCCCATGACCAATTGGTGCAGATTGCATGACACAGGCTCCCACAATGAGGTAAACTATGCCACACTGGAGAAGGTCATCATGATTTCCTAGTTGGACAGGCAACAAGCGTCTGATCCTACTCCCCTAGAGCCTCCTATGCAAGAGACCACTCATGGTTCATTCACCTATGAGACCATCTTCTTTGGAATCGCCAGAGAAGATGAAGAAGAATCCAAACTGTAAGGATTCTTTGATGAGTCAACTCTGGCCTTTGAGGCCAATGCCTTCACCAACCCATGGACTCCTTACAACACTCGAGGCCAGGCTGGTAAAGGACCAATTTACATGCCAACACCTCCTACTTACACTCCTCCCTAGGACAATACTGTAATAGCCCAAAATTGGCATCTTGCAACCCTAACCAATTTTGTTGCATTTGTCATTCTTCTGGATCATCAAAGTCCTATTGTACTAGGCAATTCTAAGTTTTTAACTGACTCTACTCGACCTAAGTGTCAAATGCAAAAAATCCTAAATCTGTATTAATCATACATCATATTTAATTCCTAAATACCTATTGGCTAAATAAACCCTATGATCGAATTAATTTAATTAATAAAGTCCTAGCACTTTAATTAATTAAATTCACCCTCTTTAGCTAAGACACATGAAAAAGGGATTAAATGATATTTAATTATTAAATAAATATCCTCATTTCAATAATTGAATTTAATTATTCAGATAATTGAGAAAAATCTATTTATGAGGTCATATTTATTTAATTAATTGAATATTCTATCAAAAATCTTTCTTTTATTCAGAAATGGAAACCTTGAATTAATTGTGCTTTAAAGAGAAAGAAAACAATTTAATTCAAATAAAACAGAATTAAATCAAATAAAGAAAATAGTTAAAGCAGAGAGAAAATAATTTATTGTATTCTTTTGAATAAATCTTTCTATTCTAAACTGGCTTTTCTATCTTTTTTATTTCAAAGAGGAAAGTTTCTATTCTGATCATCTCTGAGTCTATAAAAGAACTCTCATTCTTCATTCAAAACCCCCACTCACTTTTGCATTGTTAGAATAGTGAATTATTGTCTCATTTTCTTGTTAATATCATATAGAATAACATCTTTTTACAATAGAATAGCTTCAATTTCTAGAATAATTGCATTTATCATCATATCTTAGATTATCTCACATCTTTCAATTCTTAGTGTAATCTTGCATTGTATTGCATTCATCATGATAAATCCTTCGTTCCTAGATTGGTCTATGGTTGTGAGACTCTCGTTCTGAGACTAATTTCAAAAACCCCATCTGGATAGAAGGCAATAGGTTGAATCATGCAGGCAGACGGGATGAATAATCTCATATTTAGTCTTGTGTGTACCTAGTGAAGAAGGACTATGTTGAAGTGTATGGTGAGTTAACAAGGCCAAATTTACAACATACAAATACAACCGACCGTCCTGTCCCTCCAAAAGGTTCTAGCTCTAACCAAGTGCATGACCCAACTGAGGGAAGCCACCGATTCCTGAGAGGAAGGTTTGACATCATGAAGGCGTTAGAACAAACCACCACCTCCATGACCTTGATGGAGGTTTTACTAAACTATCCTGAGCAGAAGAAGTCTCTTCTAAATCTCTTGGGAAACCTGGAAACTGTCAGTCGCCCACCCAAGACTGTCTCTTTTGAGGATGCCAACGCGGCCATCTTCTAGGGAAATACTGAAGATCCTCCATTCCTACTAGGCTGGAACATACAAGGAAAAAACATACACAACTTCCTAGTAGATTCTAAAGCTTCAGGCAACATCATGCCCCTATCCATATGCCAGAAGCTTAGATTCTAACCCACCCCATCTAATGGTGCAGTAATCCAACTGGATAAAACTGCTGTGAAAATGGTGGGTAAATTAAAGAATGTCCATATACAGCTCATCCAGGACCCCAGAATAGCTAGCATAATTGATATTCAAGTGGTGGACATCCCAGAGACTTATGAGATGTTATTGAGTCAAAATTTATCTAAGTCCTTGAATGGATACTTTTCGACTGACTTCTCCCACTTATGGCTCCCCTGGGAAGGAGAATCAAACAAGATCCAGGTAGAAAGTGAGCCCCAGATGAAACAGGCCCTTACCGAAGTTAGAAGGGTTAATGATGTCTTATTCTCTGAGACTTCCCCAAGGTGTACCAACCCCTTGAAATCTTAACGTTCAATTTCACCCCTGGGGAGGATCCCATAGTTTTGCAGAGAACCCTGGACCTAGAAGAAAAATTGAGGGTTGAGGTTAACTCTCAAGGTGCCACAGTGACCCCCGCCACACTCTTGTCTGGCACTTGGTGCTAGGTACATTACCAGAAGCACTCAAAGCTAGAGTGTGAGCCTTGTCTTTTTGTCGCTACCTGGCACATTGACGCCCTCTAGAACAAAGAACATGCAGCTGATTCCCCGGAGCCTAGTATTTCTACTGGAAGCACTTCTTCGGTGCCATTTCTCTGGGGATCTCAATTCCAAACCTCTCTAGAGGTAAACCTCATCCACATACCATCAGTGCTGGAGGAAACTCCTCCCAAGTCTCCCAAAGATAATCCAAAGACTACTCATTCTCCCCAGCTTCAAATGACAAACAGTGATTTGTGGACCCCTAAGTTTGATGGGTCCTGATCCAAATAGGGTTGTGAGGCCAGAGTAGAATTGATTAATCCATGGAGAAAATCCTTCCTCATGTCCTACAAGTTGTAGTTCAACTGCACAAACAACATCATGGAGTACAAGGCCTTGGTCCTTGGACTCCTGTTTGCATTAAGAAAGGGAATCACTCACCTCTAGACCATGGGCGATTCAGAGTTGATTTTCAAACAAGTCCAGAGTCAATACACGTGTCATGATAAGAGGCTAGTTGCATACCGCAACTGGGCATGGAGCTTTATTGAATATTTTGAGGCCTTTGGCATTGATCTTATTCTTTGGTGACGGAACTATGTCCCAAATGCCCTTGTTGTTTCTACCAGCACACTTGAGCCCATGGCAGGCTCATGACTCTAGAGATTTTCTGTTGAGATGATCCCCACCCCGTCTATTCCAGATAATGTCACCCACTTTCAGTTTTTTGAGGATGATCAACATATCCTGGCCTTCATGGCCAATGTTGGTGTCTTCAAGGACCAGATAGTGGAGGAAAGAGAACACAATGACACTCGACAGGGTGATGAAGATGATGGGATCATGGACCTACCAGCCAACACCATCGCAAAGGGGATGGTCGCACTTAAACAGATCTTTGACTCAGACCCTCAGGGCCAGAAAAAGGTATCATCCTCCTCTAAGGGAGGAAATTTTGAGAAAGTAAACATCAGCTAGCCCGGTGAGGAGAAAATGATACACATTGGTACTTCCTACTCCCCTGAGAAGGAGAAGATTCTCATGGTTCTCTGAGAATACATAGACGTGATCGCGTGGGGGTATGAGGATTTGAAAACATATGACACATCCATTATGACTCATACCATCCCACTCAAACCTAATGCTAAGCCTTTTTGACAAAATCAATGACCCATTAACCCACTGATTGAGCCTCTGATACGTCAGGAGGTGCAAAAAATATTCTCAGCCCAGATAATCTTTCCAATCTGGCATACTATGTGGGTTGCCAACTTGGTCCCTGTGAGGAAAAAGAGTGGTGAAATTGGCCTTTGTGTGGATTTCTAAAATTTGAATAGGGCCTCCAAGAAAGATAATCACCCTCTCCCCTCATTGGATGAGGTGTTGCAGATAGCGAATGGATCCCAAATGATGTCTTTCTTGGACGGGTACTCCAGCTATAACCAAATCATGGTTAAATATGAGGATAGATATTCACCACCAAGTGGGGAATGTTTGCATTTTAGAGGATGCCCTTTGGCCTGATTAACGTAGGGGCCACATTTCAAAAGGCCATGGACATTGTGTTTGAGGGCCTGATGAATTGGTGCATAATCATCTACATGGATGATTTGACCATCTTTTCCTAGGACAGGCGTGACTATTCTGCCCACCTCACCCAGATTTGTGAGAGATATCACCAGTATGGAATATTCCTCAACCCCAAGAAGTGCATATTCGGGGTCACTAAAGGGAAGCTGATCGGGCATATTGTCTCCAAGAAGGGTATATCCATTGACCCTAAGAGAGTTGAAGCACTGCTAAACCTGCAAATGCCTGGCAGCAAGAAAGAGATGCGATCTTTCTTTGGAAAGATCAACTTTGTCCGGCGGTTCATCACTGGATTCATTGAAATTGTGAAGCCACTCAACAAGATGATGAAGAAAGATACCAAAATTAAGTGGAGTCCTGAAGTAAAGTGGGAATTCACCTAGATTAAATAGACAATAATGAAGGCACCAGTCCTAGCTAGTCCAGACTACTCCCTCCCTTTCTACATTTACTCCTTTGCTTCGCTGTATTCTATCGCAGTAGTGTTGACCCAAAAGGTCAAAGGTGAAGAATGACCAATAGATTTTATGAGCTCCCCCTTCGATAATGCTAAAGTCTAGTATTCGTCATTGGAAAAGCAGGCCTTTTCTCTTGTTCACGCTGTGAAGAAATTCTGGCATTACATTCTTCGGAGCAAGGTGCATGCTATCATCTCGGACCAGGCTGTAAAATCTCTGCTTATGCATAGTGAATTGGGTGAAAGATGGGGGAAATAGATGGCCATCCTCCATGAATATGATTTAGAAATGCAACCCATGAAGATAGTCTGAGGTCAGGGACTAAGCAGAGCGATGGCAGAAGAGACTCCCCGCATTGAATGTCAAACATACATAGTTAAGTCTATCACTCAAGACCCATGGTACATAGATCTGGTGTACTTGTTGTTAAATAATAGATGTTTGGAGGGGTTTCCTCCCAACAAAAATTTCACCCTATAGATGAAAAGTGCACACTTCATGATTAAAAACTCTATTCTTTACAACATAAATTATGAGGGAGTGTACCTCTGGTGCATCGATAGGGTCCAAGCTGCAAAAATAATTAAAGAATTCCACGGGCAGTTAGGGACCAGGCATGGCTCAGCCGATGCCATTGACCATTAGATCCTTTAGGCTAGATATTATTGGCCCTATATCTTTAAATATGTCTACACTCACGTCCAGAAGTGCCATACTTGCCAAACCATGGCATATCGTGAGCGTAACCCGACTATGCCTTTGCAGCCAGTTTTTGAAATTAGACCTTTCACCCAATGGGCATTTGAATTTATTGGGGAAATCAACCCCAACTCATCTGCCAACCATTGATACATCCTGACTGCAACTGATTACTGCACCTAGTGGTCTGAAGCCATACCTTGCAAAAATAATATGACAGATGTAGTTATGAAATTCTTGGAAGAAAACATTGTCACAAGATTTGGAATGCCCTTCGCCATAGTGTGTGACAATGGTTCACATTTTCTTCAGCACAATTACTAGAGTGGACCTATGAATGGAAGATCACTCTGAAGTTCTCCAGCAACTATTACCCCCAGGGGAATGGTGTTGCTGAATCAACTAACAAAAATTTGCTTGAAGTGATCAAACACCTATTAGAACAGAATCCCTAGGATTGGCACCAAAAGCTGAGATTCACCCTCTAGGTAGATCACATTTGAATTAAGGCCACCCTAGGAACAACCCCATTCCATCTAGTTTACATCCAGAACCTAGTGTTCCCAATTAACTTATATATCCCAGTTTTGCAGTTCATGCAGGAATTCAGCAATCGGGATAATATTGTGGAGGTTTAGCTCTTGAATTTGGTGCGGATGGAAGAACAATGAGATGCAGCCCTTGAACACTTTGTGCATCACTAAGCAGTGGTAAAATTATGGTTTGATCGAAGAGCCCAATATAAGGCCTTTTAGATTTCAAACTTGGTCCTTTTGTGGGATAAAGCCCGAGAAAAAAAAGGAAAGCACACCAAATTTCAATGGCTCTAGCTTGGACCATACTTGATCTCAAAGATCTATGGGGAAAATACCTATCACCTTAGTACCATGACTAGAGAACCCATCCCATTTCTTGTCAATGGATAGTTTCTCAAACATTACTTTGAATAAGGAAGGTTTGTCTAGAGTTGTATTCTATGTAAATCCCCTCGCTTGTAAATATTTCTTTCCCGGTGTCCCCGTTTGGGGTGCCTTGTTTTGTAAATAGTTTTGTTGGCTGTCCTCCGGGATAGCCCCCTTTCTTTTCTTTTTCTTTTGGTTTTGTTTTTTGTTCTTTTCTGGGTTTCCAGTGTTTTGCTCCCCCTTTTTGTAGGCTGGTATGCTTCGCATAACATCTAGTCTCCAGGATGGTGCCTTTGGCATACCGGTGAATTTAGAATCTATTGTTAGCATGGTGGAATTGGTCCAGTCTCCAGAGTTATTTTGTGAGTTTGGTAGCAAATTATGAGTAGTCTTTATTAGATTTATCCACAGAAGTCCGGTAATCAGTTAAATCAAAATTAAAGGAACAAGTAATCAGACACACCGAGAGTAGATCAGTCGCGCTGGTTGGTTGACCCAAGTCTGAACCTTTTAAGATTATTTCTGGGTCTAGATTTTTACTTCCCCATTCATCAAATCAAGGTGGGTGGAGGGGTGAAAGAAGTACCGCCGTTAAATTTAGCTAAGCTTGAGCTTAATGGTGAAAGAAGTACTGCCCTCCCACCTAGAAAAGAATAAAATAACAATAAAAGGAAAAGATGGAATGAAACTCCGGTATCCGGGAGAAATGAGAAAACTTGATGACTTTGGGTTTGATATATTTAGTGCCTCTTCTTTGCTTCTCCCAGAGGTCATCGGCTTGATTTTCTTCCAAAGCACACACTTCACAACTGATGAAAGACCATGGATTGAATCGCGTATGGCTGAATTTTCTCAGATATTTCACGCCTTGCAAGTAAGATGCTTCGAGTAACGATTAGTTCTGATTCTACTAACCAGAGATTCTATAGTTCTCAAATGAACTAAGGAATTCATCCTAGATAGTCACCATTTTTTATGCCCTGCATACCCATCCTACATTTTGTGTGCAAAATGTTGGGTCCCCTTTTTTTTTTGCTTTTGGCTCTTGCCTTGTTTTCTTTGCCTTTATTTCTTTTTGTTTTCTTCTCTGGGTTTTCCTTCCTATGAGGGTTTTTTTTTTTCACTTTTGTCTTTCGTGTCTCCGGGACTCGGTCCCAGAGTTGGTTGTTTCCTTTTCAGAGATGGATTCTAGACTCTGGGATTCTCCACCACGATGTCTCCTTCTCATAAGAAGACATGGTTGTTCAGAATCCCCAGGCCCAGAGTCCAGAGGATCGCCTGTTCCAAAGTTTGCGGGAAAGAGGGTAACTTGCTTTTTACCTCAGGTATAAATAAGATTTACATGTCACTTTCACAGTTACCATGATTAAAAACACTTAGATCTTTTTAGAGTGATTCTTTGGCAATTTGAGTGTGATTAAGTGCAAATTACTCTGAGCTTAGTGGATAACTATGAGTCAATAATTGGTAGTTTTTTGTGAGCATTAGAGGTTGAAGCTATTGCAGAGTGGTCCTAGAGCCTCCTCTCTTTGCCATTCTTTAGATTCACAGGTTGGTTTCTCTGGTTCTTGCCCTTGCTTTGTTTTTTTTTTGGTTTCTGGTTTTGCATTTTCTGTTGTCTGGTTTGCCACCTGTTGGTAGGTTGGCTTTTCCAGAGGGTTGTCCACCCTCTGTGCAGATGTAAGATAGTGTATATTCTATATTTTTCTTTAGGGTAGTTGTTGTGCATCATGTTTATTTTATATATTTTTGTATACTGCATGTATATATGCTTCAGCCCTCGACCCTCCTGTATTTTATTTATATATGTTTTGTATATCCCTTAGAGGTCGTGAGTTCTTCATGCTCTGTCATTCATTTTTGCCCCATGAGGATGAGCTCATCGAGACAGAGTCACCACAGTTCAAACTCGGCACCTCGCTAGTTCAAACCATGGTGGCTTTCTCTCTCCTCTGCCTTGTCGCATTGATGGCAGGATTAATTTCTCACATATGAGCATTTAAAATGTGTCCAGTCTGGCAATCATTTTTGCCCCATGTCGGCCCACTTGTCTTAATTAATGCAATAAATGTATTTACACTACCTGCTATCTTACCACATGCCAACACACGTCAACCAAAGTACAACTTGTTTCTAGTCACATCGACAATGGCTAGTTTGTCCAGACTCCACACCTCCAGCGAGACCTTGTCTTCTTCTTTTCCTTGTCACCTTGTCAATACACTCTGGAATGCTAAGTCATGTTCATTATAGTAACCCTAGAACTTTTGATGTATGTGTATACTAACAATTGTTTGACAGGTGTGGGCTGGTGAAGAATCTCCCAGAGTTATAATTTATGTTTATATATGTCCTGATGGTTCTTTGGTCTTTCAGGTTGCGGATAAATTGATTAAAAATGTCTGATGATTTTTCTCCTCTTGATAGTCCGGAGCTACCCACCACCTCTACCCAGGCAGCTACAAAATCAAAGATTGAAAGAATGTTAGCAAAGCTTCCCTTGACCTCTAAGTATCCAAAGGATGGAGGTGTTGTGGGGTCCAAAATAGACTCCAAGGTCCATGAAATAATAGATATAGAGCCCACGACTTGGGCTGAATTACAAAGTTTAATCTAGACCATTTATAGATTAAAGGGCTAAGGAGACAAGATGACCACTTTCTTAGTTGCTTCTGGCATTATAAAGGCCATGAAATTTCCATGTGTAGTGCATTCACTAGAACTAATAAGGTAGCTAGCGGTATTGTATAATGCGGCCACTCACTCAGTTCTGCTTCCAGATCCCCAGCCGCTACAATATCCCACCACAATCATCACATTGGAAGTGCCAACCTTTGCTTTCAGGTTGGGAATTTTGCAATTCAAAGGGTTCGCTGTCATCACTAGGGCCAAATCATTACAAGAATTCAGTGATGCCAAAATCATTTCCTGGCAACACCTCAACAGTCACTAGTTGAAGTCTCCAAAGCGAAACTACAAGAGAATGAAGTTGAAAATTCCCTGCGGGAATTTCAAGGAGCCCATTCAAGCGGGCATCATATCTTTGTGCAGGATCTTTGGATGGCCCCAAGCCTAGGAATTCTCAGTGTGGATGTATTATTTCCTATATTGCATTACAATACATAATAGGACCTTCAACTAGGTGGCCATTATATCCAATCATGTGGATACACAAATGAGGACCGTCGCCTAGCATTCCCAATTTTACATGACATCATATGTGTTGTGGGCATTGGGATAGCAAAGGCCAAATTTTCAAGGTTTGGGCATGGTCGGGGAACTCAGGAACAGTCTGGGATAGGTCACACCATGGGACCATTATCCCCAGTTGCAGTGGGAGCTCAGCTTCTAGAACTTCTGCTGGGTAAATGATGCCTTCATTTACCACAACATTCTAACACTTACCCAAGATTTAGGGTACCACCTCTCACAGGAAGCAATGACACTGGTCAACTCCTATGGCCAATATTTTATACAATTCAAGCATCACACCTACATTAGGGTGATAGGCTTCAATGGGAAGCCCTATCTTCTTCCCCGGTATTGCGGGGATAGAATTATTCTCTTAGAATTTTGTAGGCAGATGATGGATCTGCATGCCTTCTTCACATTGAAGAAGGTCGTCAATGTCCCATTCCCCTTCTCTTGTGGGGATTACACATGCAGCCTCACCATAGTTTAGGAGGTAGATAATGAATTAAAAGGTTTTTGGCTATTTGAATTTGACCATGCTCGGAGAAATTATGATCCCCGCGAAAAGATTGCCACCGCACTACCTTGGGCATCCCCACCCTATGAAGAGGATATCGAAGACTTCTGGGTTGACTGCGAGGATATTTTTGATCTTCGGGCCTGGAAACATACAAGGATGAGTAAAGGGCTCATGGAAGCACTGAACCTTCGAACTTTCCCAAAGGGTTTCAAAGATGGCAGGCAGCCAGAAGATCCAGCGTACAAGGGACAAGGGCTGGATAAATTAGACCTCCCTCCAATGGATTGGGCCACTCTGGAGGATTTAACAATTGAAGGGGTATGCCACCCCATCCTAGAGGCAAGTCATAGGTACTTTTCTTGGGTGTGTCCAAGAGCACCCACAAGAAATCAAGGATCAAGAAGACCATTCCTTCTTCAACTAGCACTGAACCTTCTTCGTATGCCACGGCCACTGAAGTAACTATAAGTAAAGGGAAAGAAAAAGAGGGAGTCCAGGCGCCCAAGGCATCTCCTCAGATTCCCACCCTTTTGATGGCCCAGCTACACAAGCAGATGGAGTCAGAAAAGTTAGCCAACCAACAAATCAACATGCAGTTAGCTGCCGGTCTCCCAGTCACTCCAGTGGCATCTACTTGCCCAATGGGACCTCCCTATTGGAAGCAATGATGAACAAGAAGACTTTCATTAAGGTGGGGTCTACCAGCATTCTGGATACTAGGGCTTCACTCACGAGGAAAAAGAAAATAGTCATGACCCCTGTACCAAGCGTCGCCCTTGGTATGCCCAAGAAGCCCCCAGTAGATGTAAGTTTGGATTCTTCCAAACTAGAGGATATTTTAGACTCCTCTCCACCACATGATGATTTTGATGATACCTTCTCGGTGGAGGAGCTTCTGGAGATCCGGTAGGGTGTCATCCATGCAATGGAAGAAATTGAAGCTCAGGATAAGGAAGAAGTCCCTACAGAGAAATAAATTCCCACAGAAAAAGGAAAATACAAAGCCTGAACAGGAAGGGCTACCAGTCCAGGGGACTATGAATTTTCTAAGGTAGCCCACAGATGAGCAACCGATGGAAGGATAACCTAGACCGAAGGGAACAACTGTACCTCCAACCATCATGCTCCAGGTGCCTTTGGAAACTTTGGGTGACTAAGTGCCCCAAAGCACTTTTAGTGAGGTACTGACGGCGGCCGCCTTGTTAAACTTTGGCCAACAACCTCACCCACCTCCAGAAGATGTCGTGATGGAGGAAAATATTGCAGTAGATGAGGCCAATAAGGCCTAGGAACAACAGTAGCAAATGGACCAAGAGGTCCCAGAGGAGGAAAATGAAGAAGCTTCTAATACCACCAGGGAAGACGAAGTCCCTATAAATACAGAGACTGAGACCAGGAAAAATATGTCAAGTGATATTGCAGAGGATGCCAGCATGGCAGAAAATATCAAGGATTCCAGAGAACAAGAAACAAGAAAGGAACCGAAACATGAGCAGGAAGAGGAGCCCAAGGATAATGTACACTCCAGGAACACGCTGCCAGATTCACAAATGTATCCTAATGAATAGGTATCAGAAGCAAGGCCACCCCAGCCACCCCAATGGATGGTAGAATTTAAGAAAAGAAAAGCTTCAGCGGTGACTACAAGCACTCCACTCTTGTTGGCTGAGATGATGGCCAGGAATGTCGAGGTGAAAAAGCCCAAGAGGGCGCGGGTTGTCCGTACTCTCTGGACCAACCCAACATATAGTACCATTGCGGTCATTGCAACCCCACAACAAACATAGATGCAGCAGCTATAAGGCCTGAAGACTACCATATAACTGAGGTAGAGTTGGGGAAGAGAGACAAGCAAGGCGAGTTGGACTTGCTGAAAGAGGCTACCAAGGTGATAGAAGCCTGGTATATAAAGCAAGGCTAGAAGTTGTAAGAGGAAAGAGAAACAAATACCAATCTCCTCGTGCTTCTGGCAAAATTAACACGGCCTTTAGCCGAAGTCCACCCCGGAACCCCCTCTTCCAGATTGCCACTTGCACAAGGCGATGTGGACTCACTGTGCATAATAAAGAAAAAGCACAAGCAGTGGATGGGTGGGTAGCCAAACAAGTAACAACAATGAGAGAATTTCTAGCGGCATCCCTCGCGGACCTCTATAGGGTTGATCTCGCCCTCAGCCACGTGAAAAGGTCCACTTAGATATGTGAGCAAGACTTAGAAAAATATGAGAAGTGGAAGGCCGGGTTGGAAGAGATCTGCAACCTAGGCGAGGAGGTTTTCATAGAGTCTAGCATTTTGGGAGAAGAATCATATTATTTCCTCCAGGTCTAGTACTCCAGACTTTCCCTCAAAATTGAGGTTTGCAAGGAACTAGTTAAGACCTTAAAAGAGAAGCTGACAGTTGCCCGATATCCCTTGGGTTTATTCAAGGCATTCATGGTTGGGGTATCAAAAGTTGATCCCTTCACCACTGGAACATGTACCCTGGAGGACTATGTCCTCAGCAAGTTTGACAAGCAGATGGACTCCCTATATCTGTCAGGCAGAGATTTTGACCAAGGCAGGTTGTCCAGATTGTCAAAGACCATGATTCGGTCACATGATGCCATCAAATTGGTGGACGAATTTCGGAGCGGGGCCAAAGAAGTTGAGGATGCATTGGAGGCTGTCCATAGCGAGTGGGACAACATTCAGAGTATAGATGAGGAGAGCATAAGCCAAGTGTTAGAAGCTTGGTAAAAATCATGAAATAATAAATTTCTCTAGATCTGGGAAAATCTAACTAGCACCATGTTTTGTATTCTTTATTCTTTTGGAACACAAGTTCCTGGATCCCAGAGTTTCAGATCCCACATTTTTGAATTCTTCATGTGACCCATGTCTCGATTCCCAAAGCTGACCAGTCACTTTTAGGGCAGTAATAAAGGTTGTTAGAAGATGGGTAATTGAAACAAGGCACGTCGGCTCGATAAGAAGTTTCTGACAGGTGGTCTTCCCAAGGCACCACTTCAAAGATACACCTGGCGCACCGGAGATAGGGTGCCACTTTTCCATTTATGAGGCATGTAGCCTCGATCCCTAGGGGATCAAATTTATTCTTTCTTCTCCTGGCTCTCTTCTCAAGGCCGATTCTTCCACTCCACCTCTCTTGTCTTATTCTTCTGACATGTCAGGCCTTTTTCATCTTGAAGTATTTTGTAACATGGTGCAGGTAGTACCGGCCACCGGATAATATATTATATTGTAAAGTGTAAAATAAGTTAGGGTTAGGTTTACATCAGAAAATATGTATAAATAATAAGTCTGACCTCATTCCAAGGGTTGGTGAAATTGATAATTTTGCAGTCCATAGTTAATAGCAATTTGGTTTTCTCATTTCTTAGTTGTAGAGCTCAATGCTCCATAGTTTTAAGCTTTCAGTAGTTAAATGCTCCCTGGGAGTTACCATTGTATCACGCACTAGTGCTTGCTAGAAAGATGTTAATGAAGAAGGAAGGGTTCTCACAATGATGTTGTTGGCACTCTGTCTTCTGAGTTAATGGTATTTTATGCTTTGTGTTTTTCATGTCCTTTTCTTTGATGCTTAAAGTAGATTAACGACCTCCTTTCTTTTTCTACTGATAAAATATAAACTGATGGTTGTATATTTCTTTGGTATTTAGTGTAGTGTGTTAGAGCATTGTTGATGTTTTGAATGTTTAGCATAACTATAGGTAGATGAAACACTTCTAACTCTGCAATATCTTTTTAAGTTTATTTTCTAAAGTAAAAGGCATGCTTGGAGGAAACCCCACTTACCTGAATCCCCAGAGTTGATGAGTTGAAGATAACTAGCTATCCCCCTCAAAAAAAATAGTCACATCTCCCAACCGAGCCCCACACTATCAAGACCTGACTCTCACATGCCTGGAGGCCCAGGGAATCTTGTTTCCCCAGACAACCTTTACAGGCGAATTTGGCCAGTACCCCGGTACCCAATGACAACTTACCTCTATTGGCGGACCTGGTCACAAAGTCCTGTCAATAGAGCCTAAACCAGAAATGATCTAGAAAATCCTGGATGTGAGCCTCATTTTCTGTGGTGTGAGGGCGTATCCCGGATGCGATCTTGAATAACCAAAAATGACCCTGTAACAGAATTCTGGGCATGCAAATTAGTGAAAAAGTGATATAAAATGAGGCCAAGTTGGAAATCAAGCCCCACGGTGGGCACCAGAAATGTGTGTGTATATTTGTGCACCTGTTGCCTACGACACAACACTTCAATAAGTTATTTTGTTAGTGAGAAACAAGGGTTAGTGAGCATATAAAACCCTAACATTGACCTATTACTTTCTAACTAGGATGAGTGTAGAAAATAACATAAAAGCCCTCAAATTATGCTAAATACTAGTGACATAACAACCTAGCATGAAATATTTAGTTTACAAACAACTATTTAGCATGCATATTAGTCTAAAATGGGCATTATAAACATATGATAAAGTGACTAATGGAGTGTGTATGAAGCTAGGAAGGAATGGGTAGCATAACAATGTTTTGATATCCCTTCAAAATCTTGGCATAACAACACTACAATTCAAAATTTGAGGCTTATTATGAGCTCTAAATCCCTTCAATTTATAGAGGAATGAGAGAGAGAGAGAGAGAGAGAGAGAGAGAGAGAGAGGGGAGATAAGGTTCATTAATAGAGCCCTAAGGTTATTAATGAGATGTAAGAGCCATTAATGCCTTGGGCATTAATGAGGGATGGGCAAGAGGGAATATCCATTAAGGTTTATTAATGACATTCATTTAAGAGGCATGGGAGGGTGTAAGGTTCAACTTGAAAGTTGGTCCTTAGAAATGTCATGCTTGAGAAAGTTGACATTCTCAAGTGGGTTGAATTGTTAACCATTCCTTAATAGAATGTGACAACATTAGGAGGTGGTTTAGGATTAGAATTAGAATGAGGATTAGATTAGCATGGGGGGAATAGGTTGAGATGGGTTAGAACCCAGGGTAGAAGTGGTTGAGATAGGTTAGGTTGGGGTTTAAGGGAATATAAATAAAATGATTTAAACTAATTTAATTCATTTAAAATATAGGAATTAATTATTTTAAACATTTTATTGTTTTTTAATAATTAATAGGACTATAGCCAATTTAATTAAATTAATTAGGCTAGGGGAATGGGTTATTTGCAAGTGGCTAATTGATTTAGGGGTTATTTAATTCCTTTATAATTAAATACTATAGCCATGTTTGAATTTGATTTGATTTAATTGGTTTAAATTGATTTGAATTGTATGGCTATAATAGTTAATATAATTTAGTGATAAAAATCACCTAGGACATTAAATTGATTTCAAAAGAATTATGCCAAGCAGTAACAGGGTCGTTTGGACATAATTGGGAGTATGATCACACTTAGGGAAAATAGAGTCCATAGTTGGAACAGACCAAATTCAGGTGGTTACACCCACAATTGTTTTTCTGTTATTTTACGACAGAAACAGACAGGTTTGCACTTTTTTTGCCTGTTTTTATTTGCAATGATTGAAAATTGTGTTTTTTATTTGTGTTTTTAATGTTATTTTATCATTGTAAGTTCTCATTTCAATGAAATGGTTAATTTGTTCTTATTTTTTGTATTTGATGTTCACATGATATTATTCATAGGGTCCATTCAATACGAATAATGAGAAAGAACAAAAGAGGAACAATTGAACAACAAGAGACAGAAAAGGAAAGACAAAGGGAGCGCATGAGGAGAATACAACAAGGTACATCATCAAAGGCAAGCAACGTAAGTGATGAAAATGTTAATGTTAATGTGACAAATGCACCATTTCAATTTGATGTCATTAATGAAAAAAAAGCACATAATGAAAATGAAAATCATCAACATACACCAATTGAACTGATGAGGATAAATGCACCTAATTCATCTAATGAAAATGTAGAGCATGCAACTGTGTTAACACCTCCTAGAATAATTTGTAGAAAACCAAAGTTTCTAATCTACATTGATGAAAAAAATTTGAGGCCAATGCATGATAAAATGTCAGAAAGAAATTGTAGAAGAATTGTTAAAAAGATTTGGAATAACTCTTTTGAAAAATTAAATCAAAGTGGAAAATGTTAAGTAGTTGTTGAAATCATTAAGAATCTGAAATTTAGAGAGACAATGACAACTGTGGGGTTGAGAACATCTAAAAATAGTACTAAGAGAACCATTGCAAGGAATATATTCAATACATACCAATCCATTGATTCAAAATCACACAGTAAAGATGCTAATTTTAATCGACGTTGTAACCACCTGTATTTGGTCTGCTCAGACCATAGACCCTATTTGCCCAAAGTGTGATCATACCCCCAATTATGTTCAAACGACCCTGTTACTACTTGGCATAATTCTTCTAAAATCAATTTAATCTCCTAAAGTGATCAAATCTCTATATTAATTACTTTTAGCCAAAATCAAAATCAATCAAATACATGGCTAAAATGATTAATTTGCAAGGAATTAAATAAAATCCTAAATCAATTGCTCACTTGCACAAGAACCAATCCCTAGCCTAATTAATTTAATTAAATTGGCTATAGTCCTATTGATTATTAAAAAGCAATTAAAAGCTTAAATAATTAATATTCCTATTTTTTGAATGAATTAAATAAGTTTTATTTATTTCATTAATATTCCTCTAAACCCCAACCTAACCCACTTTAACCACTTTGACTCTGAGTTTGAACCTATCCCAACCCATTCACCCTTGCTCAATCTAATTCTAATCCTAATTCTATCCTAACCCACCTCCTAATTTTGTCACATTCTATTAAGGAGTGATTAAGAACTCAACCCACTTGAGAAAGTCAACTTTCTCAAGATTGACTTCCTCTAAGGACCAACTTGCCAAGTTTGGCCTTACATCCCTTCCCATGCCTCATAAATGGTTTCATTAATGTCTCATTAATGAAGATTCTTTTATGACCATCCCTCATTAATGTCTTTGACATTTATTTCTCTTACACCTCATTAATGATTTTTTCAACTCCAATAATGAACCTTGTCCCCCCCTCTCTCTCCTCATTTCTTCTATAAATAGAAGGGGTTTTTGAGCACAAATAATCCCATATCTTAGATTGAAAATGCATTGTTATGCTGTTAGGATTTAGATAGTTTCATTCTACTTCATAGTTTCATTATCATGCATGGTTATAATGTTCATTTTTAGAGATAATATGCATGCTTAATGATTAAATAGTTGTTTTAACTTAAATCTTTCATGCTAAGTCATATATGTCACTAATAGTAGCATAATTTGAGGGTTGTTATGTTTCTTATCATACTTTTCTTAGTTAGAAAGTAATAGGTCAATTTTAGTGTTTTATATGCTCTTCTAACCATGTTTTCCACTAATGCAATGATCTATTGAAGTGTTGTGTCGCAGGTAACAGGTACAATATTTCACACACATTTATGGCACCCATCGTGGGGTTCAATTATGGATTTGGCCTCATTTTCACTTCATTTTTCACTAATCTATCCTCCCAATTTTAAGGTCCAAAGTCATTTCTGGTCATTCTGGCTCGCATCTGGGATACACCATCACACCACAGAAATTTAGGCTCGCATATGGGATTTCCCGAGTCATTTTTAGTTTAGGATCGCATCTGGAAAACACTCTGTCGTACCTAGTAACACAAGGTCGTATCTAGTTTTCTGTGTCGTATACTACATTTTTAGGATCGCATCTGGTAGAGATTTTTGTGCACTTAATTTTATAACCTCTAACGCTTAACCTGTTGTGTTTTTTGGCATTTTGATAGCCTAACTAGTGATTACAAGTCTCAGATAAAGAGTTGGAAGAGGATAATACTAACGTGTGTGGTTTTAGGGTTTTCAACTGATTTCACATGCTAACCCCTTTTTCAAAAGTTTTAACAATTAAATACCATTTTCTCAAACATGTCTTAAAACAACTAGATTACTATGATCTTTTCCTTAAAAGGAAAATCAGAAAATCAGATATTATTTTAAACACTTGTGACAGAATCTAGGAGGTAAAAGAACAAATAAAATCACATCATTTAATTCATTTGGAATCAGAAATTAAACAACTCAAAGCATTTAACATTGTGGGATAATTGAACAAACTCATTGTCTAAGTTTTGGAATCAGAAATTGAACAAGCAAATCATCTTAAATATTGCGGATAATTGAACAACACAAATTTTTTTTCAAGCATTCTATTTTCCCTAAAATAGGAACATCTTAAATCGAGCACAACATTGCTTGAGGGAATAAGCTTCTTGATTGACTTTGTTTTGGGAGAAAACGAAATGGATTAGGAGAGTATTCTCTTCTTCTTCGGAGGAATTAGAAATCTAGACATCCTACACTCACCAATCCTTTGTACAATTATTTAATAGTAGAGGGCCTACCGGTTGAGGAAAAAATCTCTCAGGAGTGACCCAAGTGAGGATAGGTTTTACGCCAATCCTTCCAACTTACTATAAATAGTTGCTTTCTCGTAGGCTAAAGCCTCGGAAGACAGAATCGGTTTTGTTCCTGGAATTTTGACATCATTCCTTGAACATGCTTGGGTATGTGTAGAGTGGAGCTGCTTGAATCTTTCTTGTGAGACTACACATATTTGAGTACTCATAGGGCTATACGCCTCAATTTTTCCTTGTGCAATTCTATGGGGGATGGTTTCAAATGGATTGCCCAATCATAGACAACACCTAAACTGAAAGAATTCCTTATTCACCTCTAAAAGGGTGATAATCCTTGTGTAAGGAAAAAATTAATTGCCCCAAGACACTCATCATATCTTTCCCTCACTTGCATTTGGAGTCAGCTAATACAGCATCATGACTTGAGCCATTGCATGCTTGGTGATGGTTGTATTCTGATTAGCATTTGAGTGTGCACCTAAGTCAACAAGCAAGGATTTTTCATCCTCCACCTAGAAAATAGGGCATAAGGATGTTCTTGTTCACCCTTTAACAATGCAACAATGCTTGATGTAACTGAAAATCATTAAAAAGATAACATCTTCAAACAAGAAACAAATTTCAATCCTGGGTCTACGCGTATGTTTTTCACCCACTGATAGGTCTCAAAACTTAATCTGCAAAAAGAAAAATTTCACGCACTTCTAAAATGAATTTTTCAAAACTGACCAAATATGACAGAGACATTAGAAAATTGCATCCCAGATTTCCTAGCTCATTTTTGGTATCCTGGCTCGCATCTGGTCAACACATCATCACATCTAGGGTTCCATCTTGCATCTAGGGTCATCAGTAGCTTGCATACTGTATTTCTAGGCTCACATCTAGGATCTCGCATCGAGGATAATGGGAATTTGCAAAATAGTTTCCCAGGAAAAATTAGTTGATTTGGGTACCCCTTTGGCTCTTTAGTCTATCCTTGTTGTCTTTTCTGGTCTCCCTGTTGCTGTGTCAAAACACTTTTTTAGACATCTAGCTTGCATGTCTGGTCAGTTTCTTGTAATTTGTCTCAATACGTGTAGTCTATCTGCTTCTTACAACAACTTGGTTCCCTACTCACTATCAGGGCACTCTAACCCTCTGACGCTGGAATCATTTACTTCCACCAAGATACAAATGATACTTCCAACTAGACACACTCACTTGAATGATTTGGGATACTACCTGACACTCTTAGGAAAATTTGACAAAGTTGAGGTACAACCACATGGTTAACACAAGACACAACAAGTACATGTCTAAAGGATCAAAAGTACCTACTAAATCACCACACTTTCAAGGAGAAACATCTCGCAGTTCCCTAATCGATCTAGACTCTCCAGAAATGGATAGGTCCACTCGTGGATGGAGTGAGGATTTTGACGAGTATAGAAATAGAAAAAACCAAAAGCATGAAGATATCGATGAATAAGAATAACCCACATTTGAACATCCTCTATTTGAATCAGGCAGTGAGAAAGAAGTCACTGAAGAAGAGTATGATAAACTCAAACAAAGAAAGAGGTTCCACAAGATAATGGAAAAGATGATTGATGAGGATAAAGATAAATACTTCCTCCATTTATCATCCACTGGCATAAAATTACCCAAGGATTATAATGTAGAATAACTAAAAGAAAAGGAGGTACCAACTCATATTTCTATTCTCGCCAAACAACTTACCTTAATGCAAATAGAACTTGCGACTCTCAAGCAAGAGAAGGCTAAACCCAAAACAAAGTACTCTATGGACTCCATTTGTCCATTTCATTTCAAAAAAATTATCACTATGGTTCCATTCCCCCCCAATGTGGCAAGGCCAAAATATGAAAAGTATACGGGAGAAACCGATCCACATGACCATGTTCAAGAATTTTGTGCTCTTAGCATAGAGTACATGCATGAACCTACTTACCTCATGTGGATTTTTCCTAGAATTCTAGGAGGCAATGCCATGGAATGGTTCTTGAAACTTACACCCAAGGTCAAAAATTTTGAGGAGTTAATACAATAGTTTATCCAACATTACTCCTATAATATCCAGCATGACGTGACTATGATGGATCTATGCAACACTAAACAGAAGACTGGTGAATCCTTTACCCACTTTCTACAAAGGTGGAGGAAATTTTTTGCACGGTATTCACGAGCCATTCCTGAATCAGAGAGTATGGAAATCTTTGTAAATAACTTGGTACCTAAGTTAAACTATGCATTGCAAATGCAAGATTCCCCTAGCTTCGATAGGATGATCAAGAACGCCCTCTGTATCAAAGAAGTTATGGTCAGGAAGGGGGAGATCACTCTTCAAAGTAAAAATAAATCTAACAACTCCAAATCCAAGCCTAAGTGGTGGAAGAAAAATAAAAATGTTTTCAACGATGGTTTATTAGACGCATGCAATGTTGGTCCTAAACCTGAGGTATTCAATCTAACTAACAACATGCAAGAAAGAAAAGATGCCAAGGTAACAACCCCCATACCCAAAGAAAACAATGATAATAACAAGGGTCGGCCATGGACTTCAAAACCTTAAAGAACATTCACTCCTTTGGGAGAGCCTCTCGACACTATTTTTAAGACACTATTAGACAACAAAGTTCTCACAATCCCATATTCCAAACCATGGGAACCAGCAGTCAAACCAAGGTGGTGGGATGATAATTCTTACTGTGTCTTTCACAAAAAAAAGGACACAAGACTAAGAATTGCCTTAAGATTAAACATGTTATTCAAGACCTCATTGAAGGAAGAAAGATAAAAGTAGAGGGACACACTACCAATGAAGATCATACAACATTCAATAAACTGTTCCCTAATTACGAGAAGGGAGAAGCATCTAAAGGAAAAGGTAATGAAGTAAACTACACTTACTCCAATAATGATAACGTGATCAATATGCTAGACATTAAAAATGAATCAATTAATGTGGTCACGATCAAAGGACTCAATTATTCCCCAAAAACATCATCGTCGTCCAAGTTCCCTATTGTTACTATTCCTAAACTAGTTGCAAAACACACGGTTACTATTCCTACATAAAAGTATGACTTGGTGGACCAATTGCAACGAACCTCTGCCAAAATTTCCATTTTTGAGTTTCTTAAAATATCCATAGTACATAGAGAAATCCTAGAACAAGCCCTACATGCCATAAATGTACCAAAGGACCTTGATATGGACAAATTCCTAGCGATGGTCAATCACATCTCAGTGCCACATTATCTTTCCTTTTCTAAAAAGGATGATAAATTATTGACACATCCACATAATCAACCCCTCCATATTGAAGTCCTCATTCATAAATCTCATGTTAGACGCGTATTGATAGATGGAGGTGTAGGATTGAATATTTGTACACTTAATCTAATCAAGAAATTGGGTCTCTCAGAACAGACCATTGAATCTAGAAGAAAAATAACTATAAAAGCTTATGATGAGGAAGAAAGATCCTCTAAAGGTCTTATTGTTCTACCCATTAGAGTCAAACCAATTGAAAGGAATTTCATATGTCAAGTTCTGGATCTACCCCTGGCCTACAATATCCTATTACGGTGACCTTGGATCCACAAAATGCAAGCTGTGTTGTCTACTTACCACCAGTGTATCAAGTTCCCACAAAATGGGGTGGAGGAAACAATTCCTACAGATGCTAATTATACTTGCAACAATATCAAGGAAGGTAGTATGATTCCACATAACAAAGAAGCTATGGATGAGATTGCTCCTGAGACTACCAAGGACATGGTTATGAAGAGTTTTGGGAAGACTTTAAAACTTGAAGAAATAGGTATGGGATAATAAAAGTTGGACCTAACTCCGTCACTGACAGAACTTCCGGTGTCCCCAAGATCCTATCAAAAACCTTCATCGACATTCACACCTACTGCATCCAAGGAGCTAGAAATCCAAAAAGAAACTAGAATGGTAAAGGAACCCACATATTATTTAGATAACACAGAAGAACATGCAGTCTTGGACTGGCTTTACAAAGGAGAACCGACGGAAGATGAGGTCAAACATGTAGAAATATCTCCAGAATAGTATGGTAAAGGATATGACCTCCTAAAGAAAATGAGATACAAAGGAAAGGACCTCTAAGTGACACTGGAAGAAGACTTATTAAACCTGTACACATGGAGTTCAGGAATACCAGAGACAAAAAAAGACTAGGTTTTAATACTGAATCTGACAAACCTGATTCAAAAGATAGTCCAATCTTTGACAAAGAGAGTGATGAAACAGAGGAGATAGAACTATAACCATGGTCCTATGAAAGAATATTACATGTTGTCACAAAGAATCTTGACTATCAAGGAGAGTGCTATGTACCAAGCTTTGAGGTACCATAAGCTATTCACATACCTTTGTTACCATAGCCTCCTATTCAAGAAGTAGGAGACACAATAGAAGATGGTCCAGAGATACCATTGATATCAATGGATACATAGAGCACTCCTTGACAACAAGATTCACATCCTAATTAGGGGCAGTTAGTCACAATCACACATATCCTTGATTTACCACACTTTGATCCACAGGTGGCTAACCAAGTACACTAGATAACTATTGCAAAATTCTTAAATAGGTCTGATGACAAAGAATAGACTCTCATGATTATGAATGGGATGAGCTCTTTTTCACCACAAAGGACATTGAAATAGATGTGATTCACATGTTTGCGGCTCCATTAGCACCTAACAAACATTCTAACACTACTCTTAACAATAGTGATATTACTGAAGTAGAGGAAGAGTTCCTTCCCCGATCATTGATGGAGAGACTGGTGTTCTCATAAGTCTAGAAGAACTTCAGAGGTGACAAGAAAGAAGCCTCCTTTTACGAAGAGATGATGATGAAAGTTCTACTGATGAGTCACTAGAGTTTGGTCCGCATAGAACTAACAACGGCCCTTTTAATGATGATCTAGCTCTTATTGATCTAAACATCAAAGAACTTAATTTAACAAGACATGTCATGTCAGTTAATAGTCATGATTCTAACGTGATGCTGTCCTTCCCAGAGTCTGACTCCTTATCTTTGATAAACCCAGACCTAATTAATTGTACTAATATAGATCCTACTCCTATCCTTGACTTTTGCAATGATTACACCTTGGCTTGCTATCTAAACGCTTGTGAACCCTATCCTTCTTCCACCAATGCTAGGAGTGTGAACATGTCACAGGAGGATATCAAGTTTCTCAGTCAAAAATTGAAAAATAAAAATAAAAATGGAACTGATGGTGAAAACCATGTTGTGGCAGTATCAGATCCTAAAATAGTAAAAACAAAAGACGTATCCAATGGTGAGAACCTCTCAGAAGCACCAAAGGATGAGATTCTTGATATCCTCCCTGAGCACTTTCAACAAAGGTCTTCAGTTCTAATAGAACCAACATAGCCAGTTAATCTGGGTACAATTGAAGATCCTCAAATAGTACACCTAGCACAATCCTTGTCAGAAGAGGAGAAGACACAATTCATTGAGTTCCTGAAGGAGAAGAAGATCAACTTTGCATGGTCTTATATAGATATGCCTAGACTGTATCTTGAGTTAATAATGCACCACTTGTCTATAGCTCCTGGGATGAAACCCGTGAAATAAAAACTAAGAAAAATGCATCCTCATGTTGCATTGCTAGTAAAAGCAGAGCTAGAGAAATTGTTAAAAGTTGGATTCATCAGAGTCATCGCCTATGGAGGATAGATCTCCAATGTGGTCCCAGTATCTAAATATGATAAATCTATCAGGATCTATACAGACTTCAGAGACTTAAACAAGGCATGTCCTAAGGGTGACTTCCCCCTTCCTAATATTGATATGATCATAGACCTCACAGTAGGCTACCAAATGTATTCACTAATGGATGGCTTCTCAGGCTACAATAATATAAAAATTGCCCCTGAGGATCAAAAGAAAACCACATTTACATGTGCATGGGGCACCTTTTTCTAGAAGGTCATGCCATTTGGGCTAAAGAATGCCAGTGCTACATATCAAAGAGAAATGACTACTATATTCCACGATATGATGCATAAAAACATGGAAGATTACATGGTGGCACCTTAGCCAAATCCAAAGAAAGGACTACTCATATTGCTGACTTGAGAAAGATATTGGATCGTATGTAGAAATTTCAACTTAGGCTCAATCCAAAGAAATGTACCTTTGGGTTCCAATCATGAAAGCTCTTAGGGTTTATTGTTTCAGCGAAGAGAATTGAGGTAGATCCTGCAAAGGTCAAAGCTATTCTAGAGATGAATCCTCCATGCAACATCAGTCAAATAAGGACATTGCAAGGGAGACTTTAATCAATTAGGAGGTTCATGTCACAACTTGCTAACAGAGCGCAACCCTTTACCAAATTGCTACATAAAGGGGTCACCTTAAAATGGGATGAACACTGTGAAGCCAACTTCAGGGAATTAAAAGGGTACCTAGCTACTCCTCATATTCTTATGGCACCTATTCATGGAAAGCCATTACTCCTATAGATTTCAGCTACAGCTACATAACTAGGAGTATTGCTAGCACAAGAGGATGAAACTAAGAAAGAAAGAGCTATCTAATATATCAGTAGAACACTAGTCTCCTATGAGCTCAATTACAACATTATTGAGAAAGCATGCTTAGAAGTCATCTTTGCATCAAAAAAATTGAGACACTACATGCTCTCACATACAGTAGGGCTCATTGCTAAGATTGACCCTCTAAAGTACCTTTTGAGAAAAACAACATTAATAGGGCGTCTAGCGAAATGGGTCCTCATTCTAAGTGAATTTAACATTGAGCATGTATACCGAAGAGCTATTAAAGGACAAGTTCTCGCAGATCAACTAGCTGATTCACCACTTCAAATTGATGAACCCTTAAGGATTGAATTCCCTAATGAGACCATTATGCATGTAACTGAGTACCCATGGAAGATGAACTTTTATGGTTATTTCACACAACAAGGCCCTGGAGCAGGGGTTCTGTTCATAACTCCTCAAGGCTACAAGATACCCAAGTCCTACAAATTAATGCTTCCATGCACAAACAACATTTTTGAATATGAGGCATTGGTAAATGGTCTTAAGCTCACCATGGAGTGGAATATTGTAGAGTTACACATGTATGGTGACTCCCAGCTCATTATCAATCAAGTCAATGGAGATTATCAGACGAAAGATGAAAATTTGACACCCTACAAACAACTGGTTGATGACCTAAAGAAGTACTTTGTCTTCATCACATTCCAACAGATACCCAGAATAAAGAACAAATCTACAGATACTATGGCTACATTGGAATCCATGTTACAACTTGAGGAACATCAATTTTTCTATGACTTCTTGGTGGAAGAACTATCCTATCCTTCTTTTGATACCCCTGAATACCAAGTAATCTGTGCTTTGAACACTCTAGACCAATCTTGGTATGCTAATATCATTTCTTACCTCACTGACCAAACTATTCCCAACAATCTATCAAGAAATGAAAAAAGAGCCTTAATTAGGACAACATTGCGTTATGTCCTCATAACTAATAACTTATATCGATGAGGTCTTGACGGTACACTTCTTAAATTTTTAGAACTCAAGGAGTCAGATCACTTGTTAAAAGAAGTCCACGAAGGTGTATGTGGATCACATTCAAATGGCTTTTCACTAGCAAAGAAACTGCTCAGAGTAGGCTATTATTGGCCTACAATGGAAAAAGATGCTATTCAATTTTCTAAAACATGTCATAAATGCCAGACACATGGAAATCCCATCCATGCTCCTACCAGAGAACTTATACCTTTCATTACACATTGGCCATTTCAGTAATGGGCCTTTGACTTGGTTAGACAAATATATCCTAATTCTTCAAATGGACACAAGTTCATCATTACATCCACTAAGTATTTCATGAAGTGGGTTGAGGCCATGCCGCCAATCAAAGCCATTGGTAAACAAGTGGCTATATTCATATTGAACTACATTATCTGTAGATATGGGATACCCTCATCAATTGTAATAGACAATGGGGGCCAATTTAAAAATCAAGACATTGATGACCCTTGTGAATAGTTCCACATTACTCAACATTGCTCCTCAATCTATTACCCTCAAGGTAATGGACAGGTTGAGGCATCTAATAAAAATATTCTCAAGATCCTACATAGAAATGTAAGTAAGTTTGGTAGAGATTGGCATCTACAACTAAATCTAGCATTATGGGCCTACAAAATAAGCATCAGAACACCAACAAGAGCCACACCATTTTCCCTAGTCTATGGCGTTGAAGCAGTACTACCTATTGAAGTTGAAATCCCATATTTGTGAATATCTATACAAGGTCTTGTTACTGATGAACAATACCGCATTAATCAGGTGAATTCTTTAGACCTACTTGATGAGCGCAGACAACAGTTGTTTGATCATTTGAAGGTGTACTAAGAATGCATGTCCAAGGGGTATAATAAAAAGGTTAAACCACACTAATTTCAAGTGGGGGATCTCATCCTAAAGGAGAATCCTAAGAACCAACCCAACAGAGAATAGAAGGGAAAATTTGAACCTAACTGGCTGGGACCTTATGTTATCACTGCTACTTTTGGGACTGGAGCTTATCAACTAGCTGCACTTGAGGGATATGTTCTTCCAGATCCTATCAATACTCTACATTTGAAGCGGTTCTACGCTTGATGTTCAGCTAGCAGAGCTTGTACAGTAAATAGTTCTCAGAAAATGCCAAAAAAATTTAGAAAATTGGTCCTGAAGAAATCCAAAAACAATGGAAAAAGTCCTGAAGAAAGGCATCCTTGGTGAAAACTTGGAAAACAGGCGCCTTGATACTACAAAACATTCAAAAAAGAAAAAATAGCAAAAAAATTGAAAAAGAGAAAAGTGCCTCGATGACAACCTGGTAAAACAGGCATCCTGGTAGCAAAAAGAATAAAAGGTCTTGCCAAGTGGTGAAGACCTGGCAATCAGGCGTCACTTGTATTCTATGCTCCATCTATCAATACATTGCTGATACTAAGCCTTCATGATTACACCTGTGCTAAGAGTTAACTTTGTTTCCTTACAAAAATCTTATCCTTGCTTGGGATTTGTCCATGTTTTTGTCTTAGGATCACGTCATTTTTGCACTAGGGGTATCTTTGCTAGTATGATAGGTCATGTCTGCTAGGTCATCATAGGATGGTTTGTCTCATGACACAATGATACTCGATGTTTTCACCAAACTATCCCTTTCACGACACAAGGATGGCACAAATATGAACGATGTTCCTACAATCTACATTGGCTTACAAATAGGAAAAATACACAGACATGGAACACATATTGCTTGAATTCCAAACTTTTGATTGATGAATCTCTAAGCAGTTATGAATTTTATTTGATTGATTCACAATTGATAATTGTTATGTCTTCTGAGTTACTCCATGATGTCTGCGCAAAGACAAAGAGTCACAAGGATGGGGGCATAACATTTTCCTGGTTTTATGCATATGGTGATTGTTCCAAATAACCCTATACATTTCACCTAACTTGAATGTTTATGGTAAGAGCTGCCACTCTAAGTGGATAGCCACATATATCTTGATCTTGGTTATATGTAAACCACAGTGAGGTTGAAACAATTTCCTTGTCTGTTTTCTAACTCAGATTCTCGCTAAGGTATACAAGGCATAATGTACCCAAGACTATGAATTTTCAAGGTCATTGTGGGTCCAATATCTTGCCTTACACAGATTTTGATATAATAAAAAGGAAGGTGACTATTTTGTTATCCTGGCTTCTATGCCTTGATGAATAAGTCTATTTCCGACATTTCAATAAAACATAGTATTCATACTTTCATAATATCAGTGGGTATTAGTGATGGTTGTACTATCAAGTGGTATCCATTCCAAATAGTGCCCAATGATGATAAAATGTCCAATATCTTCCAATCAGTGACAAGTCCTAAGAGTCCGCATTTAGCTGCATTTAAAGATTGCAAGATGCATTTGTGAAAGAAGCAAAAGCATAAGGAAATTTGGGCTTAAAAATGATTTCTATTTTATTCTTCTAAATCCAAGTTAATTACATCCATTTACTATTACTGATATCTCTATTGTTGCACATCCATAGCATACATTTTGCATTCAAAAAATGAGACAGAGGAAAAATACAAAAATAAAGCATTTATGCATTACATTTCATTTCTACATCCTAAGTACATCCATACATTTTACTTGCATAAGAAAAACTCAAAAACATACATATTCACATAGTATCATTTGAAACATATTTATATCAGTGATAAATCAAAACACATAAATGATGTCATCATCTAAATCTAACTCATCATATGACCAAGATATAATCACATGTGCAAATAAATCTATCAAAGTAGAGAGAACTCATGAATCATGTCAGAATCAGAAATAGTTGCATCAGATATATATCTCAAAACATGGTACAAATCAACAAAATGACACAAGTCTACACAAAGAGTATCAGAGTACACAGACAAATTAGATATACATATATCAAAGTGTCAATAGTACAAAAGAATGGCCTCACAAGGCTCTGGATATACAAAATGATCTCACAAAATAGTACAAAAAGATATGTATCAGCTCTGGCTTCCACCCTCTCCCTAATTTGGAGGAGGAGGAGGTGGTACAAATGGCGGTGGAGGAGGAATCACTCCCATAGAGTGTTGGGCAACCCGTGAAAATGAAAGTTCTCTCTGGCCCTCTAGAACTGCAACATGGTATAAAGAAAAGTAATAAGCTACTCTCTATCCCTGGTGGGTGGCTATCCGAGCCTGTGCATCTCTCTCTACTCTAAGCATATCACCCTACGTATCCCGCTCTGACCTAAGGTGCTCTAGCTATCTGTCCCTATCTATGAGAAATGCATCTGATATAACAATTCTAGAATCAGCTGCAGTAAGCTTGACCTCTAAAGCTTTGATCTGTGCCCTTAGCTGCTCTCTATCCTGCTCACACTGGGATAGAGGATCTCCATCCCTACCAGAATCCTATCCTGAAGCTCTATCCTATGATCTATCAGGCTACCTCTGCTACTACTACCTCTGTTGTCTCTGCTTCTCTCCTATCAATAAAGGACTTGGATCCATCCAGGGAGCAACAAATCTGAAACGGGTGTGCTGACCCTCTCCACTACCACTAGCCACATCTGCATGGCCACCCACAACACCACCACCCCTTTCATCTCCACCATCGTCCCCCTCATATGGAGGAGGACATCTCCAATCTCTACCTCCATCTCTCCCTCCATGTCTACCAGCACCCTTGTCTCTCTGGGCTCCTCCTCTCCCTCTAGCGGGATGATCATCTAGATCTTAATCTATCGGCTCCTCTATATGAGTAATGACCTTCTCAGGCACTGTGAATCAAGGAAATGGATGTTTAAGCATCTCTATTGTATATCCATCTGAGCAGCCTACATCTACGACATCAAGACAGAGATCCCAATCTACTCCAACCATATCTCTGATCTCCTGGTGGGCGGTCTCATAACTCAATTGGGTACCCCACAATGGTGCCTCATCACGGATCTGGGCATATACAGTAATGTCTTGTGTCCTACCCTGCCATCGGCCATACTGTCTCAAGACTTTGGTGTGCATAAAATGCTCTATAATATACCTGGTCCTCCCGATCAGGTACCTGCTCTAAAAGGAAAATGGAACCTGTCTGGCATCTGAGGTCCACTCCTCACAGTCTAAGTATGGCCGCCATACGACCTCGGTCATGTCATCAAAAAGTCTCTACTAGTACTCTACCTTTCCCAAATGGGGCTGTTGAATTAGGTTGGCATACATATAAACATACAGATACTTAGGTGCATGTTTCCTATCTATGATGGGTCGTGTCATAGGGATGTGCTCCCAGGCCTAGATCTAAAGAATCAAAATACCCATAGTCGTGCTCAGGGTGTAATGGTAAACAATCTCACGAAGCTCGCGGTACATATGGCCTAAGATACAACTGCCCCATGCGAATCTCCATCCATGGATGACCATCTACTCCAACATGTCTACCCATCTGATGAGGAACCCATGCTATCCTCTGTCTGGCATCAGGATGCCACCAATCAAATCTGCTAAATATACAGATAATCGATCATAATTATCGCACATGTAGTCCTAAGAAAGGTATCTCCGATCAATGGTATCATCCTGGAAATACCGATGAGCTACACCAATTGCCACAATAGAAGTCACCTTAAAGCGCACCTCACGGCCCATAATGGGAACATGTAGTATATTCCATACATCCTCAGGAGTGACTGTAATCTCCCTAGTTGGGAGATGGAAGGTGTTGTGCTCTGAGTGCCATCTCTCGGCAAGAGCAGTCAATAGCCCTCAATTTACTCCTATATCGGGTAAACCAATCAAGGATCGTAATCTGCAATAGATCACTATCTCCTTCTCATCATCTGATAAAAGTATGGATAAGGTAAGCACATGACATGGATATGTACCCCAAAAAGTGACTATCTCAAAATACGCTTGTTTGGCACATAAAAAGACCAATCAGTGTTCTATCTACAACAAAGATGCAGACTCGTGATCAGCTAAATGATTCAGGGTCTGCAGCAAACAAACAGGTCAAAATGGATAAGTTTCTAAGTCCAAAGATGAGATGCGATCTTGGAAAGGTAGGGTGCAATCTCTTTTTCTAGATGCAATCCTAGAAAAATAGGATGCGATGACAAATACTGGGTACGATCCCAGAATCTCGGATGTGACCCCAAAAATGGGGTACGACCCTAAAGGGACAGGAAATGACACAGACCAAAATTCAACTTTAAAACTAAGCTAAAACAAGGTAACCAGATGTGATCTAAGAAATCTTGGATGTGACTCAAAAAATTGGCAAAGCAGGATGCGATCCCAGAAAAATGGGATGTGACATGGGTTTAGTAGGGTGCGATCTAAAATCCTGGATGTGACCCATAATTGAAAGGGTTGTAAAATCTATAAAAATAAATAAAATTCAAATTTGCAAAATTCACAGGGTAGTTTTCCGAGTACTTACCGGAGGTGCATAATCAATCGGGCACTAATGACAACAGATAAGCTTGAAATGATGCTTCTTAACTGGGACCACCATCTTCTTTGCATAGCTCTCAAATTTACTATAGGTAGGAGTGAAAATGAATAGTAAATGGTAATTTTTGAGATATATATTGGTCTTTTGAGCTATTTAGGAGTTTTGAAACTCCTCCCAGGCAACTGAAATTCCATTTTTGTTCTCTTTTTGATCAATCAGGAACCAAATCGAAGGTGCCTAAGGTATTTTATGCAGTACAGTAACATTTTTACGACAGCTCCTGAAAATGCAGATTTGCTCCATTTGTTCTAAAAATATGTCAAATTGCACATTTCATCATAAATCTTGGTCCGACATCATTTTATCAGTCTCAACACTCACATTTTCACATAATTAAATTGGTTCTCGTGTGTTTCCTCTTAAACACACCACCTTTTTCACTTCTTCTACAAGTGATACATCATTTCAACAGAGGGATTTTATTTCTTCCTTCGATTTCATTCCTGAGGGGGCATGATCACACTATCATCAATCAAATTCTTGCTTGAAACAACATTAAAATGACTTCATTATCAAACAACTAGGGGCATGGCAGTTTCCTTGACTAAATTGGAACTATTGGATAGAAAGATTTGGTTCTCATAAGCTGGATATCTCATGTTACCTCATTTTAAAAGATTCTTACTTAGCTCTTGGCAGCTTCCTACTGACTTTTGGATGAAAACCAAGTTCAGAATCAGTATTATCAATATTTGGATGACAACCAAGTTCAGAATTGGTATCTTTAAGATCTTTTATTGACCTTTGTACGACAACCAAGTGCAAAGTCAATTCTATCAGTTTAGCTCGATGAAGTGCGAGACTGATCTCATTAGGCATTTCGTTCGATCATGAGCAAAATTTTCAATCTTTCTGAAGTCAAAATCAAAAAATTTCTTTGAATCAATGCACTGCTTGCACATCTATTCAAAGAGGGGCAAATGTAACCACCTGGATTTGGTCTTCTCAGACCATAGACCCTATTTTTCCTAAGTGTGATCATACCCCCAATTATGTTCAAACAACCCTGTTACGGCTTGGCATAATTCTTCTAAAATCAATTTAATCTCCTATAGTGATCAAATCGCTAAATTAATTACTTTTAGCCAAAATCAAAATCAATCAAATACATGGCTAAAATGAATAATTTGCAAGAAATTAAATAAAATCCTAAATCAATTTCTCACTTGCACAAGAACCAATCCCCTAGCCTAATTAATTTAATTAAATAGGCTATAGTCCTATTGACTATTAAAAAGAAATTAAAATCTTAAATAATTAATATTCCTATTTTTGAATTAATTAAATAAGTTTTATTCATTTCATTAATATTCCTCTAAACCCCAACCTAACCCACTTTAACCACTTTGACTTTGGGTTTGAACCTATCTCAACCCATTCACCCTTGCTAAATCTAATTCTAATCCTAATTCTATCCTAACCCACCTCCTAATGTTGTCACATTCCATTAAGGAGTGATTAAGAACTCAACCCACTTGAGAAAGTCAACTTTCTCAAGCTTGACTTCCTCTAAGGACCAACTTGCCAAGTTTGGCCTTATATCCCTTCCCATGCCTCATAAATGGTTTCATTAATATCTCATTAATTAAGATTCTTTTATGCCCATCCCTCATTAATGCCTTTGGAATTTATTTCTCTTACACCTCATTAATGAGTTTTTCAACTCCATTAATGAACCTTGTCCCCCTCTCTCTCCTCATTTCTTCTGTAAATAGAAGGGTTTTTTGAGCACAAATAAGCCCATATCTTAGATTGAAAATGCATTTTATTCTGTAAGGATTTAGATAGTTTTATTTTACTTCATAGTTTCATTATCATGCATGGTTATAATGTTCATTTTTAGAGATAATATGCATGCTTAATGATTAAATAGTTTGTTTTAACTCAAATCTTTCATGCTAAGTCGTATATGTCACTGATAGTAGCATAATCTGAGGGTTGTTATGTTTCTTATCACACTCTTCTTAGTTAGAAAGAAATAGGTCGATTTTAGTGTTTTATATGCTCTTCTAACCATCTTTTCCACTAATGCAATGATCTATTGAAGTGTTGTGTCGCAGGTAATAGGTGCAATTTTTCACATACATAGACGTGTCCTCACATCAACTATAATGGGAAAGAAAATGAAAAAATCTCGTATAGTAAGCAAAACAAGTAAGTCTTTAAGGATAGGTAGATCAACATTACTAAGAGCCTTACAAAAGCGAGAGGGTATTGAGGATCCAAACACTAATTCTCTTTGGTCATTCTCGGGTAGACTCCCATGCAAGGACAAGGTTGTCGTTGATACATTGAGATCATTAATTGAAAATTTTTGGCATGAAAACACAAGGGTTTCACCCAACCAAATAGACGTTGTTAGGAGGAGAATCAGATCTACAAATCGTATGCCACATCCAAAACACTTTTTGGATATGACACAAACATAATTTTATGAAAGATTCCTCCAAAGGTTTCCTCAAATTAAAATTAGTCAAAGATTTTTTGAAGTGACAAAACCCTTTTATGTCAAGATTAATTATGTGTGCACTACATGTTGTTGCAGGGTACATATTGAATTTTCCATGCATTATGATATATATCTTCATGTTTGTTGTGCTTTGCACACTAACACTATTATGTAGGAATGTGGTCTTCAAGCACCTCCTACATTATCAAGAGATTTTATGTCAAGTGTATTATGCAATCGAGATGATGGTTGCATTTATTATAAGATGATGTGTATGAATGGATCTTGTAGTGCATGTGGTGGTATGAGAAAGTTGCAGATATATCACCATCTAGAGAGCACAAATGAGATTAGAAATACACTAGTTTCTTTTGGAAAATACAAGATAGTAACTTATGGTCTAGAAGATGGAAAAGAACTTAAGAGGTGTGAGTTAGTGAAAAATGATATATGTGTAGCTAAGTTTATGAAGATATTTAAAGAGCAACTAGTTTATGAGTACATACGTCATTCACATAGAGCTAGGTGGTTGGATGAGTAATTCAAGATATGTAAGGACACTTTTCCCCTTGGTATTATTGTCTCCATTGTTGATTTTGCTGAGAATTATACACTTAAACCTTAGAATGAAGTGCAAGCAATGTATTACCATTTGATACAAGTGACGCTCTTTGTACATATTGTATTCTTGCATGCACATGATAGCACATACACATATAGAAAGGTTTTAAGAGAGTATCACTTCTACATCAGTGATGATCGCACACATTCATCAGATTTTGTGCAAGGTTGCTTCAAAGTTTTCTATGATAATTTATGGGAAAGAGGTATTGAATACAACTAACACATAATATGGTCAGATAATTGCATCTCATAATTCAAGAATGCAAGGATGTTCTATTGGTTGAGTAGGATGCACATGACAAGTGGCATTCAAAATTTTTGGAATTTCATGGAGGTGGGGCATGGAAAAGGTGAGCATGATGGTGTGGGTGCATGTGTAAAAAGAGCTCTTGCCAGAGAGGAATTGAAGTATGAAGGTGGTGCAGAGTTAATAAATGCACAAACAATTGTGCGATGGTGCAACTCTACGATGGGAACAGGTAATGAAGTTAATAGGTTTTTTTGGTTGATAAACAAGTCTAACATTGGAAACTATCTAGATTGTTGTACACTTATAGGATCAAATGACATGCACTCATTTAGAAGTTCAAATGCAGCATCATTGGGTATTTATACTAGATTAATGGTATGTTTTTGCTTGTCTTGTATGAATTTTGCGTGGGAGGAATGTGAATCAAAAGAGTGGGTTGATGAATGGTCTTATACACCTTTGCAACCACTTGATACATATCAACTTCCTAGAGCACTACAATTAAGCCAGTTTGAAGCATCATCAGATTTTGATCACATATCTGACCTAGTTGAACCAGGTAATTTCTCAATTTATTCTTCAATTTATTTCTCAATTTCTCAATTTAGTAAGTGTTTAGGGTGTTAAATTATCCCTCTATAAATTCTAGGTCATGTATATGCAGTTGTTGCAGATGAGAACAATGAGGAAGGCACTAATTACTTTTTATGTCGTCGTATTAAGGGAAAAAATAAATTGACAACTACAGTCATTGATGGAGAGGGTATTGAGAACCCAATAGGATTCATTTTTGTGACAAGGAGATGGCTTAGAAGGTATGCTATAAAAATATAATGTGTTCTTGTTTGACAACTTTGAGACATCTTATCATCATTCTATTACACTTTGTATGTTTAATTTTGTATTCATTTATGCTTCTATGAAATGCAGGTACCCTATCACAAAATCCAAGAATTGGTTGTTAGAGGACTATGAGACACATAGACATATTTTGCATTACTTGAACCTTCTTGTTGCAACAAATATTGAATTGATAAAGTATACTGGTAGACCTCGTAATAAGAATTTATGGAAACTTCATGAATCTGAAC
>MU228150.1:2394032-2417471 GCA_018584345.1 Thuja plicata | reverse complement strand
GAGTAGTTATAATAGAGAAAATATAAATTGAAAACTAATTTTTCTTCTTTTCTGCACTAGCTATACATTTTATCTATGACATATTTTGAAATCAAAGGAAAAAAAGATTATTTGCATATACTTTTTTTTGTGGACAAGACCCTCATTTTTTAGCATTTTTCAGCAAGTAAAAAATGGACTTAAAAAATTTAAAAAATATGTGAATTATTGTTCAAAAAAAATTAAAAAAATTATAGGCATAAAATTCATCCACTTTTACACATTTCATTAGTTTACATCATCTCCAAATTTTAAACATAAATGTCATTTTTATGTCGTTAAAGTTAAAAATTTTGTGTGTTGCTGACATTTTCCTTTATAAAAGTGTGACACAGCTTTGTACTTTTACCCAAGATATGATATTTTCAAAATAACATAGTATTCTATTTTAGGAATATTTATAAAACATTACCTCAGGTGTTTGAGCTACCCGTCTATGTGTACTATAACAAGCACTCCTTGGTGTGCTTGTACCACTAGCTGCACCCTGAAATGTATATTATTCATGTATCAATTTAGATTCTTCTATACATAAAATTTTATTTACTTTTAACAGATTTAGGTAATTAATTAAAATAACATGTCAAAACACAAATTTAAACAAACCTATGTCGGCTCTGAACAATACACCATTGACAATAGATCATCTGTGAGGGCCACATCCTCAGTAGTGGATGCATGACATCTTTTTTCGCAATGTACACATGAATGGGATGTCAAACCATCCGCACTCGCCTGGCTATCTACCCCGTCATATATACCATTACAACTGATGCAGATATGCTCAATGGGCTGGGCTGACCCTGGAAATGTATCTAATAATAATGGATCTCGCACAGGATGAGATGATCCTAATGGTGCATCTGATGGCGATGGAGCTGGCACAGGATGAGATGATCCTAATGGTGCATCTGATGAAGATGGAGGTGGCACTCATCCATCCTCTCCAACTAACTGAGTGCCATGTTGGATAATGACATCAGTCAATGATGCAGCTGCATGAAGAGTCTGTTTATCTATAGACTCCTTCACCACTACTGAGACCACAACATGAATGAGGGGTTTTCTCACAGTATGCCTCCTCTCTTATGGTCGGGTAATCCTATGTGCCCCAGGTCTATCCTGCGCAGAGCCTCTCCCTCTATCTTGGAACTCACGAAAGTCAAAGTAATTCGGCTTCTTGCCAATGATAAACTCACAGTATAGCTTCCTCAAAAAATATAAAGGAACCTCATTATTATTACAAGGTGGTTGGTCAAATACCATGTATCACCTATCCCAAAAAGCTGATTTCATCCCCCTATGAACACACCAATGTATAGGAAATCATTTTGTATTAACTTCTAGGGAATTGCTAGTATTAGGATCGGTGAAAAGGGCACATATGTCACATATTTCTATGCCTTTTCTTTTCACATCCTCATAGGATAAACCATCAGCATAAAATGTACGACACCTATCCCTCCACGAACCCCATTTTGTCACCTCTTGAGACACCTCATTTGCACTATTGGACATTTTTTCTAATGTAGTGGCGAGGGTAGAGTGATGCTGAAGACCGGAAACCTTCAACCTATTGACCAATATATTAATTTGTGCACTATTTTTGTTAAGGCGTTGCACAAGGTGTTCTTGTGATGCATCTACATGACCTAATGACACATGTGGAGGGCGTACAGGTGGCGATGGTTGTGGAGGAGGAGAATTTTGCGGAGGGTTTACGAGTGGAGATAGTGATTGAGGGTTTATGGGTGGCGAGGGTTGTTGAGGGTTTACGGTGACGATGATGGTGCTTCTACGGGGGGTGGTCTTTCATTTCATTTTCATCTTTTTGGGTTGTTTGATGAATCTGGAATGAAATTAATAAAAGAAAACAAAAAATCAATAAAATAACCTAATTTGATTACAATTGCAAAAAAAAAAACAAAAACAAACAAACTTACCTTTGTTACAGGGCGCCATTGGTTGAAAGCTCGATTAAATTATGTTTTGTGCAAAACCCGATCGGGTTTTGCTATTGTTTAACCTCCTCCACACTTCTGCTCCGCGGTTTAGGTGTCAAAAAATGGCCTAAGCCGCGGGCTGTTATGTTTCTCATAACCCGATCGGGTTATGAGAAATATCTCATAACCCAATTGGGTTATTAGAAACTCAATGAGTCTCATAACCCAATCGGGTTATGAGAAATTCCTCATAACCTGATCGGATTTTGAGGCGCACACAATTTTTTTATAATATATTCTAGGCTTGGTTTACGATTTCAAATTTTCAATAACCCGATCAGGTTATTGAAAATTTGAAATTTTTTTAAAGGTGTGTCCACTTTTTTGGTCCACAACTTGGTGCACACACCCAAATAATATATTATTTAATTTAATTTTTTTAATATTTAGATTTTGATATATTTTGACTTTACATTTAATTTATTTTATTTCAATTTTATTTTAATTAGTATATTAATACAAATTTTAAACATACAAAATTAACTTTTAATCAATGATTTAATGCCAAATAAAGAAATATATACTATGATCAAATTAAAGCACAACATACACATCATCATTTATAGCCAAACTTCAATTTGAATGTTTTTAAATGAATTTTACTTTCCTTTGTTAAATTTATACTGTTTATACATAATATAGATAAAAAGATAATGCAAAACTTGTTGAATTAATACTCAATCTAATTATTTCTTAATAAAAATTGAAGTCTAGAATAATTAAGCCTAGATTTTTTAAAATTTAATATTTTAAAATATTTTTTCTATTAATTATCATTTATATTATATTACTAAGTAATCATGAGACAACAAAGTTCAAATTACAAAAAAATTACATTTCCCCCTACATAAAGTAGGAAATTTTAAATTATTAATATTTATTCAAATTTTATTATTTTATAGTTTTTATATTTATAATATTTAAATAATTTTCATTAAAACTTTTATATTAAAAAATGACAATTTTGCAATATTCAGATTTTTTTTTTGGCTAATTATTTATGAAAGTAAATAATTTGCATAATTTAGAATTTCATTAAAATAACTCGTGTATTTTAAATTTGTAATAATTTGGTTTGATTCAATGACATGGAAAAAAATATGCTTTTGAGTACGAACACACTATAATTTTCTGAGAGGCAAAACTGGCAAAGGATTACAATTACAATGTAAGCAAACAAAGAAGAGTAGTCAATGCAAAGCCGTGAAACACACGGTATTCGATGTGTTGATCCAACTGACTTTGAACAACTTCAATAAACACCATAAATTTGAACGTACAACCGGGGAAAATTCAAATGAATGCCGTGCACAGACTTTATATTTGTCCAAAAGACTTTGAAAAAGTGCGGATATTTTCACAACTTCGATAAACACCACATATTTGTCCAAAACAAACAGTAGGAACTCCTCTTTATCCCACACACTTCCAACAAATGTGGAAATAAGCTTGACCGTTGTCTGTACAATCATGGAAAATATGAATGGAGGAGATTTCCCCCCACTTTCGCCCGGGGGAGAGACACAATTATAAATCATCTGTATTCACCTTTATTTTCTCACACACAGACAGAGAGAGAGAGTTTGAAGGAAGAGCAGAGAAGTGTTGTGCAATCTGCATTGAAGATGGGGATGGGGATGGTGATGATGTTATTACTAATGATAATGATGATGCCTTGCATGCCCTGCTCCTCCGCATGTCCTGCGGATAAGAGGACTTCCCTGTTAGATTTCAAAGAGGCCCTCAACTTCACCTCTTCTCATAACACGCTGCAATCGTGGAAGGGATTTAACTGCTGTGCGTGGGAAGGAGTCACCTGCCATCCAATCACTGCACACGTCATTTCCTTAGATCTCAGTCCTCACTCCCTCAATGCCTCCTGGTATCTCAATGACTTCACATGGCCATTCATGTCTTGGAGGGAACTTCGTGGGGGACTATTCCAACTGCAGCATCTTGAGCACTTGGACTTGACTTACAGTGCCTTCTTCCCTTCTCTTGCCATCCCTTCACAGTTTCTTAGGCTCTATAATTTGAGGTATTTAAGCTTGTACGACTCTAATTTTATTGGTCAGATTCCAAAAGAAATGGGTAATATGTCAAAGCTCACAGTTTTTGATCTAAGTTCTAACTCTTTGAGTGGCATCATCCCAATATCTTTAGGAAATCTGTCAAAGCTCACATATCTTGACCCGCATTCTAACTCTTTGAGTGGCACCATCCCATTGTCTTTAGGAAATCTGTCAAAGCTCACATATCTTGATCTGAGTTCTAACTCTTTGAGTGACACCATCCCAACATCTTTGGGTGAGCTGTCAAAGCTCACAGCACTTGAGCTGAGTTATAACTCTTTGAGTGGCACCATCCCAACATCTTTGGGTAAGCTGTCAAAGCTCACAACACTTGAGTTGAGTTATAACTCTTTGAGTGGCACCATCCCAACATCTTTGGCTAAGCTGTCAAAGCTTACAACACTTGAGCTGAGTTATAACTCTTTGAGTTGCATCATCCCAACATCTTTGGGTAAGCTGTCAAAGCTCACAGCACTTGAGCTGAGTTATAACTCTTTGAGTGGCACCATCCCAACATCTTTGGGTAAGCTATCAAAGCTCACATATCTTGATATGAGTTATAACTCTTTGAGTGACACCATCCCAACATCTTTGGTAACCTCACCTATTGAAATTGATAATAATATCATGAATGTCCAGGTTCCAGATAGTTTGTTCAATCCCTTAATGAGGCATTTAAAAAGACACCAACCATTGAAGAATTCATTAGCATCTGAACTTCAATAGATAGGGTCAAAGCTTTAGTGAGACAATAGTGGCATACTTCCTGTGACAAAGCATCACTTTCTTTATGCTAGGGTTTCTACAGATTATGGCGTATGTTTTCATTATGGTGTATATTCATCATATTGACTAATATTTGTAATACGCTCTTAACCAAAGGATAAAATACAAGACACACCTCAAATGGTGAGTATGCGGTGGCAGCTTGTTGATGAGTACACGGTGGCTATACCCTAAACATGAAGGAAACCAGCTGAATGAATTGAAAACCATCCCGGAGGTGTGATGAACGAGCTATTGGAATCTTCAGTTGTGACTGCTAGTTGGATTCAATACAAAAAGAGCCCTCTTCACGCACAGAATGGTATAGTTTCCTTCCTCTTGCATGCACAGCTTGATCACAAATGAACCTTTCTTTTTTTTTTTTAGTTTATAATCAAGAGGGTGTCGCAATTACGACGGTATCGTCACTATTGCGATAGCGTCGGGGGCACTTGAAAAAAAATACAAAAATCACACACAAATGGTAGTGCCGTCGCAAATTGGCATCGAAATTTGACCCCAAATGTTGTAGTGTGATGATTATAGACCCATATCTCTATGCAATACACTATATAAATTAGTAACTAAAACCCTAGCAAATAGGTTAAATTTTTTTTTTTTTTACCTATACTAATCTCTGAGGAACAATTTGGTTTTATTCTGGGAAGATCCATATTGGATGGGGTAATCATAGCACAAGAGGACATTCATACCATCCAAAATAACCATTCCTCTAGTATTCTTATTAAGCTTGATATTAAAAAGGCTTATGATGAAGTGGATTGGATATTTCTATGTAAGTTCCTAGAATCCTTTGGTTTTTCTAAACAATCGATCAACCTAATTTTTGAATGCATTTCTTGGCCAAATATGTCAGTTATGATCAACAGAAACCCAAGTGATTTTTTTTAATATTACACAGGGTATCAAACAAGGTGATCCACTATCTCCTTTTCTTTTTGTAATTATGGCAGAGGCCCTAGGAAGAACTCTAACTAAAGAAAAGAATGATGATATGATATGAGGCATCAAGGTAACTGAGGAAATGGAGACATGCACACATCAAAAATTTGTTGATGATAATCTCCTCTTTGGAAGGGCTAATGTAATGGAAGCTAATGCAATTAGAAACATTCTAAATCTATATTCAACAACCTCTGGAAAACAAATAAATAAAATAAAATCTGAGATTTACTTTCTAAACACACCTAATTCTGACCAACAGAGTATATGTAGGATTCTAGAGTTCAACATAGGGGAATTTCCATGCAAGTATCTCCGGCTCCCCTTGGATAAGGGTAACAGGTCAACAAATTTATGAAATAACGTGATAGAGAATATGGATAAAAAGGCCAAATCATGGAAAGGAAAATGGTTAATGAGCGTTGGTAAAACAACTATGATCAAATCTATTCTCTCTTCTATTCCTATATATCAGATGATGTGTCTCAGTTTTCCCAAAGGTATAGAGAAGGAAATTAAAAAAAAAACTAATTTTTTTTTTCTGGCAAGGTTCCAATGACAAGAAGAGATTAGCACTTATTGCATGGGAAAATATATGTAAACCATTGGAGGCACGGGGTTTAAATATAAAGAATATCAAACAACAAAACACAGCTTTGGGAGCCAAACTAGTTTGAAATATGTATAGAAATCCAGAGGCCAAATGGGCCAAAATTCTTAGATTTAAGTACTTATATGGTAGGGATAGCTTGAGAATCTTCAGACATATCTCTCCCCCGAAAGGATCATAGATCTGGAATTTCATAACGGAATGTCAAAATGTTATTCTAGATAATATAACTTGGGATATTGGTAATGGAAGTGAGGCTTTATTTTGGGAAGATTCTTGGAATGCTTTCCCACCTCTTTGCTCCATTCTTAATAATAATCCTAACATAGATCTTATGAAGCAAGAGAGGGGTATATATGTGAAGGATTATATAGAAGTAGATGACAATAATCCAGGTTTGGGCTGGAAATGGAAACCCTTTAATAACCCCAGAACTTCAGTAGCTTTAAGGAGAAAAGTAGAACAAATCCTAAATAGTAGGAAATTAAACCCATCTGAAGATCCAGATAGATTAATTTGGAAAAATTCCAAAAGTAGAGAATATAATACCAAATGTGGTATAACTCCCTATATAAATTAGAACAACTTCAGACTCAAATACTCATGATATGCTCTCCTCCTGATTTGTTTACTAACACTTGTGTCCAAGAGGGCTTGAACTTCATGTTGACTTGGGTGAGGAAGTTGTTGAAGTACTGTAGCTTCATGTGTTCCTTCTAGACCTAGATCAAAGACATCAGAACCTTTATAGGCATAAATATCACATACATTGAAAGTGTTAAACAATCCAATGTCTAGAGGTAAATCAATTTTATATGCATTATTGCCACACTTTTGTAATATCTTGAAGGGTCCCATCTTCTTTATACGGGTCTATCAAAGTGACCAGCAACTTCTTATTTTAACTAATTTTAAACATTAGTTAAAATGTCTCATTTTTGTAATGAGTAGACCCGATATATGTTTTAAATTGTAATGACATATGATTATATTGTAGTTATTATAAAGATAAGAAGAAGTTGAGGGATTTTCAAGAATCAGTTATGTAACTTAAAAAGTTACGGGAAAGAGGATTTTCTAGAATTCTCTATAAAAGAGAAGACTTTTCAAAGAAAAGGGGTTGGTTCTTCTTCTTCTTCCAGAAGTCTGTGGGCTGCAGGGAAGGGAGATCATTTTCTGTATTTGTAACAGAGGAATGGGGAGAGTTTATTTTTGTTTTTTGAAGCTTGATTGTGGTGCAGGGATACGATGATCTTACGGTTATTTGTATTATGTATTTGAAAATAAAAAGGAATTTATATATCAGATCTGAAGGTTTTCATGTATATTTTTCTGATTGGAATTAATTTGTAGGTTATTTCAATCATTTTTAAGTGTAGTTTTTCTCCATATTGTCAAGTGTATGCATGCCATAAAATCTGAAGGTTTTGTGCATTCATATGAGCAAAATAAAATGATAATCTCCCTCTCATTTCTCTATAGTGGGAAGATTAAATAGATGGTCTGTGTGCAATTTATTTATTTCTTTCTCATGTATTTTAATCTAGAATCACATTCATGCCATGTTGATGGATGAGTGTCAGCTTGCCTTTGTGTCTTTTGGTTAAAGACACAACCAACAATTTATTTGTTGCATATCTCTCAAGAGGGAGTTGTACCTCTCAATTCAGAGGAAATTTATCAACCCCGTGATAACTTCTCTGACTGTTGGTGGAATTTGTTCTTTTTTCTAGGCATTCTGAGTCTTTATTTATATTTATTTCAAAGGACAAATCTGTTCACTAACATAATTTTGGCGACTCTACTGGGGATTTTGGAATAAAAGATCAGTGCATTTTGTTTTCCTAAGATTTTTAAGATATCTTTGTGTAAAGAGATTGGTGACTATGTGTAAAGTATCATTCTTAGTCCAAGAGCTATGAGAAAAGGGAAAAGACTAGACCCTACCATCCTTGAGATTCTTGAAATGGATGATAAAGTGTTGTATGGCTTTTGGGATCACTACAAAGAGAGTATCTCAGAGGCTGTAAAAATGAGAAAAAAACATAGAAGATGACCATGCATCTATGCTCATATGGAGGAGTCTTTATGCAAGATTTCACAAGTTGAAAGGGTTGGAAGAAAGAACGCATCAGCTGCAAGCTCACAAGAAAAGAATATTTTAGCTTAAATAAGAATTGAGAGTTGATGAAGATGAAGTTCTAGCTGCTTCGGAATCTTTTCATTCACAAAATTTTTTAGTCTTTGGTGAACAAGAAATCAAGCCAAGAAAACAATCTAAGGGAAAACCTACAGCTGAAGAGTTAAATGGTGAAAGTGACCAGATGCTACAATATCTTTGGAATGTCTTTAAAAGAAGTATTTGTGAAGCTAAAAAGAACAAGTTAAATCCCACTGAAGATCATAGATCTGCTTTTCTACTCAAATGTGTGCATCAAAGGTATTACAACCTCAAGAATCTTGACAAAAATGTTTTGGCTACAACAAATACACTAGAAAAAAAATAGAGAGTGAAAGACCAATTTCTTATGTTTTCTCTGTTCTTGGGGAACAAGATTTAACACCTACAATGGTAAAACCACAAACATGTAATCAATAGTCAAGGAAGATATCACATCAAGCAGAAGAGGAGGAATCTAGATCTTTTTCACCATGCATGAAGGATGAGCTAGAAGAAGAAATGCATGCGCAAAGAATATTTTTTGTCGCTGCTGGCAAAGATAAAGATGAACAAGAAAATGATAGAGAAGTTGTGAGCCTGGATAATGAAAATTTATTAGAACCTTTTTCTTCATCAGAAATGGAAATTTTCAGCTTTGAAATTAATGAAAATCAGCTTGTTTTAGATGATCTTGAAGATGAAAATTTTCAACTAGAATATGCAACTTTCCATTTTTCAAAAGAAAATGATGATAGATAAGGTGAAGTATGGCAGCCACAAGAATTGGTTAATGAGTTGGATAACACTTATCCTTGTCAAGAGAAGATAATAAATCAGTTCTTGTCATTGCTGCAAGAAGAACCTCATTTAAAAATTCCAGGTATAGATTCATCTCATATCTTGGTCTATGATAAAGAATTTTCAGATTTAGTTGTAGTTAAGAGAGATGAAAGGTTTATAGACAGAATTGATCCCATTCTTGATGAAACCTCTCTTTATTTCAAGATTGATTTAAATGCTGAAAATTCTCTCAAGAATGATGGTATTAATTTTAGTGACTATGAGGATGATGTAGCCCTTTCTCTAGAATTTTCTGGGCATTATGTTTTTCAGCCAGAAGTAGAAAATTGGTTGAGTGACACTATGCAGGGACCTCAAGAAGATTCAAATTTTTTTGATGATAAATGGTTATTTGGATGTGAATATACCTACATATTTTTTTTGCACTCAATAAATCATAGATATGGCTTTGAAGGAGTTGTCAAATGGCAGATATTTTAGGTCACATCACATGGCCACAATCCACTATTCTGGAAAGGTACTTTTTTCTCACAGTCGGTTAATGGGTTCGCATAATTAGTCTTTTACATATTCTTGTAGGGTCTTGTGACCATGTACATATTTATTTAGTTTTATTATGTTGTTAGTTTCGGTGTTGTGGTGTGATTTTCTTTCTTGTTGAGTTGGTTTTTGGCTTGCTAGTTGCTCTGCTCCCCTCCACCCATCTGCAAGAAGCTCCCTATCTTTGCTTTGACTCTATTACCCAATCGATGCTAGGCACTGGTCTTGCCCAGAGGCATGTTAGATTCTCCATGTCCTTTCAGTCCATGTCCCTAGACAGAGCCAGATGTTGGCCCACTTAAGGTCCCCCATTTTAAATTTTTAAAAGCCAAGTCCATCTCATGGTCAAATTAGAATTTGCACTCTTTTCTCATAATATCATTTGAGGATGGTATTTTATAAAATTTTTAGCTAGTTCAGAATCTAGTTCAAAAATTTTATATTCTGGTTCGAAAGAGCAGGTTCAAATTCTGGTTCAAAAGTGCAAGTTCAAAAGCTCTAAAAATTTAAAGTTTCTCTGTAGTGGGAAGATTAAATAGATGGTCTGTGTGCAATTTATTTGTTTCTTTCTCATGTATTTTAATTTATAATCACATTCATGCCATGTTGATGGATGAGTGTCATCTTGCCTTTGTGTCTTCTAGTTAAAGACATAACTAGCAATTTATTTGTTGCACATCTCTCAAGAGGGAGTTGTACCTCTCAATTCAGAGGAAAGTTATCAACCCCATGATAACTTCTCCAACTGTTGGTGGAATTTGTTATTTTTGCTGGGGATTCTGAGTCTTTATTTATATTTATTTCAAAGGATAAATCTATTCACTAACACATCTGCAAATTCTTCTACTTGTGCACTCCTTCTTTCCATAGTATTGATGTCTCTTAACTCCATTACACCTCTAGGGTGTGTCCCATATACAAGTTGGAATGCGCTATGACCAGTGATCCTATTCATTGATTCATTATAGGAAAATTTTGCCTATGGTATTACTACATCCTATGTGGCTCCATGGTATTTTTTCAAACATCTCAATACGTTTCCAAGGGACCTGTTTATGACCTCTGTCTGGCCATTTGTTTGAGGATGATATGTTGATGAGTATGACAGGTTGGTCCCTTATCTTTTCCACAATGTTCTCCTAAAATGTCCAAGGAATTTTGAATCTCTATCAGAGACTATGGCCATTGGTAATCCATGAAACCTCACTACTTCCTTGAAGAATATCCCTGCTATATGAGAGGCATCATGTGTTGTTTTGCAAGGTAGGAAATGGGCCATTTTGGAAAACCTATCTACTACCACATAGATACTATCATATCCCTATTTGGTTCTTGGTAGGCCCAATACAAAGTCCATGTTGATGGAGTCCCAAGGTTTTGTTGGGATGGGTAAAGGGTTATACAATCCTACATTGGATGATCTACCCTTGGCTTTTTGACAAACCATGCACTTCTCAAGAAACTATCTTACCTCTGTCTACATTTTGGGCTAGAAATAGAACCTTCTTACCATCTCCAAAGTTTTTTCCAATCCAAAGTGACCTCCTAAGCCCCCATAATGCTTCTCCCTTATGATGTTCTCTCTCATGGATCCCCTTGGAATATAAATTTGACTTCATTTGAAAAGTAATTCCTCTTGCAACATGTAGTCTGCAAAATCACTATGATATCTATCACTCATATCCTTGCATACTTGGTATGCCTCTGAGAAGTCTTCATCTTGTTCATACATCCCTTTCATGAAATTGATTCCAACACTCTTCAACCTAACTTCTTGAATGGTCAGATTCCTTCTACTAAGGGCATCTGCAACCTTATTGGTTATACCCTTCTTATGTTTAATTGTGAAATTATATGCTTGGATGTATTAAATCCACTTGATGTGTCTATGGTTTAACTTGTCTTGTCTATTCAAAAATCTCAAAGCAGGATTATCAGTATAAACTATGAACTCCTTAGGCAACAAATAATGCCTCCATTTCCTTAAAGACTAAACCATTGCATACATTTCCAAATCATAGGTTGAGTGCCTTTATTTTTCCTCATTCAACTTCTCACTAAAGAAGGCTACCGGTTTTCCTTCTTGACTTAGGACCCCCCTATGGCCCTATTGTTGGCATCACATTCTATTGTGAACATTTTATTGAAATCAGGAAAAACAAATATGGGTTCTTTTGCTACCCTCCTTTTCAAGTATTCAAAATATTTAGCTGATTCATTTGTCCATATAAAATGACACTTTATTCTACCCTTGATTGTGTTAATCATAGGGGCACAAACATTGCTAAAACTCCTAATATATTTTCTATAAAAATTGGCTAACCCATAAAAACTTTTTACCTCACTAGCAATCCTTGGTGTAGGCCTATTGATTATGGCTTCCACCTTTTCTAGATCCATTTTGAGATTGCCCTTTGAGATGAGAAATCCAAGGAACACCAAATTTTCTTGTTTGAGCCTTTCCAAAACCAACTCCAAGTGGGTTAGATGTTCTTCTTTATTCTTACTAAAAATCAATATGTCATCTAGATATACAACCACAAAATGATTAATAAAAGGTTTCAATAATTCATTCATGAACCTCATGAATGTTCTTGGAGTGTTCAAGAGGCCAAATGGAATCACCAACCATTCATAGAGCCCTTCATTAGTCTTGATTGTAGTCTTCCATTCACCCCCCTGTCTAATCTAGATCTAATTGTACCCAATTTTCAAATTCAACTTGGAGTAATGTCTATCCCCTCCTAGGAAATCCATCAAGTCCTCCATTATAGGCATAGGGAATATGTATCTGATGGTGATTTTCTTTATGGATCTAGAGTCAGTACATAGTCTCCTTGTACCCTCTTTCTATGAAGCCAATAGTGCAGGGACTGCATAAGGATTGATGCTCCCTCTAATGAACCCTTTCTTGAGAAATTCTTCAACCTGTTTGGCTAACTCCTCATTCAGATTTGGTGTCAATTTATATGTATCCTTATTAGGAAATGTGGACCCTGGTATAAGATCAATACAGGGAATTACATCTCTAACTGGTGGAAGTGTATATGTGGTACTGTCTGCAATGATCTCCTTGTGCATCTTTAAAAAACTTTGTACTTCCTTGGGTCCCATTGTCCTCTCTTGTTCCTTATCTCTTGTTACTTTCTTTTCTTCTCTTCTTGGTTTTACCACAATGGAAAAACAAGGGGTGTCCCTTCCTTTAAGGGTCTTTAAAAACTCCTTTTCTCCTACAAATAACACACTAGTCACTTGGTGTGTTTCTTTCCCATCACCTGGTAAGGGTCTCATTGTATACTCCCTTCCATCCTTAGTAAGCACATAAAAATTTATTCTCCCATTATGTCTTGAGTTCATATCATACTTCCAAGGGCTTCCTAATAATAGGTGGCAGGCATCCATCTCTGCAACATCACACAAAATCTTGTCTTTGTAGTCTCCTACCTGAAACTCCACATAAAATTGTTCATTTACAAGAGCTTATTGCTCTTTATTTAACCATGAGACTTTATAGGGGTTAGGATGAGGTAACTTCTTCAAACCAAGCTTTCTAACCATTTCTATAGATGCAAGATTATCTATTGAACCAGACTCTACTATTACCTTACACACCTTACCTTTCACCTTGCATGTTGTCCTAAAGAGAGTCTCTCTTTGAGGTGGTTCTTTGTCTACAATTGCCTTTAATAGAGTCCTTTTGAACGTCAAGCATTCACCTTCTTTTGGATCAACATTCCCCCTTAGTTCTTGTACACTTTGTGTGTCTTCTTCTTGAGCAAGGTGGACTCCCATTTATCTCCCTAGGTTATTACCTCCATTATTCTCTTGACATCTAGATGACTGGTGTCCTATTTGATTGCAAGTGAAACATCTTCAAGTGAACACTCCTGGTATTCTTCCTCCAAATCTTTGCCTCCCATTGGGTCTCCTTCCCCTAAATCCTCCTCTAGGATTTGTCTCTCCTTCCTAGTTTTCTTGACCACTGGTTTCTCCAAAACATTTTTTAGATGGTCCTCTACCACCAAAACTTCCTCTACCTCTGAAGTTTCCACCTCTCCCTCTATTTTGGGAGTCACTCTTCCTCCTTTGTTTATCCTCTATATTTAGTGGCATTTGATAGCATAGATGCACTGTTTTGGGGTTGAACAAATCCAACTCATCTCTTATAGAGTACTTAATCCCATTCAAGTACCTAGGCAACTTCTTCTTCTCATTCTCAGGAACTTTGGCTCTCAAGGTGAGTTTGTAAAAATCCTCAGTATATGAACTCACATCTAATTCCTTTTTCCTTAGACTTTGTAACTTTTGGTGCGTTAGGATTTCATAGTCTTCGGGTATGAATTTTTTCCCGATCTCTATCTTCATTCTCCTCCAAGTGGCTATTTGTTCCTTCCCTTCATCAAGTCTCTCATTCTGAAGGAAGTTCTGCCAACTAAGGGTTGAGCCCTTCATTTTTGACTTTGCAATTCTCATATTATGGTTCTTAGGTACCCTATCACATTCAAAGTGATTGTCTAGGGCTTCAACCCAATCCACACAATCTTCTAGATTTAATTTGCCACAAAACATAGGGAGGTTAGCCTTGGTGTATTTTTTTCCCACCCTCTCAAGGGATTCCAATATGGCTCTCTAATATGTAGGCAGTGCTTGTCTATCTAGTAGATTCTCTTCCTCTTCACCTTCTTCTTCTTCAGAGTCTTCTTGTACTCCTCTATCTACCTTCCCTCTCAGTTTATCCAACTCTCTCTTCATGGCTCTGTTCTCTTCTCTCACTGCCTTTCTTTCTGCCATTTTTTCCTTGACTAGTTTGGCCAACTCAACATTGGTTATTCACAGAGGGATATCCCTCTCTCCATCCTCATTTTTAGACATCTTGTCTTCACTTCTTTCAAATCAGGTTCTTAGTGGCTCTGATACCACTTGATGCAGAGAAAGAAGCCACACAACGTAGATTGGTCTTCCTTGACTAGAAGAACCTCAAATCCCTACCTTAAGCCTTCTCCTTGATCCAAAAAATCCTAGAGGGTCTATACCTCCTCTCTTAGGTGGACTTACTATGGCACAACTCTCCTTGACTCCTAGGGACTTCTCACAACTTGGATCCAATTTAGGCTTTAGGGATCAATTCCCTCAAATAGACAAAATGAAGGATTTCTATCCCAACTATATGGGAATTCAATTCAATGGTGGGAAGGTCTTATCCTAACCTAGCACAATAGGAATCACTCACTTTTAGAGTTCCTAAACACCCACAACCTATCCAACTTAGATTAGGATAGTCAACCTAGTATCCCTTCTTACAATGTTTTTGGTGGATAACTCCCAACTTCTCCAAATGACTTGTCAAAATCCTTACCTTTTTGGATACCCTTTATCCTTTTCCTTCAGACCCCAAGAGATGGATTTCTGACTTCACTCCTACAGTATCAAACTCTCACTCTATCCATAGGCCTAATTGGCTAGACCAGGCTTGGATAACAAAGAAAAAATTTGAAAATGGGTTCATGAAACCAAATCAAACCCTTAGGAGTCTTCCCTATACTCTAAATGGTCAATCCCAACCATTCCCAAAGACTCTTCAATCACTGAGACTGGTTATTCACTCTATCTCCTACTTTCCTTATTCAATACATAGAGATGTTTGACCTAGGGATGGGTGGAAAAACCCTCCAACAGAATCTCCAAGATGACTCCCCTAACTTGCATTTCCCAAAGGGCCATACTTTTTCCATGGTGGGAAAGCAAGTTAGGGCTCCATGAACAATTTACGCTCAGTTTTTGGGGTTTACAGAACCAATGACCTTGCAATTTACTATTCTCTCACCAAACCAAACTAAATCACCCAAAACCAAAAGCACACATCAGATAGATCACTAAGCAAACAAAATCAATTGGATTTTCATCCGTACCAATTTGTACAGTACCTGTAAACTCAAAAAACACAGTAACTGTACACAAAATAACAAAATTCATTATTTGTTCACCCTTCCAAAAGTTGGTACCAACATTGCAAACCCATGAATGGGATTCATACATGTTTAAATACCAATTTCAATGGTCATAACTACAATTCAAATCATTATGGACCGAATTTGCAACTATACCGAGCAACTTTTTGAAAAGTTGTCAATGTTGTCAAACAACATTTTTGACAATTTTGCCAATTAGTAAATTTTTGCACACTAGGCTTATGTAATGTCACAAATGGCTTCAAAAACATGTCCTAATGACCTAAATCTAGTGAGAAACCTAGAAATCAAAATTTTATGCCCATTTGATCATTTTGGTATCCTAGTTTATAATTGCACCTAGGATCCAAAAGGTCTTACACTTGGGATTATTACATTTTACTCATCTACCAACTGATCCCAAAGGATCCTAATCTACCCTAGGGAAGGACATAGCTTTGGTGCCCTACACCAGGTGTTCACCTTATTGCACTCCCTCAATCATCTAATATTGGAATTGATGCATCATTTACTTCGGATGGTTCAAGTAGTCAACAAATGGCCAACAACCCAACTTTATGGAGTTTGAAATTTTTGAGAAGAAGTCTTTTCGACCACTTGAAAAATAAGATGCTTTAAAAATTTCTTACCTCACGTAATATATGACAGTGTATTTTAACTATCTTTTAACACAAATAGTACTACATGTTTCTGCCAAAAGAATATTTCCTTCCTCATCTCTCATTTATCTCACTTCTCGATTGAGGAACCTCATTTATCATTACTAACATTGATTATACATCACAAAAGTCCATTTTTTCAATGTATCCATTGAGAATTTGTGTCTATTTCATTATTTTCAAGGACACCTCCATTTTGGATATCACTAATGTTGATTGACATGATTATATAATTTTAAGCATGTTTTCTATCATGTGCACTTTTAAAGATTTTTTTAATCAGGGTTTACTCTCTTAAGTAGGACAATCTCTTAGATAATTTTATAGTGTTTTAAATCCACACACTATCTTCTTATAAGAGCCACATGACATTAACTGGAAAGAATTTGAAGTCTAAAGGTTATTAAATCGATGATGGGTATTATCTTGGTTGCAAATATTCTAAGAACGTCTCTCACCATGTCATATTTATCATTGACATATCACTTTCCATTGGTTACCAAGACACTAAGGTAGAATAGAAGGAATTGTAAATAATTATAATAGTGCAAAAGTTTAAGTCAAAACCGTTCAATGAGTAGTTTTAAAATTGAAGTCAATCCACAGTGGCTCCCTTTCTGGGTTTCCCCTATTCTATAATGAAATCCATGCTTCTTGGAAAGGGGAGCAAATAAAATCTCCTTATCACTTGTATTTGTTGTGTTATTGTTTTGTGCCTACTAATGCTATTTAAATTTTTCCCCCTACAATGTTTGCTATTTATTTCCAAAGTTCTAATCACATGCATTGTTCGATGTAGTTTTTTTGATAATTTTTAAAGTAGAGGCCCTTGATAATGATCTCCCTTCCATTTAAGTGTGATTTATGTCATTTGTACTTTTTAATATTGTGGTATATTATCTAATGCAATTATCACCTTTCTTTAATGTCAGTTGAGTTTTTCACGCAACACAATCCATCACAAAAGTTTTCTATAAAGAGGTAGTGAGCATATGAATTGTTCATTGCTTGTTATACTATTTTTAGTTATGCATAGTTTTTGAATTGGAAATAAAATAAGGTGGAAGTAGTCAAGGAAGATCATTTCCAAAAGAATCACCTACACTATTAGCTTCTCTCATTGTGTCCAGGCCATCGTTATTCCATATCTATTTTCTTCTTCTTCATCCCACTGTTCTTTTCCCAATCAATGAAGAATACAAAAAGTTTCTGATATAGTATTTTTAGTTATATATTTTTACATCTTATAAGAATTGTGGTAGGTTAACAAGGATGATATTATTGTACTGTTGTTATTTCAACTTGTTTTACCTAAACTGTCTACGTTCCCTCACAATAATAGATTAATAGCAATTAGTGTTATCTCGGGCAGAATTATAAAGAATGACAAAGGTGATATTATCCCTTGAAAAATAGTGTATTCAAAGAATTGGAGACCCAAAAAATGCTCTAGATCAACATGAGGGTAAAGGATCAAAACATAAGTAATGTTGTTTAAATATTCACATAGAATGGACAAAATTGGAAAGATTTGAAACCTTCAAATAGGACTTCTGAAATTCATACAAATAGAAGGTGGCTCACTTTTTGTGTTTCATCTATAGTGTAATGAAATTCATCCTTCCTGAATAAGGAAGCAATGATTCCACTTTTGTCTTCTTCTTTTTTGATGCATTAGGCTTCAACGAAGACATGTGCGACAAATTTCTGCCAACAACAATTTTCTGAACATGAAGGGGGTTGCGTAGGTCTTGAAGCTGGAGTCAAAACCCTGCACATTGGACTAACTGTGACATATGGGTGCCAATTTTTTGCACTAACAATATTCTAAACAAGAATAACTTTGTCAAGATCTTGAAGCTGGAGCCATAACCAAATGAAATATGTTATGCAATCGATATTAAAACATAGTAATGTGTAGAATGTAACAGTGCTATTGATTATTTTAATATGTAATGGGTTGTTTAATAACAAAACATTTCCATTATTAATATATGCAAATGCAATGGAATCCAAATGTATATTAATTTGTATATGTTCTTCATTTGTTGGGATCCGACGTTGATCCTCCAACCAATGTCGGCGTCTAACAAGTATTTTTGAACTGCATCTTGTACCCATTAGAATTATCGATGATTAACAATGGAGAAAAGAAGATGAAACATGATCAAAACTAAAAAATTCCAACGCTTTGCAGAGACCAAAGAATTAGCTTAGTTGAAAAATAGTTGTCGAGCTTGAAGCCCCTACCCAAACTTCCCATTAACGTTGTGAGTTTATCAAAGAAAGCAATTCATTATTTCAACCATAATTATAGACTCTCATTTTAAATATATAGAACCTATCGACTATTCGTTGCCAATCCATAAGTGTGCAACTTCTAGTTGTAGGTTGTTTCAACTTCTAGTAAAGAATATTATAGATACATATTTTGAAGAAAATTTGTTCATATATTGCATTGAATTGCACACACATAATTTTTTTTTCAAATTAACCATTGCATCATTAAGTATGAATACTTGTGTTAATTGGACCATTTGAGTGATTTTCCCTACTTTTATGTGATGTTTACAACTACATTCCTCATCTTTAGTTATAACATTGCTTCAAGTATAACTATGTAGTATCTAGTAACACATGTGAAGGGAAATGCAATGATTATCTTAGGTATTACCTTTTTATAAAGTATCTTAAATTGTAGCTCAAGTTAGCTAGTGAGTGTCCTATGTTCGTATGAAGTTTGGCTAAATTTTGCACAAGAAAATAAGCTTTGTCATCTTCTTTTTATTAACAAAAAATGCATTTACACTTGGAAGAGCGATTGGAATCTCGTGTATGTAAAATATTATAAACTATAACAAAATCCATTCAATCCAATCACACATTCAAATTATAAATTAAAAAAAGAATTCCAAATAATAACTAATTCTCATAAATTGTCTGATTAAAATAAATTCAAAAATAAACTAATCCATTAGAATTTCATGCCAATTTCCTCACCTTTGCCTTGACTATTATGAATATAACATAATATAATTTTCCTCCCATCTTATTCTATTTTTTTATTTGTGGGTGCTAGAAACTTGGCCTTGATTATAATGGATGTAACACCATAGACTATTCTACACAAGTGGCCCGCAAAAACAAGAGACTTAAGACTTGACTTGAAAGATTCCATTGGATTGAAAGGGACTCATTCGTAATAAAAATATGATACAGAATTGCTCCGCTATTTACTACAAATTATACAAATTATTGTTGCAACTTATATGTATGGTACTCATATACTTTTTTAAATTAAGTCAATTTATCAATTAAATGAATTTTTTTTCTTTGTTTAAAGTTTTCATAGTGTTTTCAATTAATACTTAGTATTAACTTAAATAATTTTTTTGATTGGTAACATTGAGTTTATTAATATTCAAATAAGGATTACATATAGAGTATATCAGATATGCTTTACAATAGAAAATAGCAACATCTATAGATTAAAAATTAATTTTTTGTATTAAATATAGTGTAATCAAAATAAGAAATTTACATCACGAAGCAGTTGACAGTTTCAAAAAAATATAGAGGCAGGGCCTCAAACGAGAGTATCAGAGTTTAACAACATATTTAAACATCAAAACATGGACCGAAAGTAAACTTAAGCTAAGATATTATTGTATTCATCGACCCAGGCCGTCCAGCCCTTGGTGCCCTCCATCCACACAATATTCTTCTTCCTCTGAAACTGGTGCAAAAGAAGGATCATATTATCCGAGGCCATCTTACTATTCTTCTTGAGCTCTCGTTTGAAGTCCTTGATAGTTCTTTCAAATAAGTATAGATTGTCAATATGGTTCCTCCAAGCTTGAGCATCCTTGACTTCGTATGTGAAGAAAGTGGCATGACCGCTCTTCAAAAGTCTCTTGAACTTATCTTTTTCAACCCCCATTGTGATTTGAATCTGTAAAATTTTTTTGAAGTATGTGAGATTTTTGAAAGACTTAGTAAGCACCCTGGTACTACCTTGAAATCTTTCCTCATTCCTGCACTTCCAGAGCTACCACAAAATGTTAGAAGATAGGATTTCCTAGAACAAGTTAAGCTCTTTATTAATACCATCAATATGACCAAATATAATCTCAAATATATTAACATCATAAGGAATGAAAATATCAAACATACGCCAAACTTCTTTAACAAATTTGCAGTCAAGAAAGATATGTCTACCAGACTCAGGGAAACCACAAAAAAGACAACATTGTTCAGAGGAGAAGTCATTTCGAATAGGGAGTCTGTCCAGCATTAAGAGCCATTTAAAATATTTAACTTTAGGCTCAATAGGGGACTTCCAAAATCTACCAAAAATCTTCTTCCAATCCGAGGGGTCAAGATTAGAGTACCAGATTTTATTGGTATGTTTGAAGATGGATTCATTTTGGCTAATCACTTTGTAGATGCTCTTGGATTTAAGTTTATTCGTACTAGAACCATTAGGCCACTTAACTTTTAAAATCCTATTCAAGTCAATTTGGCAACAGGTAGGGAGACTCCTACAAGCACTCACTAACATGTTATAGGTCTTCTTCTGAGAAATGGGGATGTTAAATCTGGTTTTAAGCCTTTCCCAACTAATTAACCTATCATCCTCAAACAAATCCATGAATTGAGATATACCCATCTTATGCCAAAGTTTAGCAGAGCAACCCTTAGTCAGAGCAAGTGGTCTACCAGAGTGCTACAAGTTCCACCAAATGGACCTCTCACCAAATAACTGATTATCATCATGAAAATTCTTATTAGCAGCAAACATTTTAACATTGTTCCAGGCCTTCCATATGGACTTGAAGACAGCCAAGCCCTGAACCAAGACAGGAAAGGTGCCTAAAATTAAGTCAGAGAAAGGGAGATTTTTCTAGTCCTTAGCATTCTTAGGATGCCCTCTTTCAATGTTGCTTCTAATAAGCACTTTCCAAGGATCATCCCCAGATAGAGAGTGAAAGATCCATTTGGCGGCTAAGGCAATCCCCATGGTTTTAAGGTCCTTCAACCCCATACCTCCAAGGAGTTTGTCAGTATGACACCAGTCCCACCTCACAGCATGGGTTTTTCATTTTCCTTTTCCATCCGACTACAGATAATTACTAATCTCTTTTTGGATTTCTAAGATTTGGTAATTACTCATTCGTAATAAAAATATGATACAGAATTGCTCCGCTATTTACTACAAATTATTGTTGCAACTTATGTCTATGGTACTCATATACTTTTTTAAATTAAGTCAATTTATCAATTAAATGAATGTTTTTTCTTTGTTTAAAGTTTTCATAGTGTTTTCAATTAATACTTAGTATTAATTTAAATAATTTTTTTTTTGATCGGTAACATTGAGTTTATTAATATTCAAATAAGGATTACATATAGAGTATATCATATATGCTTTACAATAGAAAATAGCAATATTTGCAAATAGGTCCAAACAAACTATCCCCTAACATCTAATTAGCATCTATAGATTAAAAATTAATTTAAATAATAATATTATTAACTTTTGAAAAGTAATATTTTAATTTTAATTATGTATTAACGTAACAAGTTTATTAAAAATTTGTGATGTAAGTTTTTTAAATAAATATTAAATCAAGTGTATTTTTGTTTTATATATTACTTTATTTATCAAATTACATAATCTGATTTGTATTGTAACATTTTTATAGGTATAATTGTAAAAATATAAAATATAGCTATAAATTTTGAAGGTAACGTGGAATTTAAATAATATATAAAGGGTTAGTAAAATACTAAAATTATATAATATTGCATATATATAGTACTTTTATATTATATATTAAAAATTGTAATAATTATTTATAGCATATATATATATATATATAAATATAATATAGTAAATATTTTAGAATATATAATAGTTATACATTATAATATTATTCAACTATATTGTAATTAAATTTTGTAATCAATGTTTATAGTAATAAAATATAAAAGGGTGATGGAAAACGAAGAATGCTCGCTGAGAGGAGGCTGGGCGTGAGCTAGGGCCTCCGTGCCCTAGCTTTTTTTTTTTTTTTTTTTTTTTTTTCTGTTGGGCTACTTCTGCGTGGGGTGGATCTGTTGCCTGCTACCGTTTGCTGTGGGTCTTTCTCAATCTTTTTTCTCTTGCCTGTTTATGCTATTAGGGCTGGGGTTGTTTTGTGTGGAGTGTATTTCCTGCAAGGGTGTTCTCAGCTCAGTGTTCTGATGGCTGCATGTGGAGCGGCCTCTACTTTGACGATTGCTGGGGTTATGGCTTCTCACGAAGCTTCTTCTAGGATTAATTCGCATCTGCAGGCTTCAACTTTTGTTGGGGAGAGCTCGAAGTTAAAAAAAGGTTAATGGTTGTTTACCTTGCAGTCAAGATCGCCCTATTCTGGTCATTCCTCCAGAGGTAGTTCTGGAAGATGTCAAGTACTGGACTAACCATGCTTTGATCTGCAAGTTTCTTGGGATTCTAATCTCTTTGTCTGCTCTTGAAGCCTGGATCCGTCGCTTGTGGAAAATAGATGGCGATATGGACATTATGTTAGCAGGGAATAGCTACTTCATGGTGGTATTCTCTTGCATGTCTGATCGGGATCACGTCTTTAAGGGCAGCCCATATTTTTACAATCAAGTTAGGTTGTTTGTCAAACCCTGGCATACAGGGTTCAATTCTGCGGAGGATCTCCCTTCAAAGGTTCCTGTGTGGGTTCACCTACCGCACCTGCCTCTTGAGTTTTGGAGAGAGGACATCCTGCGCCAGATAGCTACTTTGTTGGGGACGCCTGCTACCATCACACATCAATCCCTCGACAAAAAGGTTATCTCTTTTT
>MU228150.1:2357934-2377050 GCA_018584345.1 Thuja plicata | reverse complement strand
CCCGCTCCCACCCGCGCCCAAAATGAAAGCGGAAGTGTTGAAATGAAATGCATTTCTTTTTTTTTTTCACTTTTATCTCCCGTGTTGGTCGAAATTTCGACCAACACATAGTTGGTCAAAATTTTGACCAACACATCCCGAGTTGGTCAAAATTTTGACCAACACGGGCATAGAAGAAAAAAAAAAGAAAATTTTAAAACCATTTTGCACTTTGGTCAAAAATTTTGGTCAAAATTTTGGTTCAAATCTACTAGTGACATATATTCAAAAATATGTTCATACATTTGCATACATTCTAACTCATCTAAAAACATCTAAGCATATAGGAAACATCTCATAAAAGAAAACATGACACATGTTATGATACCAAAAGATGAGCTCATATATATATCCAATGTGTCGATACAAATACAAAATGGTGCTACTCGAGCATGATCTATCTCAAAATGGTGATACAATACATGGATTCCAATGCATCAAATACATCCTATGATCTCATCTCTCAAATCTGTACGAACTAACTCTGGCCTTCTCCCTCGTCACCTGGAGGAGGTGGAGGTGGAGGCCTATCTGGTGGAGGTGGTGCCTATGCACCCTCTGACCCTATGGCATATATTGAGAATCTAGCAACCTGTGATACCTCATTTGGCACCACCCCTATATATGATGCATAATAGTATGCCACCCGAGCGGTCTGATGTCGGATCTCCTCCTGTGCTGCCCGTAGTTTCTCTTAGAGATCCTGCACCTCCCAATCTCTATCTAAGAGTCATGCATATTGCACGAACACCTATACGGTCAAGTCACCAACCTGTCTAGTCAGCGATCTGACCCTCTCTCTGGCTCTACACAGAGCCTCCTGCGTCTATGGTGGTGCGTCACCCTATCTTGGCTTCTATACAGCCTGGTCCTCCTACACAGCCTGGTCCTCCTGCATAGCATCCTCCAGTGGGACCTCCTGCTACTCAACCTGCTCCTGAACATCCTCTAGGTGTGTGGCCATCCTCCTCTGACTTTGTTTCCCACTGGCACTGGCACCGGGATCTATCCTCATCTCACGCACCGGTATGTTCACCTGTACTATACGTGGACGCGGTGTCAGCTGTGGTCTCTGCTGTGGTGGGGGCATCGACACCTGCTGCTATACTACTTGTGGTGGGGGCATCGGCACCTGCTACTGGGCCACCTGTGGGGGTACTACCTATCTTCAGCGTGCCATCCCGACTGGATCTGTAAATATCAAGAACGGTTGTGTAACAAAGTGCTCCTGATACTCTGCGGTCACGCCGCCATCTGCTACATCTCTCAAGTAGTCCCACTGTATCGGGGCCAAGGCTCATATTCCAATCATCGTCTGCCCCTGGTCTAGCTTCGTCAGTCAGCCCCTCCTCACCTCATCCGTGAATCTAGCATAGGCGGTATACTCCTGAGAGATGTCCTGTGGACTGCCAAACTGCTGCCATACCCACTTTTGCGGGAATCTCTCTATCACTGTAATAGCTTGGTCGATCATATTGCGTGAGAAAAACATATAACTAAGCTGCTCTGCAGCATCATCCCATGCCTCTGTCAATCTCCATGGCCTCCAAACTACTGCTTCTAGGTCATCAAGCTGGGCTCGCCACTGATCTATCTTACCCAGTGCTAGCTGAGTAATCATACCCCTGTATCTACAGATATATGGCTCTAAAGGCTGCCTCATATCCTCACATGTCGACCTAGTCACAGGAAGGTTCTTCCATGCCCATACCTATAATACAAATACTCCGGCCGCCATACTCTTCGCCTCTCGATAGACGATCTCATGCATCTCCTGATACATGTGGGCCAACATGCACTGACCCCATCCATAAAGTCTCGGTCGGGCTAGCATCTGCTATAGAATCCTGCCCCAGCCACACTCCAGACCGTGTTGTCCATGACCAGGCATCAAATAACAATCTAAGTATGCTAATACCACCGACAACCTGTGTGTGGGTCTATACGTACTGATAAGATCCTCCCATGGGATAGCTCTCCCCAGGACAAGGTCATCCTGTAAAATCTCTCTCAAGGCCAGTGTCCCTAACCTCGGTTGCACCTCATACTCCACCCTGGCTCCGTGGAATGGAATCCTCAATATCCTGTAAATATCCTTGGGGGTCACGGTCATCTCACCCTGTGGCAGATAGAAAGTGTTTGTTTCTGAATGGAAATTCTCAACAAGTGCTCCCAATAATCTTGATTTACCCGAATCTCGGGTACATCACATAGAGTGGTCAAGCCCAAAGTATCTAGATGCGCTGTCTCTACATCATCTAGCTGTGCCACTAGTCTGCTGATGGTTGGGTGGTGAGATCTGAAGGCAATATCTGGAAAGTCAACCTGCAAGACACACAAACACCAGTACACAATCAGTAATCTGAGATAATCAAAGCATAACGAGATAATTAAATCATTAAAGGCATCCTACAGACAAGAACAACGCTAACGCAAATGCTATTGGACGCGATGCAAACTGATTTCATGTTCTTATTTCTCACTGTTCTCCATGCGAAGAAGCAAATTTTCGCACAACAAAGTACTCTTTCACGTGAAGAAGTTTTCCAGGCCGCGCGATATTGGATGTTCGTGCGAACTTTTATTTACCTATCGCATGAGAAAATACCCTATGGAAGGGTTTCTCGTGTGTGAAGGCACTTTCTCGCGTGAGATTTCCCACCGCATGGCGCTAGAAGGACTTTCTTACATGAGATTTCCCAGTGAGCCGCGCAAAGAAACTACTTCTTCGCGCGAAATCCCATGGGCAGTTTCCTAAAAACATGCTAAAAATTGAAAAAATTGACCGAAATTAATGAAATTTGAAATGCTAGCAAGGTTTGTCGACCACTTATCGATGGTCCATACGCTGCTAGCCTACTGTGCCTCCTAGATTGCTCAAATCGATACGTGCTCTAGGGGACCACCATTTTTGCTTAGAGCTCAATTTGCAAAAGTCAAAAGGTTGAAATGATTTGAAAATGACCTTTTGTCCATATATAGGTTTTGACCTAATTTTTCAAAGTGCTCCATTTTGCACGAAAACTTCACCATTACCTAATTTTTCAAAGTGCTCCATTTTGCACGAAAACTTCACCATTACCTAATTTGACCGCTCTGAATCCATTTTCGTGATCGAAATCAAAATCTGACACTTCTATATGGCTCAAAATCACATTTTAAAATTTTTGGGACCGACGCGATTGAACGCTTATGCAGTTGACTTTCTGACGTCGCTTTCTTGTCAGAATCATATCTTATCATCATTTTCTCAAATCTTTGACTTTTTCCTTAAAAGTCAACTCTAGTCAACTCTAGTCAACTCTAGTCAACCCTAGTCAAACTTGGTCAACTAGACCTCAGCATCTCTCAAACTTGATTCTGAATATTCCAAATTTTTTCATAATCTATTCTGAGTTCTTCTTGATGTCCAATTCAACATCTATCTGCGATTTCTTGCTCTCAATCTTCATATGACATGTTATATTTCCATTTCGCTCCCGAGGGGGCAGTATGATTACATCATTGAATCTATTCCAATCAATCTGATCTGATATTCAAAAGTCCTCATTGCTAGGGGCATCTCATCACTTGGGGCATGTTTAGTTTTTCGTACCTCACATTCAAAACTAGATACTCCACAATCAATAGGGGCATCTTTGTTCCTTACATCTTGTCATCTATTGGGAATTGGGGCATTCTAACCTTGACTCCTGAATCAAGCTTCATTCTGGAGATGATTCTTGAAATCTTAATCTATTAAGTATCTAAACAATCTAACTCAGATTCTTGAGGATCAAGCTTCATTCTGGAGATGATTCTCAAAAACTCTTCTATTGGGAATTCGGGCATTCTAACCCTGACTCATGAATCAAGCTCCATTCTGGAGATGATTCTGAACCTCTATTTCATATCTTTTGAGACAAGTATCGGGGCATTCTAACCCTGACTCCTAAAGGTTGAGCCTTGTTCTAGGGATAGTCTTGTGAATGATATCAATATAACCAGTGTTTGGGCAATCTAACCTAGGTATTGGAGGACTAAGCTTTATTCTGGAGATAGTCCTAAACATCTCTATTGATTATCTTATTGGACAGGTAGTGGGGCAATCTAACCCTGACTCCTGAAGGTTGAGCCTCATTTTGGGGACAGTCTTGTGAAAGATATCAAATCTATTAGGTATCAGGGCATTCTAATCCGGATCCCTGAGGATCAAGCTTCGTCCTGGAGATGATTCTCAAAATCTTAATCTATTAGGTATCGGGGCAATCTAACCTAGATCCCTGCGGATCAAGCTTCGTTCTGAAGATGATCCTCAGAAACTCTATTTGACTAGCATCTCGGCAACCTAACCTAGACTTCGGAGAGTCAAGCTCTATCCTGGAGATGGCTCTGAAATCTTCATCAATCGAACTTGGCATCACCAATATTTAAATCTATTCTTCTGTGCTTCAGGCATTAGACTATTCTTTGAATCAATGCGCTACTCACACATCAATTCAAAGAGGGGCAAAATGTAACACCCCAAAATTGACATCTTGTAACCCTAACCAATTTTGTTGCATTTGTCACTCTTCTAGATCATCAAAGTCTTATTGTACTAGGCAATTCTGAGTTTTAAACTGACTCTACTCGACCTAAGTGTCAAATGTAGAAAATCCTAAATCTGCATTAATCATACATTATATTTAATCCCTAAATATCTATTGGCTAAACAAACCCTCTGATTGAATTAATTTAATTATAAAGTCCTAGCACTTTAATTAAATTAAATTCACCCTCTTTAGCTAAGACACATAAAAAGGGAATTAAATGATATTTAATTATTAAATAAATATCCTCATTTTCAATAATTGAATTTAATTATTTAGATAACCTTGCATTGCATTGCATTCATGGAGAAAAATCCTTCATTCTTAGATTGGTCTATGGTTGTGAGACTCTCGTTCTGAGAGCTATTTCAAAAACCCCGTCTGGATAGAAGGCAACAGGTCGAATCATGCAGACAGACATGATGAATAATCTCATATTCAGCCTTGTGTGTATCTGATGAAGAAGGACTATGTTGAAGTGTATGGTGAATTAACAAGGCCAAATTTACCACATACAATATATATCATGAAGAAGCTATACAATTTAAAAATGAGAGAAGGTGGGATTATGTCAAATCACCTCAACAAATTCAATACTTTGGTCACCCAATTAATCTCAGTGGGTATAAATTTAGATGATGAAGGAAATTTTGTTATTATGTTCTTTACCGAATAGTTGGGAAGGACTCGTGATGGCAGTTAGCACTTTGGTGGCTACCAAGAGTAAATTAAAATTGGATGATGTTGGAGCTACTCTTCTCAATGAAGACATGAGGATGAAAAATCAAGAACCCTTGTTCGGTGATGCCTTGACTTCTATAAGTATTGGCGACCAAGGAAGGAGTCAAGATAAAGGTAGAAATAATAATATAAGAAGGTAAAAATCTGCACATAGATCGAAGTCCAGGGGTAGTAATGGTGATTGTTGGTTTGTTGCAAAATAGGTCACATAAAAAAAGATTACTAGAATTACAAAAAGGCACAAGATAAGGTGAGAAATAATAAAACCAACTTTGTAGCTTATAAAGATGATGGTGTTTTGGTTTTGGTTGTTGGTGACATGAATGCAGATTCATGGGTGCTCAATTTTGGTGCCTCCTTCCATGCTGCTTCATGTCGGATAACTTCCACCAATTTCCAAGAAGGTTCATTCGGTAAGGTTTTTCTTGGTGATAATAAATCATGTGAAATCGTAGACAAGGGCGATGTAATATTTCCTTTGAAAAATGAAAATAAATGGATTTTAATGGATGTGAGGTATGTTCCATTGTTAAAACGAAATTAAATATTAGTGAGCTAGCTTATTGTTTCTGGTTAAGTTCTCTTTAAATACTTGGAAAGTAACCAAGGGAGTTTTGGTGCTTTCAAAGGGAAAGATGTTGGGTAATCTTTATATTTTAGAATGTCATGGTGAAGTGGGAGCTGCAATGACAGTTATGGACAACAGTTTGGAAATTTGGCATCAGAGGCTCAGACATATGAGCAAGAAGGAGGTTGAAGTTATGCTTCAATAGGACCAACTTCTAGGCTTAACATCAGTTGATTTTGAGTTATGTGAGCACAATCTTTATGGAAAACAGAGCCGGATCAGCTTCTTGAGGACATTCCATGACAAAAAAATTACTCCCTTGGAACTTGTGCATTTTGACATCTTCATACCTACGGAGGTAACATCTTTTGGAGGTGCAAATTATTTTGTCTCTTTTATCGATGAATGTACTTGTAAGGTATGTGTATACATGATGAAATTTTCAAAGAAAAAAGCATAAAATTAAATGTTTGAAAAACAGATAACATAGAAGGGGACTTCCCATCGTTCATTTCAACTCAATACTTTTTACAATCATTAGATTTGTCTCAGAAGTCTCTCAGTGTAAATATTCCCGATTGGCTCTGGGATTCTAGGTCCCTTTATTATCTCAACATCTCTTATAACCAATTTGTAGGTAATTTACCCTTCAAGCTGTCTGGATTTGAAGTTACTGATTTGCACAATAATAAGCTAAAAGGAAATCTTCCTTTTTCTTTACAAAATGTAAACTTCTTGGATCTTTCACAGAATTTATTTGATGGATCCATTCCACATTCTATTTGTGAGTCAGATTATTTGCATTTTCTAGACTTGTCAAATAATATGCTTAGTGGTAAGATTCTCCCGAGTTTAGACCAATGCTCTCAATTGTCTATGTTAGATCTAGAAATGAATAATCTCAATGGCACAATTCCAAATATATTTGGAAATATGAAATTTCTAGAAACATTGAAATTAGGTCTGAATGGGATAAAAGGGAGCATACCGCCATCCCTTGTGAATTGCAGTTCTTTGGAGATCTTAGATCTAAGGAATAATAATATTCATGGGGGCATTCCTACTTGGATTGAAAGTTTGAAAAGTCTCCGCATCGTAATACTAAAATCTAACAGACTTGTTGGCAACATACCTTTGGAATTATCAAACTTGCAAAATCTTTAGATATTGGATATGTCAAGCAACAAAATTCCAGGTAATATTCCAAGTGGCTTTATGAAGTTGACTGCAATGGCAAATCAAACAGAAAGCACAGAGACACTTGAATTAAATACTACAAATGCTAGTGTGACTTATATAGATAGTATAGTCATTAAGAACAAAGGACAAGATATGGAGTATGGAAGAATTTTGAGATTGGTAAAATGCCTTGATCTATCAGATAACAATTTGTCAGGTGTAATACATACTGATATTGAATTTCTCAAAGGATTGATAATTATCAATGTTTCAAGAAATCATTTCAATAGTGAAATTCCAAAATCTTTGGGAAACTTGGTAGAACTGCAATCACTTGATCTTTCTAGAAATGAATTGTCTGGAATGTTTCCTACTGAGCTGCAAAATCTCACATATTTGAGCTACTTTGATGTGTCTCATAATAAGTTATGGGGAACAATACCACAAGGAGGACAAATAATGACATTTGATTCCTCATCATTTTCCAACAATTCAGATTTATGTGGCCTGCAAATCAATGTTTCATGTTCAGGAAATCATTTTGTTCCTCACAATGATGAAGAAAAAAATAAAGTGCTGGAAGAGGATATATGGTGGGATGTGGGAATAGGAATGGGCAATGTATTTGGGTTTTCAGTTCTAATTTGGATGTTATGTTTTTCCAAATCTTGGAGTGCAAAATGTTTGAGAGTTATGGATGGTATTATTGATTCTCTTTTCCAAACATTCTAGAAAAAATGGTATTATACAAGATAAAATATTTTCAGATCTTTATCTCTAGTAAATCACTATATTCAACATACCGATTTTAATATTACCAAGAGTGAAGAGGAGGTAAATTTTCTTTATGTTGTTAATGATTTTATATTTAAACACAATTCATTAATCACAATTTTTCTTTATAAAGCTGATTATTTTGCACAATAGCTATAAAATAGTTTGTACAAATCTAATGCAGTTAATCTTCATGCATCTTCTACCCAAGTTTCAATCGCAAGTCAACAATATCCTCTTGTTAAAAATAGAGAAGAACAAAGAGGGTCTATCATGTTCACAGTTTCAAAGTTACAGAGGTGGGAAAAACTTTATTCAATCTACATTTTACTTCAATTCTGATTTTTCATTGTGTTTTTCCATTACTATAATGAATCCAGATAGCGACTGTGAGCTAGTAAATTATTTTTTAAAATTTGGTGATGCAGGATTGTTTGTGAGTGCAGATATTCCATTGAAATTGGGTCATTGGAATTTGTACGTAAGCATGTTTGTAGTATTTAGTAACATTCCATTTGCAACAAGAAACACTGTCTCTCCTTGAAGTTTTAATATATTTTTTGTTATCAAATTCAGTTTCAATTTGTTTGCATGTCAATATGTTGAGTGGAATAGATAAAATTCACTTAGAGAATAAAGGCTTTGAAGACTCTGGCTCACCAGAGGTTTGTTTCATATGAGATGATACGTTCTTTCTTCTTTCAATATGAGATTATTCCTTTCTATTGAATATTGATATGCTTTTGGTGTACAGGATTTTGATTCAATCTTCACAATTATTTTAGCAAATTTTTATTGGAGTTTGGGGCAATCATGTATTTGTATATGGCGTCCTATTCCCATATCTGTTCTTCCAAAATTAGCTGGTACTCAAATTTTATTTGTCACCTTTTAGTACTGTTTAAAGCAGAGTTTGTTTGAGCTCTCTTTTTCATTGTGGTGTTTCTTGACATGAAATTTCTATGAATATTATTTGCTTTATTACAGCCGAGCCACATAAACTAATAGAGAAGAGGTGTTGCACAACAAGGAATTTCTATGGATCTTTCCAAAGGGCCAAGGAAGTTATAATTGATCGTGGTAGGGAGTTCGAGAAAAAATAAGTTATCCTTCCCACTTTTACTACAGGCTTCAAGATATATATCTACCATTTTTTTTTTGATGAATAGTGCCTTTTCAATTAATGAAATATCAAAGTTACATATCCACAAAAAAGGGGCCGGGGGACATAAAAATCACCCCGCAAAGTTCACACGGCCAAGCTAGAAACAGAGTACAACTATTCATAAAAAATAAATAGGCATATAGCTATTAAGCAACAAGAGCAGTGGCAGAAGGAGGAGGATATTTATCATCAGAACCCCACACATTATTGGGGTTAACAGGAGGGTCGGGAAGTGACCACCCATCATCTTCAGCTTCTTCTTTATCTTTCTCTTCCGCCCTGGGCGGCAAAATGGCCAAAGCCAGGCAAGGAAACTTTGAAGAGGTGGCAGGATGCCAATCAGAGCCACGACGAGAACCAGGAGCATCAGGAGGGGCAGACTGAGCCAGAGCTGGAGACCACCCAGAAGAACAGAGAGGCGGAGAAGCTGAGCGGCACCGCCATCCGTCGCCGCCACCTCTCAGAGAGTGGTGGCGGGGTGCCTGCAAATGTAGGGTGCGTGAGTGGTGCGCCGAGGAGTTGCGCCCACAGTGGCGGCCTCTAGGAGGAGTACCCTCGGCAGAAATGGCATTAGGAGGAACCTGGGCAACAGTACAGGGAGCATTGCCCCAATGATTGAGCAGCTCCTGTAGGTGAGCCACTTCTAGAGCCACTTTATTGGCCTGAACTTGAATCTACATCATAACATTATTACAAATGCAAGCCTTGTTATCCAGAGCAACATTCGTATCAAGAAAACTGTGAGAAAAAATAACAGCATTCTTATCTTTCCATAACGCGAACAAAATATCCATACTGAAAGTATGCCAAATCTAGGTAAACTTGGAGGGAAGTCTAGGGGAATCTCCTAAGACAATCATGTGCCAAGAAAAAGGCTCAGGCCGAAAGGGCTTGAAGAAATCATGAATCCACTGCCAATACTGTTGAGCTCTCCTACAAAACCAGAAGATGTGCAAAAAAGATTCAGGGTGACCACAGAAGGGACAACGAGGGCATGAAAACCCAGATGTTTGAGCCTAGGGCCAACTAGGAGCCCTTGAAAAATTAGACACCAAGCAAAAAGAACCATCTTAGGCTCTGTAATGACAGCCCAGATGGTTTGAAAGAAAGAGCTCCAGTGAGAAGTGGAAGAATGAAGATTCCATCTTTGATTAAGGGTATCCACCATCGGAAGATGACGGGATAACCACCTATAGCCCAGCCTTGGTTTATAATTGTTGAAAGGCGTGGCAAGATACCATTTCCAATCCTTCCACCAGGGCCTGACAGATTGAATGCCAATCTTATGAAGCAAGTTGGCAGGAATCGCAGAGACCAAAAGATCAAAAGTCTGGCGATTAGAACGAGCCAGACGATACTGCACTTGCATATCCTCCCATGATCGGAGACCCATAGAGGCTCTAGAGAAGAGGTCCTTGGGAGTCCAGATGCCATGTTTGAAAAAATGCAAAGCACTAGTCCCTTGAGTCTTGGCCAAAGGGATGCCTTAAATATAAAACAACGGAGACCACCAGAGGCTCTGCTAATTGAAAGAAAGACCATTGCAAAAGACATCACCATTCCATCGGAGCCAAGGTTTAATAGCTTCCCAAGCTTTCCAAATGCTCTTGATGATGAAGGTACCCTGGATTTGAACAGGTTCTTTCATAGTGAGCAAGGTCTGGAGACCAATGTCCTTCCAAGCCGGCCTGTGGACTGGGAATCTAGAAGAGATGCAGCGCCTGACAAGAATTTTCTAGGCCTCATCACCAGTAAGAGCATAGATAATCCACTTCACACAGAGAGCATGCCCCTACCTCTGAGTAGAGAGAAGGCCAAGGCCTCCAAAGTCACGAGGAAGGTAACAGAACTCCCAGGTAACCCTATGAAAACCATGGCCGTCATCACCAGAGGCCCAAAGAAAATCTCAGAGCAAACACTCCAGCTTGAGATAAGAAGCCTTAGAGGGAACCCAACAAGAGAAGTAGTAGACATGAGTAGTAGCCAAAACTTTGGAACAAATCTGAAACTTTCCAGCAAGGGAAAGAGGCTTGCTGATCCAATATTGCAGCTTTTTTTCAATCTTGGTAATCACAGCATTCCATAAATCCATAGAGGAGCCATGGAAAGCAAAGGGAATGCCCAGGAAATGAAAAACTTCCCCATGCTGAACCCATTTCCAGCCAAAATTGTTAAGCCAGGCGGGGGCTAGAAGAAAAGACTGTCTGAAACAAAGGGTTTTAGACCATTGAATAGCAGATCCAGAGGCTTGACAAAAGGTGTCTAGGCACTACAAGGCATTAGAGATGTTCTCCTCATCCTCAATAAGAGTGAGAAAGGAGTCATCAACAAAGTGACCATTAACAAGCTGAGAAGAGGAATCAGGAAGGGAAATGCCATGAACTAAACCAGAGGAAACAGAGCTGGCAAGCAAGTACCCAAAGCCTTCAGCAACAAGCACATATAAGGTAGGAGCCAGTGGACAACCTTGCCGGATGGATTGAAAGCCCAAAAGTATCAGATTGAGACCCATTGATGGTAATGCACACAGAGGCATTGCCAAAAAGCATTTCCATAGACTGCAAGAAGTGAGGACCGAACCCAAGAGCTTGAAGCATAGCAAGAATAAAGGGCCATTCAATGCGGTCATAAGCTTTAGCAAAATCAATTTTGAGAAACAGGGTAGCCTGCTTAGAATGGCGAGCCCATTCCATCCCTTCTCAGACAACAATAATGTTGTCAAGAATATACCTAGACTTAATAAAACTAGTTTACTCAGGGCAGACAATAAGAGGAAGGAGATGTCTGATTTTAAGAGCTAACGCTTTGGCAATGATCTTGTAGGAGATGTTCAACAAGGTGATGGGCCTCCAATTGCAAATATCCTCCAGATCACCAGACTTAGGTATGAACTTGATATTTCCTTTATTAATTAAAGTGCCCAAACTTTTATTGTGAAAGGCCTCGAGGTAGACTTTGTGCAGGTCAGGACCAACAACATCCCAAAGGTGTTTGTAGAACTCGTAGGGGAAGCCATCGCATCCTGGAGATTTATCATTGGCCATAGAAAAAGCTGCTTCTCTGATATCAAATATGGTAAGCAATTGCTCATAAAAGGCACGCTGCTCAACCGCTAGGTGGTTTGGAGTAACAATAATACAAGCCTTCAGAGCCTCTTCCCGCATAGCAGTATTACCTTGTGAAGCAAACACTTGTTCATAATGCTAAACAAAAGCCTGAAGAATGGCTGGAAGCTTTGTAAGGGTGTCAGATCCTTGCTTAATCTTTTGAATACCAACATTGGTATGACGGGCTTTGAGAGCATGAAAAAAATCCTTAGAGGCTTTATCGCCCACCTCCAACCAGTGGAGGCGAGCTTTGATTTGAGCTCCACGAGTAGCATAGGCATCTGCAATCTGTTTCTCATTACAGAGCTAGGCCAGCTCAAGCTGGAGAGTAGAATCAAAGGGATTCAACACAAGCAAATCAACAGTATTACGAAGAGCCTTAGTGTTAGCTTTATAAGCACGCTTCCTGTAACAAGCTAACTGTCGGCCGTAAATGCAAAAAAATCTAGCAGTGCAGGTGATGGCGTCATTCCACCATTGAATCCAACCAAAATGAGTGTGGGGCCGAGGCTCTAAATTCCATACTTGAAGAATGTGAGCAATAGTGGAGGTATGCGTTAGCATAGATGTGTTGAGATAAAACTGCGTTTAGGCAGCCCTTCTGGCAGAAAACTGCCAAGTGATGGAGAAATAAATGGGGAAGTGGTCTGACAAGGTTACATCTGTTAGAGGGATGACAGGTAGGCCTCGATCTTCAGAAAAAGAGAAAAAATATTGAGTCGTTATCATAGCACGATCTAGCCTCTTAAATATACGGTCAGAGCCAGCTTTGAAATTGGACCAAGTATGCCACCCTGCTGGCGACGGTTAACATTGGGATAAAAAAGGCCCAATTTATTGCGCATGTGGTACCAAGCTTCTCTCTCCCCATCTGTCCAGCGAAAAGCCATAATTCCTTCCTTGTCAGAGACCAGCTCAACCATATTAAAATCCCCACACATAACCCAAGTGGCAGGAGGCAAATTGTCTGCCAGCTAGTGCCAAAGTTGAGATCTTTCGACAACATCATTGGGGGCGTAAATATTAATGATATCAAAAGAATGATTATGAAAAGAAAGCAAAATACAGGTGACACGCTGCATCAGATTAGAACCATGAGCAATAACATAAGAATGAAGGCGAGGTGACAGAATAGTAATGACCCCACCTTTACCAGCTTCATGTTGAGATGAAAAAACAATGTTGTCTAGCCATATGACACGACAGGCAGAGTTAAGAAGAAACCCAAAGATCTTAACCTCCTGTAAACATAACACATCCAGACTGTGAAGTCTATGGCAAGTATCACGAACATAGTACTTTCTAGAGAGGTCAGTTAGACCTCGTACATTCCAGGACAAAAAATTCATAAAAACTCTTGCATGGTTTCCTTGTCCCCAAGAGAGGAGAAGCTATTCTGCAAGAAAGCTAATACAAAGCCAAAGCTGGGGAGTAAATCTCCAGAAGAGGTAAACCACCTTTTATCTGGGTCATCTGTGTGTCCATTGGGACTGCGAGACCGATGCAAAGACTGGGAGAAAATCGAAGAATCCACTGGCGGTGCGAGCACCACTTCTGGAGTGGAAGGCTTCGCGGCAGAGCTTTTACCCTGAATAACACGGTTTGAAACAAGCAGCGGAGGCAAATCATTGGAAGAAGGAGATTTTCCAACCGAAAGTTTCGGAGGCGACACAACAACGGAAGTGGCTTGTGTCATCTTGGAGCTTGAGGCATTCCTGCCTTTTCGTGAGATGGTAGTCCATTCTTCTTTTTTTCCAGCTTCCGTATTTTTGGCCGATGCTTCCTTTGGCTGTGGCTTAACCTGAGGGGTAGCTAATGGGAAATCCTTAATCTTGTGTTCTGTCAATTGACACTGATAACAGGTGTTGGGCAGGTTCAAATAAAACACTTTTTGAAAAATGGTGAGAGCACCAACCTGGATTTCAACAGTGTCTTTGAGGTCCGTAGAAAGGTCGACCTCAACACAGACACGCTTCTGGGGATGGGCATTAAAAAATTTGTCATGTTCGATGACAATGACCTTACCAAGGGTTTTAGCAATGGACTCAATGAATGGCCAGCATGGCAAAGGGAGACCAAGAAACTCAACCCAAACAGGAACCCTAAGTTTCTTGTCATCCAAGACGGTGAAGTCTCAAGACCATCTCTGAAAAACAAGCAAGGAAGACCTAATAGTCTAGGGCCCATGGCTAAAAACCACTTCCGCCTGGGAAGGGTTAGAAAAATGGAAAAGAAAAAAACCTTTGGTAAGGTTTTGCACACCGTCAAGGCAGACCCCATGAGGGGTCCAGCTCTTGTTAACCTAATCTTTGAGGATACTTTTAGGAGGAGTACGACCCACAAAATATCCAATCAGATTATGCTTTTCTAACCATTCACATGCAGAATCAAATTCTTGCAGATTAAGAACAATATCAGGGTTACCTCGTGAAAGACCTTCAAGACGAACTTGCAAGGATGTTTGTTCAGAGGAGGCACCATGGCTTTCCGAAGCTTCAACTCGCGCACCAACAACAACTGCTGGGCCGAAGTTGGCCGGAGCCATACTAAAAGCTAACCCTAATGCAAAAATCCCGCAGTAAATGCAGTATGACAGATGGAAAGCTCAGAGCAAAGACACAGAAAGGACGCCGTCATATCTACCATTTTAACATTTGAAAGTGTTAGCATTAAGAAAATGTTTATTATTGCTTGGTTGGTAATATAGAATTAACAGTAGAAAGTACTCTTGATAAAAAGAGTGTTCAGAACTGGTGGATGTTGGCTCCACTACCCTTATAGTAAATAGTCATAGAGCATATGACACAAAACAGTTCCTTCGGAATGCTTAATAGAAGACGGGTAATAAATTCTTAAATTCCACCGACAGTTCTATGGAGCATAGGATTTCAGATTTTCAATGAGCAGAGGTGATTTGATTCATCAAAATATATTGCTCATTATGTCTTCAAAAATAAATAAAACAAAGATGCCAAAAGATGGGACTCATAAATTGAATCGCAAGTTCATGGGAAAGAAAAAGCGGATCCCCTGCAGTGTTAGTGTCATTGGACATAAGTAATGTTGTTTTTTCTTGATATGCCTAAGAACAATTATGGTTGAGGAGTTGTTTCTAGTCATCCAATTCCTTGTCCATCTTGAAGATCCAAGGCCAAAGAAGTGCAACAGAAATATATTTCACAATTCTGGTATGATTGTTTACATTCATTTCAATGTATGTTTTGTTGGAAACAGTCAAAATTTTGATGCTTTTATTCTATTAGAATTATGCATTTTTAATTTGGAATTTTTTTAACTAGTGTAACCATTTGTGGGAAACAGCCATGACAAGAGCTACTGCACAAGATCTCATGCATTTGTGGGAAACACTCTTATGCATTGATTCAACCAGTGGGTTATTGACTCACCATCCAATGTTAGTGGCTAGGAAATACCTTCCTCCTTATATCTTAATTTAAATGTCACATCTTTTTCATTTAACTGTACTTTATTATTGATTTGGATCAGTGACCCTAACATCCTTGAGTGTGTCCAGAGGCAGGGGAGCATATAAGTTGCAGCAAGAACAGTTTCAATGTCCTGAAGTGCAATCTTATATTTTAGTCTCAGTGACTTCCTTTAATTTCTCAAATGAAGGAAGATAGTCTCAACCCGCTGAACCATTAAAGCAAGAATAGTAAGCCAAACAGAACCCTGTCTTAAAAAAAATGGATCAATTTTCTTCATTTTTATGTAGAAAATCGATCTCTTTTCATTGTAATTGGTTTCAAATTTTGTTTACTTACGATGGTCCTTAAATTTTTTTCAATCTTCGATTGCTTTGGCTTCAGGTATTACATTTGTTGCAACACCACCGAGTTTCTGTCCGTACAAAGAATATTTCCCACCTCTTCCTACCTTTTCCTTTCCATTCCAATGATAAAGCTTGAATTAATTGTTAAGACAAATCACCATTTGTTTGTCTAAATTCAATCAAGAGCAGAATGTAAAGTTTGAAGACATGCATCTTAACCATGATTGTAAAGTTGTGTTTTGTAAAGATGCAATGTAAGCATTTATAGTGTGAAGTTAGTCAGTTAAGATATGCATTCAATTCTTCCCATGCAGTTTACAGATACAATCTTTAATTTATGATTGTTTCTTTAGTTTTGAACAGTGATTATTTTCAATTAATTTGTTAACTCCTCAGTATAATGTCAACGTTGTTTAAATTGTTAATTTTCAAAATTGACTATATATTCTGAAGGATAATGAACATCCATTAGTTTGAGTAGTTTTCTGATTATTTATTAGTTTGAGCAGTTTTGTAAATTAGTTAGTATTGCATTACATTTTCTATATGTACAATATTAATTGGCAGAAATTAAGAAAGAAATTTTATATTATATATTTCTCATTGCTCATTCTACAAATTACTATTGTGCTTTTATTATTATTCTATTTTCCTTAATATTCAAGATTAATTTATTGTAAATAAATATATAAGATGTGTATAACTTTTCACTTTCATAGAAGAGATGTTGGATAGTAAGAATTTTATAAATCTATGTATATTAGATTCTTTGTTTGTCAATCTATGTTTTAAAATATGATTATGATTAAAGATAGTTTTGATGACATTATGCTTTTCGTGTACCATTTTAATTATCTGTTTGTCCATAGTTGTTGTTACTATAATGCATGTACAATTGTAGTTGTTTCTACAAATCTATTTGTGACCATAGACACTCCTTTTTATTTTTATGTTAAATTTTAATTTTTAAATAGGCTTGGAGTTTCCACTATATCATACTTCAATTAAATATTTAATAATGGAAATCGAACTACTACAACATTCTAGTAATCAAATGAAAAAGTTGAAACAAGAATCAACAACACGAGTAGTACACCTAAGAACTTAAGTTCAGGTATGGAATATCAAATGCAATGAAATATTAGATGCATTGAATCCACAAAACCATTGAAACAATTAAGATGTGTACAACATGAACAAACACATTAATTTGAGAGGTTTTACTTTAAATTTTGTTTCTTAACTTGCTGTGGGTTTTGAGCAGTATTGATTGAAGTTCATTTTTTGTGAAGCCAAGAGTTATGTTTGTTAAAAGTTCGATGATCTAAAGGTTAACACATTTGGGGTTTTCACTAAGCAAAGAAATTAGCCAAACACTAGTAAGTATGAAGGACATCAAGTTTCATCTGAACCCATATCCAATGGTACAATTGGAATAAACTAAAGAGAATTGGCAATACCCAACACACGATAGTAAGCGGATCATTAGGCACCAGGTCATTAGTGGAGCTTAAATTGGTTGCCAAAGAAGATAAGGTTGTTGAATATGTGAAGTCCAACTGCAATACCCAACACACGATAGTAAGTGGATCATTAGGCATCGGGTCATTAGTGGAACTTCACAATTGATTTCCAAAGGAGATAAGGTTGTTGAATATGTGAAGTCCAACTATCACCGGACTATTAATCTTTGTCTCCCCCTAGTGACTTCATATTTGGAGAGAAAAAAAATTTGTATATATGTTAGGAATTGATTCTATATCTGCTCCAACATCTAGTATAAAATATTGTCATGCTTTATCATGGATGAAGCTTGTAACTGTGAACCGCACAATTTGCTCTGTTATGTTAATCTTATGACTATTTTTTACTTTGTTTTTCTATTCTAGTGTTATTTAATAATTTAATTTGATATCAAAGTCAAAGAGAAATATGGAGCGTTCTCATTTCTCCCCGAAAAACATACCATTGTCAAAGAAATAGTTTGGTATTTAGTCATTTCTAATTGTAGAAAGAATCAAGACATGAAACTTTGAATATAGCATCTTCCATGATTTGTGAACACGAATTCCAATTTGCATAAACATATCTTCAAGAATAAATAAATGCAGAGAAAATCTTCAAGCAAGAGACATTGTCACTAGCACATCAAAGCTAAAATAAACTAGAACAACTAATCAACAATCATTTCAACATCCAACCATGAACACTAGTTATCTAGGCATAGGTTAACGTCATCTATACCACATACTACTCCAAGTCTATCATCATGCGTTGACACCATTGTCAAGATATTGTTCCATAGGTTGTCATGAGAGAAAATACACAAACTTTTGCAACACTCCATCTCATCACAGGTAGCATACATACTGTATTTTTTCAACCATAGAACTTTATTCTATTTCTTAAACAACCAACTCATTCTTATTACAATCCTTTTTTTAATGTCTTCAATAATCAACATCCATATGCCTTCAACAACCAACTTCAATCAGTTTCATATATCCTCAAAAGTCAGCTTCATATGGCTTCAACGGTCAACATCATATGTTTTTTTTAATCAGCTCTATGTGATCAACATCCATATGTCTTCAACAACCAGCTTCATATATCTCCAATAATTTGATCTTATGAATGGTTCTTCTAAACATACTTGGTAGGAGTCTTAGGGTTCTTCTCTAGAGCTTCTCCCTTCTCTTGGATGCTCCTACATCATTGACCCACCAAAATTCCCTAAAATTTGGTCTTGTGGTAGTGTTGGCTTTCCCATTTGTAAATCTATTCTCATTTTTTGTATATAACCATTGGAATTCATCCTAAATGTGAAAAAACTTGAGAACCCTATATAAATGAATCACCTCTAGTTCATTTGAGAATCTACATAGTCCCACAAGTTTCATTCAAGCACTTAATTCCTTCATTCAAGATCATAGATGAGTACAAGGAGTATCAAACTACCACAAGTTGTCTTCAAGTATGTTTTCATAATAGATTTTTTTACAATTTATCATGTTATTGCATGAACATTTGGAGGACTTATCTAAATAAAATTGCATCACCAATCAAAAGGTATGATCATTTTCAATTAAGCATTTCATTTTAGATTAATTCTCTTCCTTATTAGGGGTAAGCTCTCTTTTCTAATCATCATTTATATAGTAGAGGATAATACCTATTGG
>MU228150.1:2295854-2322188 GCA_018584345.1 Thuja plicata | reverse complement strand
TTTTGGAAAGGGCTCTAAGCTAGCACCCCATTTTGTTGGACCTTTTGAGATCCTTGAGAGGATAGGACCAGTTGCTTACCATTTAGCATTTCCACCTAGCCTGTCACACATCCATGATGTGTTTCATATTTTAGTTCTGAGGAAGTATATATATGATGTCTCATATGATAGATTGGGATGCTTTATAGGTGGAGTCGGACAGACAGCTGGCATTGGAGCCAATTCGTATATTGGCTCGGCAGACTTTGGGCCTTCGAGGTAGAGAGCTAGACCAGGTTAGCATCCAGTGGGATTGCTATGATAAGGTTACAACCTCTTGGGAGGACATAGCACAGATGAGATCATAGTACCCTCACCTCTTCGATGAACTCTAGGAAGTTCATGCCTAGAGGGGGTGGATGTGAGACCTACATTAGACTGTTATAGTTTTACTATTTTGTTACCATGCTTTTAGTAGTTTATGCTTTCACATACTTTGACTATCAGAGACTTTTTATACATTTGAGGATCGGTGGAGCCCTGTGTTATATATTCAGCACCTGGTTTGTAATCAGGGTACTTTTGAGATGCTTTATGTTCTGATTCAGTTTTAGTTTATGTTGATGTCTTATATGGATTTAAAATGTATGAATGTTACATGATGAATTTGTTTTAGGAAACCAATGCTAGGATATTTCAGTTCTAATGCAATGTGGTTTATATTCTTACATATATTATTGACGTTATGTTATGTTTTATATCATGTTGTTTTGGATCTACTGATGTGTGCATTGAGTGTGCAGGAAAAGTTGACCATGGATCTAAATCAGGGACCCAGTACTGAAACCTATGTAAATACCCATGCTTTCCAAGATCCTGTCTATATAAAGAGACATGGACCTCATTGTTATGTGTTTATTTCATAAATGTGGTTTGCATGTGTGTTATTAAATTAGTAAATGTTTATGTGATTAAGTCATGTCTGTTATTTTAATTTAATGTGCCAAGTTTGGCAAGTGTTGTAATTTAATTTTGACATGGCTAGTAAAGGGGAGACCAAGGTTAGTTAAGGGTTAACTAAGGTCATCTAGGAGTAGTATCTAAGCTTACCCTAGGGTTAGAAGTTTCTATAATTTCTTTGACTTGAAATCCGTAGGTTAACTTCAGGGTGAGTTTTAGAGGGTCTTTTGGGCTCCTAGGGGGTAACCGGGGTCAGTTTTAGTCACCCAACTTGCTACCCTATGGATTAGGGGTCATTTTATATCATTAATGACCCTCTAAACTCATTTATTACTCCCTTTAAGTGTCACTTTCAGCTTTGAGCGAATTTGGAAGAGGAGTGTGACTTTGGTTAACCTCACTCTCTCTTTTACCCAAGTTTCTTTTAACTTCACCTTTGGGGAGTTAGAATGTGGTTTAGTTTAAGATTGGTTAGAGTTACCTCACCCTTGAGTTAAGCCTTGCTTATGTTGGAGGTTTGCCTATTTAGGGAAGATTTTAGGATGAGTTGAGTGTTCACCCACTCTCTACCCTTAGAGACAGAATTCAGTTTGAAGGAGCCTCTAGAGAAGGAAGCTTAGGAAGGATAGCTCAACACCATTCCTCATCACAGCTTAGCTTGGATTAAGGTTGGATTTATTTTAAAGTTAGTGTTTGTGTTTATGTGTGTTCTTGAGCTCAAGGACTCCATTAATGGAGTCTTATGTGTTTGAAGCTTTTATTTCTTGTTGAAAATTTAAATGCTTTTCTTCTCAATGTCTTTATTTTGTGCTTTATTTTGAATGGGTCTTCAAGGTACACTCACCCTTGGGAGGGTAGAGTAGCCTTGTAGGGGTAGTCAGAAATGATTCATGTTAAGTGTAGAGTCTCCCATGTGAGGAGGGATAAACTTGGGGTAACATGATACCCAGGAAGCCAAGATGGGCCTAAGGGCATTTAGGAGGTATAAGGAGGTTATTCGTGACAATATCTTGTAAAGATGGTCCTTATCAAGTCCATGTGAGGCTTGTGTATTCTATGTGTATTCTTGGATTTCTCCTTCAGTGAGGTCTACCACTACCCCTATTTCCAGAATGTCTCTTGGAGATACTTCCTCTTGTTCATTCTAATTTTGGGAAGTTTTCTTGTGTTTGAGTCTCTATTTCTTTTCCTGCTTGTTGGGTGTTTCTGTTTGTAACCCATCCCAGATTGGATCCCCAAGCTTGGGGGTGGCCTTGTAAAGGCCTAGGTTGGGTGGTGAACATCCATGGTTAACTCCCTTTTATCAGGTTTAGCTAGATGAAGGAGCTTACAAGATTACCCTTATGGATAGATGTGGACAACTGTAAAATGTTCATTTGTAGACCTCATGTCAAAGAAGATTTAAAAACTTTTGATGGTGAATTTTCCTATAGCCTTGTAACCTATATTATTTTAAAGCTTTTGCAATTTTGTATGAGAAATTTTAAGGAGGTTTGAAGCCTAATAAAGTTTTGTAATCCTTATATCATTATTGTAATATGGATGAATCAATGGGAAGTGTAACATCTTATTAAATTTAGAGTTAAGAAAAGAAGCTTGGTAAATCTTTATGTATGTTTTAGGGGTTTATATAATGAAGAAGAATCTTAGTTGTAAATTAATTTCACTATGATTTCATTTATGTTTTTTTTGTAGAATTCTGAAAATTAAGTCAAAAAAATTTATGTTCGAATTTGATATTTTATTTTACCATTATGATTAGCATAAATTATAGAACTCAACCATGTATTTGATTTTAAAAAAATAATTTTTTTTATGCTCCCTGTTTTTAGATATATAGAGATTTCTTTTAATTTTTCACCAGTTTAAAAAAATAATAATAAATATACATTTTTACATATATATGTTAGCTTGTATAATACAGATTTTATTAATTAAGTTTTTCAAATTAAACAAATAAATTTCATTCATTTTAAGCGCGTGGCGCTGTAGAAGAATTTTTATTTTTTTTAAAAAAGAGGGTTTTGGGTGGGGAGGGCCGAAGCCCATCCCCGACCCCGCGGCTCGGGCAGCGTGTGGGAGACCCGACCACTGTGTTATACATAGTGGCGGGTGGGGCGTCAGCCACGGCTGACACACCCCACCCACTGTGTATACATAGTGGGGTGGTGGCGCCACGCCGTGCCGACCCCCGCTCCCCCCGCTTTCACCTCCTCTGCCGCCCTACGGTTTGTAACACGCCTCCGCTGTCGGTTTTAAACCCTCTGCCCACTGTGTATAGCCGCCGCCTCCTCCTCTTTCATACTTCGCCTGCAATTTCATTTATCACCGCTGCTGCTCCTCCTTCGCTTATGGTTTGTTTTGACTGTTATAAACTTGGGATATGTTTTAGGTTAGTTTTATTTATTTTATTTAGTTTAGTTTGTTTATATATATATATATATATATATATATATATATATATATATATTATGATAGGATCATTTGTTTTAGATTTAATATAAAGTTTTGTTATTATTATTAGAATTAGCTTAGGGATTAAATTTAATATGTTTAGATATTAAATTATTGATTAAATTAGATGTTTATTTTGTATTACCTTTAGATTTTAGTTAAAACTAACATATTAAACTTAAAGTTAAAATTTATATCATTGTTTAAAACTTTAGGATTTTGTTAGAATTGAATTGCTTTGTATGTATAACTAGATAGATTAATTAATAATTTATTTTTGAGTAATAATAGGTTCATTTAGTTTTTCTAGTTTTTAAATGTTGTATTAAAACTATGGACCTTTAAATAAGTTAGCAAATTTCTAATGATTAGATTTTTAATTCTAAATAGAAGGATATTGTTAAGCTTAATATAAGGATTAAGACGTCATTTATCTAATTAAATTATTCGTTTAAAATATAACCTAGAACAACATTTTTTTTTATTTAGGGGTCATAACACCCCTTAACTTCGCAATTTTCATCTTTTAAGAGTATTTTCGTAGACATTGACCTGATTCGTGCATGGTTGACTTTTGGTCAACCATGATCAAATCATGTCTGTATGTTCCCAGATTTGATCCAGTTGATCCTCGCAACCTCTGGACCCTTAGATTTCAGTTTCATACTTTTTGGAGACAGTTGACTTTTTGGTCAACTACCTTGATTCGCGTGCCTATGACTTCCATAGTGCTTAGTAGGACCTAGTGACCCTCCTTCACGTATTTCAAGAAATGGTTGACTTTTGGTCAACAATAGTTGACTTTTAGTCAAACCATTTGATTTGCGTGTACAAGTCTTCCTTATGGTCTAGCAAACCCTAGTGCGTACCCATTCACTTATTTCAGAGTTTAGTTGAATTTTGGTCAACTGCCTCGATTTACATGCAAATCCAGTTTGGAGCTTTAGACATCCTTTAGGATAGCTCTAAAAGCTATCCCTCTCCTTGTAACCTTTCTGGTTTCATCAATTCCTTTGCACCGTTTTGCGTGCATGTATTACCCTTGTGATTGTTTTGGTATCATGTTTTAATGCATAATTAAAAAATTTTGTTCGTGTGTTTTTGCCCAACTTTTGGGCATGACATATTCCAAGTGGCTTTATGAACTTGACTGCAATGGCAAATCAAATAGAAAGCGCAGAGACTCTTGAACTAAATTCTACAAATGCCCGTGTGACTTATATAGATAGTATAATCATTAAGAACAAAGGATAAGATATGGAGTAAGGGTGAATTTTAAGATTGGTAAAATGCCTGGATCTATCAGATAAAAATTTGTTAGGTATAATACCTCCAGATATTGGATCTCTCAAAGGATTGATAATTCTCATTTTTTCAAGAAATCATTTCAGTAGCGAAATTCCAAAATCCTTGGGAGACATGGTACAATTACAATCACTTGACCTTTATGGAAATGAATTATCTGGGATGTTTCCAAGTGATCTACAAAATCTCACATATTTGAGTTACTTTGATGTGTCTCATAATAAGCTATGGGGAATGATACCACAAGGAGGTCAAATGATGACATTTGATTTCTTGTCATTTTCCAACAATTCAGGTTTATGTGGTCTGCAAATAAATGCATCACGCTCAAGAAATCATTTTGTTTCTCCCAGTGATGAAGAAAAAAATAAAGAAGTGCTAGAGGATGATATATGGTGGGATATGGGAATAGGAATGGTTAATGCATTTTGGGTTTTCAGTTTTGATTTGGGTTTTGTGTTTCTCCAAATCTTGGAATGCAAAATCCTTTAGTGTTATGGATGATATTATTGATTTTCTTTTTCAAACATTTAGAAAAAAATTGTGGCACAAAAGATAAGCTATTTTTTTATCTTCATCTCCAGAAAATCAATATGTTCAACCCATTAGAAATGGTGATTTTTAGCTCACCAGACAAGAAGAGTAAGTTTAGTTCAAAAAATTTCTTTATTTATTTTTATTAACAATCATGTATTAAATCACAAATTTTCTTCATAATTATGATGATTTCATACAATAGCTTAAAAATAGTTTGTACAAATCTAATGAAGTTAATCTTCATGCATCTTCAACCCAGATTACAATTAAAAGTCAATGATATCTCAAGTGGAGCAATATCCTCTTTTTACAAATAGAGAAATGCAAGTAGTTTTTTCATGTTGGCATGTTGGCACTTTTAGAGTCAATTAATATTTTCCCCTTGTGTAAACAATAGGCGTATCTACCATTTTAGAATTTGAAAGTGTTAAGATGCTCATAAGAAGGCTTCCATTTTTAATATCTACTATTTTAGTATTTAGAAGTGTTAATCTTAATAAAATGTTTATTAATGCTTGGTTGGCAATACAAAAATAACAGTAGAAAGTAGTCCTTTAAAGGACCATTTGGATTTGGTGGATATGAAATGACAGAGTTTACAAAAGGTACAGACATAGAATCAAATAATGTTGTCTTCTAGAATAGTATTTTTTGTTTTCTTTAAAGTGGAATACTACTAGTAAATTGAAGTATATTAATATACAACTACTACTTAATTGATATGTTTTTGGTGTACATGATTTTATATTGATATGTTTTTGGTGTACATGATTTTAGTTCAATTGTGAGCAAGAGGTTTGGGACAATCAAACATTCCCATTATCGATGTATAATAAGCATTGAAGAAAAAAATTGTTATTAGTATTCTTAGTTTAAGTTATCTTTCGCAATACATTTTTATTTTCTTCAGAGTGGAATATATACAACACACGATTTAAAGAAATATCATGTTTTTTTATTGTTGCGAGTATATTTGATAGGTTGTATATTTACTTTTTGTTGGATTAAATTATTTGGTAAAGTTTTCCCACGTGTTAACTATACAATATGCAAATTTAAGACAATTCTATGTGGCTTAACAAGTTGCAATTATTGTGCAATCTCCTCTGGAAAAGATTGGTGAAAAATTAAACAAATTTTTGTTGAATACTTGGGAGGGACATAGCAGTGCACAATATTCCAGACATAACATTGTGTGGCTTAGAAAGCACGAAATTCATGGTATTTTCAAAATTGATTTGAATGGTAAGAAAGATGCAATACATAATTAATACAGAATTAACAAAATGGTATATCAATTATTTTAAAATGTTAATTATCGCTTGATTGGCAGTACAAAATAATTAGTAAGGAATATAGTTTCAACCCGGTGAACTATTAAAGCAAGAACAGTAAGCCAAAGAGAACCCAGTCTTTCAAATTTGATCAATGTTTTGTAATTTTTTTTTGGTCTAGTATTTGATTTCTTTTCATTATAGATGTTACTACTTTGTTGTAATGGCTATTGGTAACACGTAATTTTACAAGACCAAAAAAATGAAAAGAAAACATTATTATGATTACAACTACAATGTAAGAAAACAAAGAAGACTATTCAATGTGAAAGAGTCAAAGAAAAAGAGTATTCAATACAAAGACATTAGAATGGAGAAGATTTCACCCCCACTTTCGCTTAATACATTCATAACTTTGAAAATTAATGTACAGATTTCAAATTTGTATTATAATGATTTAAATGACACCATTTCAATATCTTTGGGTAAGTTGTTAAATTAAATATATCTTGACTTGCATTCTAACTCTTTGAATGACACCATTCCAACATCTTTAAGTAAGCTATCAAAGCTCACAAATATTGGCTTAAGTTCTAACTCTTTGAATAGGACCATTGCAACCTTCTTAAATAACCCCACCAAACTCTCACAACTTGATCTTAGCAACAGCCAAATCAATGGGCAATGTATTCAAACTTTTCTTTAATGTGTGATGTTTAAGGCTGACCATTTTCAACATAGCATAAATGTCATATTCAAACCACCAATACAAAATAATATGTTTAGTTCAAAATTTTTCTCTATATTGTTAATGATTTCGTAGTAAATCAAAAATTATTCTTATCATGTTGATGATTTTGTACAATAGTTTAATACTAGTTTGTAAAATTCTAATGAAGGTTATCTCCATGCATCTTCTGACCAGGTTTCAATGGAAAGTCAGTAATGTCAGCAGTATTTTCCTATTCAAAATAGCAAAGTGCACCAAATTTTGTCATGTTGGCACTTTCAGAGTTACATAGGTACAAAGTCAAGCTCCAATTTATTCCAATTCTTATTTTTTATTGCATAATTTCCATACCTATGAATGCTAGAAATAAGCATATTGATTTCAAAACATTTTTTTTGATCAATAAAGGGCCAAAGCCGAAGGATTTATATTTAAAGTACTGAAAATAGTAAAAGCAAATAGCATACAAAAAGGAACTAGTTCAAAAGCCAATCCCATCAAGCGGATTGTGAACCCAAAAAGAGCACCAAGACTCAACCAAAATTCTGAAAAAGTATAAATTTTAGGCTACTATCAGAGAAAAAGTTGTAAACATATACAAAAAAGAGGACACTAAACCCCCAATGAACTTATCTCCTGACTTTAATCTGATGGTGAAGTGGAGTCGTTCTTTGTGCTTGTTGCAGAGTTTGAATCTGGACTTTCTCCCATAATATGAGAGCCACTTCCTTCCTCTTGGTCTTCCTCTGATGAGCCCTCTACCTACACATCCTTAGTCGTCACATCCTCACCTTCTATTTCTTCTTCATTCTCCTCTTTTTCCTCATCATCTTTATCATGCTCTTCCTCATAGTCTACCTACATATCCTCTTCATCCTTCTCATTGTCTTAGGAATCTGAGCTTCCTAAGCCATCCAGTTTCTCTTAGTACTTATATTGATATACCCATGGTAATTTTTCATCTAGATTGTCACCAAAAGGGATATTTAGGCCATCCTCAATACCAAGAAATTTAGAGAGAAAGATAATGCCTCTCTTCATCATTGACAACCGCAGCTGGTGATCCTCCCATTCCCAGCCCTAGAGTATGAAGAGGCGGTTGGGTGGACCAGCGTAGATGTTTCTTCTTGTGCCAACCTCAAAGCCTATAAATTTTTGTCCTATTTTCATTACTGTGGCCAGATCCCATGGTAGTGGAGTTGTTAGGTTGGAATCTATGTTGAGAATAGCACTGTGAAGGCCCACGATGAAGCTCCGTAAGAATAAACGATCGCAGAGCTCTTTAGCTAAAATTTTTGAGGTGCTTGCAACCATGATACTTGCTAAGAAGCCTGAGAATATGTCCAAAACAACTCTATATCTATGATTGGTGCTGATAAAATTATACCCTAGCACTTTCCTCACTGCGTGAATGACAAGAGGGTGCTTGAAATTACAAACTTCCATGATTTGATTGGAAGTGATAGGAGTATCTAACGCAATTTGCTCAAGATCAGACCTTAGCTTGATAGGGTTATCCTTTGAAAAAACTCGTAGGGTTGCTGGTATAAGTTTTGAATATCAATAAAATAGTGGTGAAAGTCTGCCTTGGAAAAAAATAATATAATCACCAGCTAATTGCAGGTTGTACAAGAAGGACGTCACAGATTTGACATAGTAGCCTTTAGCGTGTGTCTCAATCCTAATGTCATGTATCGATATTAACCTGAGAAGTGTATATTTCCTTATTTGGAGATGGTTAACATTCCCCACTTGTACAAACTTTGATCCACAAAAAGAGATTTCAGTTGCACTTTAAATGAGAAAGAAAGCTGGAGTAGCACCTATGCCCGAAGAGGAGTGACTGTTACAAGGCAGATTAAATGAAAGTTGTCCTTTCCATGCCAAGTGAGGCTGAAGTGATTAATGATAGGAATGTCCTGCCCTTAAGGAAATTCGATGCTGAAATTTGAGTGCCATTTGTTTATGCTTTAATTTGTCAACTCAGCCCCAACAAATCAATTTTTCAGAAGAGAAATCAACATTTATGGCTACCTGACTGGGAGTGATCAGAACTCCACCTCAAGGAAAATCAAATCAGGGATATAAATGCCATAAATCTATACATTCTGCCAACTCCTTAACCCCAATGAACCAATTTCTCCAAATTTACAGCTAACATTTATGGCAACAAAATCTGAAAAGCTTCAAGATCCCACTTTCTAAATTGCCTGTAGTGACCGTTGAAAAGGATGCTCTATAGCCAAACTGATGTGACCATAGATTTTTGAAATTTTCTCCCAATGCAACTTTATTGGCCAGATCATCAGCCTTGTAATTTCCTTCCCTGAAAATGTGATTGACCATAATGGAATCAAAGTTTTTTATTAATTTTAGAATGACCTCCAGTATCGCATGGAGTTTCCAATTAGGAGTTGAACCAGATCTTACTGCATTAATAGTGATCAAGTAATCTCCTATTTACAATTTGTTTAGGCCCAATTCAAATTCCATAGACAATCCTACCAATAAAGCTTTAAATTCTTTCATATTTCTTGTGCCAAGTTCAAGATATTTTGCCAATTTTGCAACCATAGAACAATCACTAGAATGGATAATGCAGCCTGCCCCTGAGGGGCCTATATTTCCTTTAGACACTCCATCAAATTTCAATTTACACCAACCAATGGGAGGGGGCTTCCAGGTGCAATTGGATCTAAGATTGGTATTTTCTTTAACACCTTTACCAATTGTTGTAGGAGTCTTTAGCCCGAACCAAATTTTAAACATTTGATCATCCCAAATGGTGTAGAACTTGTGTTGTGCACTATGCAATTGTATCTGAGCATTCATTACTTCCACTATGGAGGCTTCAATTAGATTCAAAATTGAAGACTTATCCAAGGAGTTCTCTTGAAAGATCCTTCTGTTTCTCTCTTTCCATAATTCCCATATAAGAATGGAGGGAGAGATTATCCATACATTTCCACATAGACTTTCCTTAAAGAGTTGAGGCCACAATGAGAAGAGAGAGAGGATATCATTTGGGAGAGCTAAGGACCATCCCAATTTGGCACAAAGCCACTACCAACATTCAAAAGAAAAGGGGCAGGATATCAAAAGGTGGTTTGTATCTTCTTCATTCTTGAGATAGAGAGCATCTGGATGGTCCAAGATATCCCATTCTCTTAAACCAATTTGTTGTTAAAATTCTCCCTTGGATTTCTGCCCAAGAAAATATTCCTGCTTTGGGGAGACAAACTTTGTTTGAACAAAGCTGATTTGAGAGAAGGGGTAATGCTGAAAGGAGGATCCCGAGATAATTTTGTAACCTTGTTTTACCTTATATTCTCCTGTTTTGGAACTAGTCTAGATGAATTCATCCTATCCTTTAATCAGGAAATATCAAGCAGAAAGAATCTCATTTAGATGCTGCAATTCAAGAGGATCTACCCTGAGAAGATCAAAGTGTTTCCATTTCCAAGACCCAAGAATCAAATTCTATGAACCCGGAGAGATGTAGTCCTTAACCAATGAACCCCACTCTTCAGTAAAAATCTTGCTAATACTATTTTGGCTAATCAAGGAGTTAATGTTAGGGAAACTGCCCCATGAATCATCCCCAAATATGGCTCTAGAGCCATCCTTGATGTTCCAAGAAATGTTGTCTTCAATGATGCCCCTAGATTTAGAAATGAAGTTCCATATTCTTGATCCTCTAGGAAGATCAGCGATCCTTAACACCTCTGCATCCTCCAGGTTATGAAAATACTTACCTCTAAGAATTCTCACCCATTTAAGATTCTTTTCCTTCAAAATTTTCCAATAAAGTTTTCCCCCAAGAGCCTGGTTTTGCCATAGCTGATTCTTGATGCCATGCCACCCATCTCAATAGGTTTGCATATTTTGCCCCACGAGATAAGAGAGAATTTCCTTTTAGAATCAATGCCTTCCTAAAAATATTTCCTGTGTTTTTCAACTGTCCAAATAGCACCCAGAGGGGAGAGAGAGGCAAGACATGAGATAAATGGGAATAACTGCTCGTGTTGCTTTGATCAACATGATCCTTCCTACCCAAGAAAGCCATTCTTCTTTCCATGAATCTAAGTTTTTATCCATTCTTTCTCCAATTGGTTTCCATGTAGAATATGACCTGAGTGTTTTATCAATTGGTATGCCAAGATATAAACATGGGAAGGAGCCTAATCTAAACTTCATCAACTTTCCAATGTTCAGCTAAGTTTTCTTTCTGGTGTTTAAGAAGAAAATAGTTGATTTTTATTTATTAGGAATTTGGCCAGAAGCCAAAGCATATGAATCCAAATTTTTTTTAATGGAAGAGACCTCCCTGATATTTCCATTACCAAAAAGGAGTATATCATCCGCAAATTATTGGTGTGTAATAGCCTTAACCGACAAAGTGATTTTCACTCCCTAAATGAGTCCTTGATTTTGAAGGCTGATGAATCTCCAGCCTAGAGCTTTTGCCATGATGATTAAAAGAAATGGGGAAAGGGGATCACCCTACCTAATTCCATTGGATCCTTCAAAGAAGCCATAGGGTGAACCATTGATCAAAATTGAAAATTTTGGAGTTGAGATACAATAATAGATGAGATTTATCCATGCTTTTGAGAACCCAAATTTCTCCATACATGTAGCTAAGAATATCCAATCTACCTTATCATAGGCCTTCTTGATATCTAATTTTATGATCATGCTGGGTTGCTTTTTGTGTTGAATTGAATGAATAGCTTCCTAAGCAATAATAATTCCATCTAAAATTGACCTCCTTGGAACAAAGCCCATTTGTTCCTCTCCAATAATCTTGTTCAATACCAATTTCAGTCTGTTTGCTAGGGATTTGGAGAAGATTTTATAAATGGTATTACATAATGCTATCGGTCTGAATTCATCCATGAAGGTTGCATTTTCTTTTTTTGGAATCAGAGCAATAAAAGTGTTGTTGATTTCAGTATGAAATCTACTTGAAGAGTGACCAGCTTCTAATGCAGCAAAAAGTTCCAAGCCCAATATATGCCAACAGTGTAGAAAGAAGCAAGGGGGGAAGCCATCCGGACTAGGAGCTTTATCTTGAGCCATGTGCGAGAGGATATCCAATATTTCCTTCTTAGTGAATTTGGCTAGTAGTAGAGAATTGTCTAAATCTAAAATGAGCTTGGGGATATCTCGAAGCAAGTCATCTTGAGTAGAGAAGTGAGAGACTTCTAAGTGATTTAGTAAATTTGTATAAAAGATAACAATTTCCTTTTGAATCTCTGATTGATCCTGAGTGAGCATGTCATTCTCCATAGTAATTTGATGTATCTTGTTAGTGCTGCGTCTCTGTTTGGTGCTGTTATGGAAGAATTTTGTATTTTCATCTCCTGCTTCTAGCCAACTCTCTCTGGATTTTTGTTTCCAAAACAATTATTCCTTTGCTAGGATTTCTTTTTGTTCTCTAAGTTCTTTTTGCAAATCACAACTCACTTTATCCATCCCATACACCATGATGTTCTCATTAAGAGCCTTTAGCTTCTGCTCCACTTCTGCTTTAGATTCAAAGATGTTATTGAAATGTGTTATGTTCCATATGAGTAAGTTTTGTTTGATGTATTTTAGTTTCAATACAAAGAAGAATAGTTTTGAACCTTTTGGCTTGCATTCTACCCACCAGTCTTTAATTGATTCTAGGAAATTTTCATCCTTAAGCCACATGTTTTCAAATTTGAATGAATAATGGTGAGGTTTATTTTCACCTAAGATTTCCAATTGGATGGGAAAATTATCTGAACCTAAAGTTGGGGAGATGGAAGCTTTGAAGTTGAAGGCGGAGAGAGAGAGATCTCCTTTAAAAAAGAATCAGTCTAGTTTTCCAGCTATGTTGCTAGGACCCAGCCTTTTGTTGTTCCAGGTGTACTTTCCTTTATCTAAATCTAATTCCAGCAGAGATTCAGATTGGAGCCAGTCCTTGAAGTCTGATTGTTATTGAGATTCCTTTTGAGAACCTCCCATCTTTTCTGAAGAGTGGACAATGGCATTAAAATATCCTCCCAAAAGAATGTTGTCAAGTTCATGAGGCCGAAAATGCACACTCAATTCTATCCAGATTTCCAATGTTAGAGTAATCATTAGTTTTTTTATTAATTAAATCATGTTGATTTAATTAGTTAAGTTATTACTCTTTAGTGCTTAAGCTTTCTCTTAGGTGCATTAATAATTAATTATTTTATTAATTATTAATGTGCAACCTAGATTTTTTAGGCTTTAGGGTTTTGTTCACCTTTATAGGTTGAACCTTGTAATTCTTTTTTAATTAATTCAATTGTAATTTCACTCTCACATTTTGAGCAACTTCTAAGCTCTTCTTTTTCCCTCTTTCTACTTCTCTCCTGTAACAGGTTATTTGCATGCAGTTATTCTTGGCGTCATGTGGATTTGTCTCTCAAATCTTACATGGTATCAGAGCCACACTGCTGCTACCTAGTCTGCGGTTTGTGAAGCTATGATTCAAGGGAAAAAACCACATTTTTTCTAGGGTTTCTTCTTCATTCTGGAAGAGACACTTTTTTCTGGAGCACTTTGAGCTAAAACGGACACCACCATCGCGCTCAAAAGGCCCGAGAGAGTTAATTTTCATATAAATTTTGTCATTTTTGGCCACGGTAGCCTCTGGGAAATTCTCTCTCCCATGCCGTACGGCTCAAATTTCAAGGTGAAAACATTCAAAAAATAATTTAAAAAAAAAAAAAAACAAATTTTGTTTTTTTACAAAGTTTTTTTCAAAAAATCAATAAATACACTTTTTTCTAAAGTTTCTAAAAAGCTTTTGTAAAGTTTTTTTAAAAGAACTTTGAAAGAAAAGGTGTGTACCTTTTGGAAAGGTACACATGTGCAAAATGTGCAGGCAGTGATGTCATCATTTGCAGGTCGACATTGGGGCTTAAAATTGACGTCCACAAAACCGTCACACAGTTTTTGACACTTCTTCAAAAAGGCAGCCTTTAGTGTTTTGGCCATATCTTTTGCATACGACGTCCATTTTCAAAAAATGAAATATCGTCGGAAAGCTCTTTCCAAGACAGAGATCATGATGCTGGTTTTGTATGCATATTTGGCCATTTTAGTACCTATTTTTAGTGTCAAAGTTTCAGCTTTCGTTTCCCTCCTCCTTGCACCAGGTTTTGATCTAAATGCAGTATGGTCAGATTTCTCAGTTTGTTTTTCATTTAAAAGAGTTATCATGGGTTTTTCTTCCCACCCTTCAGTTGTTTTTTTTGAATGGGGTAATTATGAGTCATGGGCAAAGGGTGTACTTATACATTGTAGGTGGCTTAATAGTTTGCCTTATTTGTATGATCTCATACCTGAGCCAGCCACTTCAGAGGGAAAATTAGCATGGGATATTATTAGAGATCACATAGTAGGACTTATAGTGTCTAGTGTTGATCATGACACTGTGTTGGCTATATCAGACATTGATTTTCCTCACCCACTTTGGACACGTCTTTGGGAGATCTATGGAGACCCTAATCTCTCTCCATTCCTAGAGGATCCTGCTTCAGATTGTCTCATACCCATTGCTTGGAGAGAGAATACACCCTTTGATCATGATACGTTAGAGAAGCTTGAGTATTTAGAAATCCTTACATGTTCTGATGGATCAGAGGCTTGTCTCATAGTTCCCACTCTTCAGATTGAGACTTCATCAGCATCTCATGTTGCTCCTGATTTTGTGCAGCAAAAAATCATACATCTTCTAGACATAGATACTTTGGACTCTTATGTTGCAGACATATCTTTCTTGTTTGTTGAGTCTTATACTGTAGATTTGGAGGATTATTTTGAGGACATTCATGTCCTCTACCTTGACAGTCAGGTTATCACTATTTGCCCACCATTATCTGTGCATTCTGCAGTTGAATTTCAAGATTCTCCACATCAGTTTGGATTTGGCATCATTTGTTTCAGTTTAGACAAAGAGATTCTTCAACATCCGATCATGGCACACATCCTGAGAAAGATTGGTTCATCACTCTTCACAGGGTTTCTTTGACATCATCCTTTGGATTATTTTCTTCCCAAGGGGAGGAATATCATTTTCCACTTCAGGATCTACTTTTGGATTCTACATCAAGCATCTACCATTGTGACAGGAGTTTCTTCATTCTGGGCAGACTTTGGTATCTCATCCCTCTCTCAAGGGGGGTTGATTGTACTTATGGTCTTGAGAGAGTCTTGAGCCATTTATTTTTTGCATTTTTCTATCTCTTTTTGGAGAGGGGTTTTTCCCACTAGGTTTTCTTCTTTGTCTCCGATTTATAGAGATTTCCTTGTATTGGGTACCTGATCAGGCCTTGTTGCTGGGACCCATTTCCTACTTTCATAGCTATGTTAGGTTAGCTTACCCCCTGCGCTTAGCTTAAGGGGGGGTGTTAGAGTAATAAATAGTTTTCTTATTAATTAAATCATGTTGATTTAATTAGTTAAGTTATTACTCTTTAGTGCTTAAGCTTTCTCTTAGGTGCATTAATAATTAATTCTTTTATTAATTATTAATGTGCAACCTAGCTTTTTTAGGATTTAGGGTTTTGTTCACCTTTATAGGTTGAACCTTGTAATTCTTTTTTAATTAATTCAGATTATAATTTCACTCTCACATTTCAAGCAACTCCTGAGTTCTTCTTTTTCCCTCTTTCTGCTTCTCTCCTGTAATAGGTTATTTGCATGTAGTTATTCTTGGCGTTCTGTGGATTTGTCTCTCAAATCCTACATCTAATTTCCTCCTTTGCAAATTTGGGCCATACACATTTATGATGTGGAATTTTAAGTTGGAGCCCAAACTCTTGACTTCACCTCCTATCCAATTTGAGTTCTTTTCTCTACAAGTGAAAGTGGTATGCTGTGGGTTCCAAAGTATGGCAATACCACCAAAAGAATCCAGAGCATCGAACCCCTCAGAGGACCAATCTCCAAGAACTTTGGAGAATGAGGAGATTTGGTCTGTGTCCATTTTTGTTTCCTGTAAAAGCACTATGTTAGGTTTGGCCATCAAAATGTAGCATTTCACTATACGTTGCTTGTTAGGAGCATTGAGGCCCCTAACATTCCATGATAGGATCTTCATTGTGACTTGAGAAGGATCTTCCCCTTCCCTGCATTTAAATAATCTATGATTTTTTATTGAGCTTGATCCTCACCATCCTCCAATCTTAGTGTGGCCGTAGATTTCCTTCCTTTTCTTTTCTTTATAAACTTACCACAGTCAGGAAGAGGTCTGTTAGAAACTATATTTTGAATACCTAGAGTGGGAGGAGGGGAAGGAGTATGATCTATAAAAATATCATTCTCAAATTCTTTTTCCATTGGGGTGTTATCCTGTATGATCTCAGGAGCATTATCTTTATAGTAAGCAAGACCTTCTATTTCAATCCACCTTTCTTCAGCCTCAACATAATCCGCTTCTAGAAACCTTGCAACCAATGGAGTTGAATTATTCTCAATTCCTCCAATGCTTATTTTTGAACCATCAAAGAGGACATAAACTGCCTGGATTCTTGGTGAAATGGGAGATTGCAGTTCTTGAGCTTCTGATTGGATCTTCCTCTCCCGCTTGGGATCTGATCTTCATTTGTGGAGGGTATTGCCAACAGGCTTTAAAGGAATAATCCCTCCTCTGATTGTACCTTTCTTTAAAGAAATTTTGATCGAGTCTTCTAGTGTAATTCTGTTATGTTTTAGCTCTTTGGCCCTGATTCTTAAGGATTTCCTGGTGCCCGAACTATTATTCAATGAATCTACTTCACCTTTGTCCATGTTGTTGTTAGAAGACACCTCAAACTTTGTAATTTTCCATAAATCTTTGATCTTGGTTTTTAAAATGTCATCATCCTAGCCATTCTCTAGGACATGAGTTGGTGAACATTTGGGAGAGGGATGATCTGGAACCTTAGTGTTATCCTCTAAAATGTTAACCTATAAACATTTAGGAGAGAGAAGGTGAGGGGCAGTGATGTTCTCTTCTACAATGCTAACCACTTGGGTCCCTACTTCCCCAATCGGCCAAATCTTCTCTGCCATGACCTGGTCTACCAACTGGGATAACATCTCTGCTTGAACTTCTTGAAAACATTGAGTCAATAATTGTTTAGCAATCTTCGGGTTGAATCTAGAGATTTGTGTGTGATTTCAAAACTTTTAGTACTCGAGCAAACCTAAATTTAACATAAGCCTTTCATGAAATTTAAAATTTGTTTTGCTAAATTATGTTTATAAATTTGTACATGACGATATTCATACTATTTAGTAACATTCCATTTGCAATTATAATCACCATCTTTAGTTCACAATTTCTGAGGGAATCCATCTATTGTGTCCAAGTAAGGAGTGAGAAAAAGTATGTTATTCTTTCCACTTGCTGGTTTAGGACATTCAGTTAATGTTTCAAATTGTTAAGAAAATAAATAGTTCTCTAAAATAGTATTCTATTTCCTTGAAAGTGTAAATTAATGTCACAGGCCGCGGGATTTTGAAGAAATGAGGAACTTGGTTTTCTATAATCTTTATAATGGACAATCGTAGTATGTGATATGTTTCAAGTGTTGTTGCTTCTTGTTGGATTACATTCTTTGGAAAGCTTTCCTGTATGTCAATTAAACACATTTAAAAACATTCTCGTGAGAAAAATATTGATGAAAAATTAAACAGGTCTTTGTTGAATACTTGGGAGAGGCATTGCAGGGCACAACATCTTGATGTGCCAGACATAATATTGGGTGTCTTAAAAAGTAATCTTTATGAGGAAAGCACAAATTTCACGGCATTTTCAGAATTGACTTGAATGGTAAGAAAGGTGTCATTGGACATAAGCAATGCCTTGATATGCCTATGAACACTATGGGAAGATCTTTTACAATCCCAAGCCCAAAGAAGTGCAAATCTTAATGAATGAGGAAATCCCAAGGCCAAAGAAGAACAACAAAAACATACTTCACAATTCTGGTATAGTTTTTAACATTGATTTCAATGTATGTTTTCTTGAAAATAGTCAAATTTTTAATGCTTTTATTTTATTAGAATTATGCATTTCTAAATTAGAGTTTTTAAAACCAGCACAGGCATTACTAGAGCCGAGACAAGAGGTACTGCACAAGAGCCCACCAGTTGTCATAATTTATCCATAGTCAAACGTCAAATATTTTTCATTGGATTAAGTGGACAAAGGGAGAAAATAAGTTGCTGAAGAACAATCTTATATTTCTCAAAGGAAGGAAGATAATTTCAATCTATTGAACCATCAAAGCAAGAACAGTAAGCCAAAGAGAACATAGTCTTTCAGATTTGATCATTTGTTTTCTATTTTTATGTAGAGTTTGATTTGTTTTAATTAAACGAGTTTCAAATTTTCATTTTTGATTGTTTTGGCTTTAGACATTACATTATTTCAACTTTGACAATCATGAGCTATTCATCCCTATTGTATCCAGGATGCCAACAACAAGTATCAAAGAAGATTTCCCACCTTTTCCTTTCCAAGAAAATCATTTTATGCTCTACTGTGAGTCTTTCATCACTTTAGTGATCTGTTGTGGCTTTTTGTTTGTCAAAAATCAAGCATGAGAAGAATGCAAAGTTGGCTATTTGTTCTATATTTATTTATAGTAAATGTACTTATAGGATTGTGTATGGATTTCCACTTTCTTAAACTTGTTTATTTCTTAGAACATGAGGTGTTGAGTAGTAAGATTTTCACAAATCTATATACATTTGACTTTTTGTTCATAATACATTCACATATTCATTTTATGTTATTTTAATTATTCACTTGTCCATAGTAGTTGTTATAATGATATACATGTAAAATTATAGTTTTGTCTTTGCGACTATGTGTGTCTATAGACATTCTTTTTGATATGATGGAGAATATTTATTTTTAAATAGATGTGGAGATTCTATTATGCGTACTTAAATTAAATGTTTGATAGAAGAATTTGAACTACACATTCTACTAATCAAATGAATACGAAGGAACAAGAATGGAAAACACACGAATTTTACAACTAAGAACTCAAATTTTGGGAAAAAACCACTACCTAAAATAGGTTGATAGTTTCATAATTTCTCCATCTGTTGTTTAATCACCCCTTTTTAGAATTGGCAATTTCACATAAATGATAAAAAATCAAATTTTTGTCCCATATTCTTTCATCAAAAGTTGTGACTCAATTTGTCATGGATTTATAGGGGAACAAACACATTTTATATCTTTTCATAGATCACACCTTCTCAATATTGAGGATTTTGGTTCTAAAAAGCTATGAAGACTTGTGAAATGAGTGTTAGCCCCTTAGTGAATGACATGGTTGCCACCCTACCCTAAACCACTCTAGCCAAGAGCTTGAAAATATTTGCCGCCAACTATTTGAAGATGGCTAAATTGTAGAAGTGGATCTAGATGGATTTGTTACATCAAAACTCTTTCTCTTCCACTCAAGGGGAATGATCCCCTTTCTTCCATTGAGCATCTTTGTTTCCTTAAGATAAAAAATCCAAATTACTTGAATTTTCCCTTGTGGGCGTGCAAAAAGAAATGGCAACCTTCTTTGACTAAGTCGTACTTATTTCTTCGTCTATAGGAAATATGGGTAAGAGAAGATCCACTATAGGTTTACATTGAAGCTACAAGTAATGGATTCCTATGTAGAAATATTAATAAAGGTAAAATTAAACTACTACCTAAAGGAGATAAATCCCTAACAAAGAATTGGAGACCTATTACCTTACTCAATGTCTCTTACAAGATACTTGTAAGGATTTTTGTCATAAGATTGGTTGACATCCTCCCTTCTTTTATTAGAAACACTCACATATGATTCATCAAAGGTAGGTATATATTGGGAAATATCCTAACTAGTTTGAAGGCTATGGAATGGGCAAGATTGACCAATCAGAAACAAGTATGCTCTTTACTTGACTTTGAAAAGGCATATGGTAGACTGGAATGGTCTATTTCTATAGTAATTTTTTTGAAGCATTTAACTTTCCAAAAGGATTTTGTCATATGATTAACACATTATTGAAGTATGCAATTGCCCAAGTGGATGTTAATGAATCTTTAACTAAACAATAATCTTGCAAAGGTAAATAAGGCAAGGTTGTCCTCTTATGCCTGCCTTATTTGTGATTGTCTCAAATGCTATTTACTACCTTATAAAGGATTCAACTATAAATCAAGATTAGAGGTTTATCCATCCCCAGTGATGATGACTTCTTAAACATTCAATTTATAGATGACACTACTCTTTTTGTTAATCTTGTAAAAGGTAATTTTGATTATCTAATGCAAAAACTAAAACTCTTACTTTTTATAAAGAAGAAGTTGTGGCCAAATTAATAAGATATTAATTTATCAAACAAAGATCATTGGTTTGTTATGTCATGAGGGCTCAAAAGTTGATGTTTATAGGTTCACCAAGCAAGTAGGTTTGAAATGTGTCCACATTTATATCATTTTGAAGTAATTGCAATCAATTTATCCCACTATTTTTATGACAGGTGTGTAGTTTGTGTCATTATGTGTAATTTTCATTGCAAATCGGGAAGAATCAATGGAGTCCACAAGTACTGCAGTCAAATGGAAAATAGATAGATATTAGAAAAGAATAAAAAGGAAAATTCCCCAGCCTAATTTTTAGTTGGTGTCAATGTAGGAAATCCCTAGCAGTATAAAATAATTGTGCGAGATTCAAGCCCTCGAAGACTACATAATTTATTTGAAGGCAAAATGTTGACCATCATTTACTTTCTTGTTGGAATGGTTACTCGTACTTCATGGCTTGATGATAGTCTTATAAAGAGGATCTAGAAATGATCCTTGAAGGAAGGAACTTGATGCATTTAATAAGAAATGTCTGGTTAATATAAGTTAGTCTACAATAATATTGTCAAAATACCAACAAGCCTTTTTTTACTAATGCCGCTTTTTGAAAAACTGAGATATTTTAACTTTAATTGAACCCTTTTGAGCATAAGGCTTTTGGATACTTGTTAGTGGCTTTTTTAAATTTGTAATGGTTAAAGAAATGATTGTCTCTATCAATTTTGTGTCTAACAATTTGTTACAAAGTCAAGAACAGATAAGGAACAAGCCACTATGGAATGGTCCTGAATCCTGATGCAACTGTGATAAATCTGAATATCTGATATTTGTGATTCAATAATTAAAACTATTGTAGAATTTTACATGTACTTCAAAAAAATTCATGAAATGCAGTTGATTGGCTTGGTTTCTTATTGCATTACTGTATGTATTACAAATAGCTTGAGACCTTCTGGGTTTTCATTACTTTCGTGCTCATGTCTTTGCAATATTTATAATCTTTGCATCCATGCCTCCATGTATAAACTTCCAAAGTCTATTGTGGAATCATGGATGGATTTAGTGCCAGCTTTTAACTATTTCAGACTTCTTAGCTTTAGAAGTAGGAAAAGTACTTTGAACAGAGCTCTTTATGGTAGTTTTGGATTGTTGAGCATGCTGTTTACAGTATTTGTTGTATTTGAACGAAATAAGTCTGTGGAGTTGTAACTGCAGATTTCAAAGTACGGTTATGACCCTTGACATGCATGAATTATATGATTTTCTATCCAATCTGCACTTCAAAAATTCTAGATGACATTGATGATCTTGTGTGGTCAATGATTTATAAGTGATTTTAATACCAGATTTGCAACAGAAGCAGACATCCAACCAATGTTCAACAACCTGTGAGGGCTAGTGCAGAAGAGCCATCTGCTGCAGCTGTTAAAATAATGATAAACAACTACATAAATGGAGATGTTTCATGCACTAATGGGAAGGTGGATACAAAAGTTACACTCGTAGATGTGAAAACTGAGAGAGTCAGGGAGCCTGGTGATTTGCCGCATGTTGTTGTTGATGCTCCACATTTTAGAAATGATGGATCAGATTACCCTCCTATTATAGAAGCAGAAAGAGTGCCAGTTAAAATCTTGAATTCAAAGATTCTTTCCATGGATGCTAAAATGACAGATAAGAGCTGGATTTCAGACAAACTGGATTAATACATCAGAAGTTGCAAGTGGAGTTCAACAGCAGCTAAGAAGATGTTTGCACAGGCACTTGGGCTTCGTTTAGGAAATGGTCCTTTGAAGAGTACCATAGAATCAACATCAAGGCTTGGAATTGGAATTCAAGATGATATTTCATACAAGAATTCCCCACAGTTTAAAGTTGGTGTTGAACAAGATAGAAACAGGCCCTCATCATCCAAGGTGAGGCTTGAAGGATTGCATCAACAAATGAATCACAATTAACAAATCCTCAGAACCAAACAGGGCGGAGCCAAAATAAACACATTCTTGGGAGAGCTGCTCAAAGGCTTTTTGCACAAGCTCTTGGGATTCAGAGTGTTAGTTCAACTTGTGCAGAGGGAAAGCTGTAGATGTAGAAGCCCATCTTTTAGGGGTCTTCCAGCAGAGCATAAGCCAGGAGATAGTTTTGGATCCTCTAACGTAATATACAATTCATTGGCATCTAATTCAGGTACAGACATAACATCTAATGATGAGTGTCAAAACTCTGATATCAATCCAAAAATATTTCTATCTCAGGTTGGTGATCAAAATGAGGAAAGTAACTCAGAAGCAATGATTCATGTTGATTTGAACTCTTCTGAAACTTGTGATTCAAATATCTCTGAAGCAATTGCGAGATGAGAGTGTTTTTGCTAGCTCTGTAAGCCACAAGGCCAGAAAAAATATTCAAGTCAACACAAATAACTTTAACCCCAAAAAATTTGGTACGGCCAGACGCATGAATAATTCTGGACCTATCAAGAAAAAACATTCTAATTGTAGGGTTGCAAGCACTTGTTCTGTAGACGAAATAGGTATAATTTCATTATAGGCAGCTTGCAGATCACTTTGTCGGTGATTTAATCTATATTTTTAGCCTGTAGGAGTGTATTCTAAAATTATCTTTGATGTTGGGATGCTGTAATGTCCCCTTTTCTGCAATAATGCAATTTTATGCCTAATTAGCCTATCTAGCCATCCGAATAGCCTAATGGCCTCTTTTCAAAGGATGCCAATCAGTCACAGGGTTACTTGGACATTTATTTTATATCTGAGTCAGACTATATGGCTGGGATACTTTATTTTATAAAGTATTGTTATAAAGTCACTTTAATATTATAATTTTAAGTTACTTTATTTTATAAAGTGACTTAAGTGACTAAAAGATGAAAGTGCTTTTTTATCCCACATTGCCTATTTGGATGTAATGGCTCTCACTTCGAGGTGATAAAAGGAAGGAGATCTTCCTTGGGAAAGTACAATGAGAATTTATGAACTTAATATTTATAACTGGTTGCTTTAATGTGACTGAGTATTCTTGAGGACGCAGCCCCTTGAGGATTTTGGAGAAAACTGGACGTAGCCCCAGTATTTCTCACACAGATGGAATCACTTCAGATTTCACATTTATTCTTATCAAGTAAGTTGGAAATCTCAGCTTAATCAAGTAGTATCACACAGCATTAAAATAATGGAACTATTCTAGCAGTAGGAAGTTCAGTTTTCACCTTAGAAGTTGACGGTGAAATGGTGAGAATCAGTTTGTATGTCTCATAACACAATCGAATTTCATGAGAAGTGAGCATCAAAGGAGTATCACGTAGGTAGTTGGGCATTGATAATATTTAATATTAAACCATAGCTCTCCCATGGCGTGAACTAATATTTAGGATAACGGTCTGCAGTACTAAGACTGCACTACGCTAGTCTACTGCTAATAAGACTGCGTAACCTCAGGAAGTGTGGCCAGGAGTCTCAAGCCGTGGGTACAAGAAGTATCACATAGGTCACAAGGTGGGTTTTGTTTCATTGCTGGAGCCAGTAGTCAGTTCTGACTACCAGAGAAGGAGCTAATTACATCCACACATGGAGCTTAAGTCACACGCAGAGCATTCCACATTCTGTGCATGGGCTGGTGTAGCGTGGACGATCTGGGCTTTGTAGAAGGCAGCGGCAGTTGTTAAGTGGAAGTCAGTAGGGTTGGTGTAGACTCAACATGCGGGACCATTCTCTCACCACTTAGAATCCCTTCCAGCACGGTAGACATCCTGCCAAACAAACAACACCATAGAGTCTTTCCCACCCAGGCACGGGTCCATCTTTCCAGACATTTTGGAACTAGTGGTTCAATAAATATCAGGCGCACAAGATATATTTGACCACTTTAATATTGTCGTGGATACATTGTTTTAATGTGAGGGATAAAGTGCATTTCCATTTCATGTTATATTATTGTTATGAAATATTCTTGAAGCACAATTGGCACTGTAGTCATTCACCAACGAATACTGTTAAACTTTGAAAGTTTTAGTAAATATAATTCTTGTGTAGTGACGTCTTGAAATTCTATGTGCTGGGACATTTATGCTTATATATTAAGAATAGTAATCAGAAGTTAGACACAATCTTCCATGTTCAGTTTTTATTGAATAAAAATCTAGACCAGTTCACTGAGTACAGGCATAATCTTCTAGTAACTGATGTAAAGAAAATTACAGTGGTATTAGAGCCTTTGATCTTGCCATCCTAGTGGGATCATCATTTCAGTTTAGTTGATTACAGAAATAGCCATGCTAGCCAGGTATGCATGGCAGGCATAGGGTACCCAGTTTTAATTATAATAGGGATGAACCAGAACAGGTAGATTCTTTAGTACAGGTGGACATTGAGTCCAATAATCCGGATAGCGAGGAGTTTGTTTTTTAGAAAACTACGCTAGGTGAGAACATGGCTGAGGAGATAGACATGGAAGCCAGGGAAACCATGAGGCAGATATGTGTTGGGCAGGACAATATTGCTGGTGTGTTACAACAACTTACAGGGGTTATCGAGCGGTTGATAGTTATAGTCAGGAGGCCCACTAGCTAGCACAGTGGTGGTAGAAATAGAGCAGGATCTCCTAGAGCTGATAGAGTACCCACATTTACCACAGACAGACCCCTTATGCCTACATTCATAGAGAATATTGTAGAGGAGGAGGTGGCGCAACCAGGACCAGCAGGCATTCTTCCAGAGAATGTTATGACGATGAACGATGAGTAGGACATGTTACTCGAAAATGTCAAAGCTGATTTGACATTTGTGCAGTATATGGCTGAGAAGAGAGAAATTAGCAGGGCCCAACTGGATAGGAGACCTAGGGGTCCAAATCAGGATTTGAAGCATGCCATGAACAAGTTGACTCTTCCCATGTTTCATGGCAGCGGTAGGACTTCCGCTAGAGCTTGGATCCACAAGCTCGATACGTTCTTGACTCTCAAACCTATGTTAGAGATAGAGGTAATTAAATTTTCCACTATGCATCTAGAGGGGTCCGCATACGATTGGTGGCATCATGGCCTAGTCACCCAGGACCACGGATTGATTACCTCATACGAGATCTTCAGCATGAGATTAATATCTCACTTTGACAGGAAGGATATAGAGGTCTATTATAGGGAGCTATCCCAGCTTAAGCAGAGCAGATCTTTGGAACACTACATTGATGAGTTTCAGAGGATCTCCACCATGGTCCCAGATATGATAGAGAAGAGGAAGGTTATGTTATTTATTGAGGACCTTTATGATAAATTCAAAGGGCTGGTTAGAGTTCTCAAACCTAACACCCTGGATGATGCTATTAAGTTAGCTCATGATTTAGATTCACCATTCTCTCTTTTACAGCCATCTAAGAAACCCTTCCAGGGGTCTTCTTCATTTCAGAAAGGGAAAATTCAGAATAAGAGTGCACCTCCTAGGCTGGATTTCGAGACGAGGAATGAATTGAGGAGGTAGAAGTTATGTTTTACTTGCAGGGAGCCTTGGACTCTAGATCATAGGTGCCTTGGGAAAGGCAAGCTACATTACATTTGTATGCACCCTAAAATGGTCGCCTAGACTTTGGGCCCCATTTTTCAATTTATCAAATCCCTGAATCAATATTTTCAAATATCAACAATATCAATTATATCAATTTCCTTGATCAAATCATAATCATTTCAATATTTCCTAAGGTTTGAGCCTTATTTAATTTAAAAAATA